>PVIU01000849.1:0-141664 GCA_004026605.1 Ondatra zibethicus
TGATCCATTTGGACTTGAGTTTTGTACATGGTGATAGATAGGGGTCTACTTTCATTTGTCTACATGTTGATATCCAGTTATGCCAGCACCACTTGTTGAATATGCTTTCTTTTTTCCATTTGATATTTTTTGCTTCTTTATCAAATATTAGGTGTTCGAAGATGTGTGGATTGATATCCGGGTCTTCTATTCGGTTCCATCTAAGTATTGATTCTTATTTTCTGCTGATCCTCATATATGTTATATTTTAAAAATAGTCTTGAAAACCTTAAAGTTTGTACTATTGTATTTTGTATAGTCAGATATACTTTTCCTAAATAGGTCAAATGCCTTTTTGGTAGAGTGATCTGTTTTAGATACTGGCAGTTTTCTTTGTGTGCCTCACGAGGTTTGTCTTGCCTGCTCAGGTTAAAGTGAAGTACGAGTCACTGAGTAACCTAATTGAATGAGCCATACCAAATTCTTTTTATTCTTTAATTTTTTAAAGCATGTGTGTGTGCACATGCATGTGTGTACATGGACATAATACACACGACACAGATTCTTGGCTTCAGGGGATCAAACTCAGGTTGCCAGGTGGGTGAGTACGTTTACTGGCTGAGCCATTGTGATGGTTACTTTTAAATGTCAACTTGACAGAATCTTTATAAGATCACCTGGGAGAAGGATCTCTGGGTGTGCTTATAGAAAATTAGCTTGGTTCTGTTAACTGAGGTGGCAAGGTATGCCAACTGTGGATGATGCCATGCTCAAGACAGAGGATCCTAGACCGTGTAAGAGGGGAAAATGGGAAAAATGCATTCATGCATTCATTATTTTCAGCTTCCTGCCAGGGAAAGCAATGTAACCAGGAGATTGGAGCCTGCTGATGGGCTGTACCCTAGAACTGGGAGCTAAAATCAGCCCTTCCTAGCTTCAGTTGCTTTTATCAGAGGAGTTTATCACAACTTTGTGGAAAATAGCTAAGACAGTGGTGTTGCTGGCCCTGTTTTCTCATTTTAGGGCAGTCTCATGTAGCCCAGTTTTGCTTCTGTTATTATTCCTTAAATGATCTGCAGTGAATGCTTGTGAAGTATACACAGGCACTGTGTCCTTAAGAGAAACCAGCCTGAATAGTAGCCAGCATCAACAGAATAATCTATTCAGTTGAAAAGTATTACTCTTTCACATAGATTAGCTTTCTAAATTTTGTCTCAACTGATGCTTTTCCCTAGGTCATATCTCTTCACTTTGCTTATCTATAATGACGAATCTTGAGTCTTGTTTTTCGGTTTTTCGAGATAGGTTTTTCTCTCTGTAAGAGCCCTGGAATCTTGGAATCTTGAGTCTTAATGCAGACAAAGCATTTATTCTTGCTGCTTATGTTAGCTTCCCTTAGCTTGACATAAATATTATTTATGTTTTAGATGTCTTAAATTTAATAACCTTGGTTACTTGCACTTGATTACTCTTTGCTTCCCATGGCTTCAGAGCCAGTTGATATATTCCAGACCCCTACTTGATTTTCTTCTTGACTATGACAAGCCATACAATGTGATTATTGTATGATGTCTCTAATATTTTTCACTCCTACAGTGTTTTATTCAGTCTTAGTAGAATTGGCTTATCTAGTTTTATCTGAGAAGAATTCCTGTTTTCTGTTTCATGAGCCAATTTTTAAATGTAACTTTTGGGTAAAACTGTATCCTAGCTATTGTTCCAGAGATGAGCACCCTGAAACAAATTTTATTTGTTTAGTAATTAGACAGCACAGATCTTGGAATATGTCATACATATAATTGGAAATAGAATTAGGCTCTCCTTGGCTTGAACATAAGATAGCCAACATACTGGTATGTACTACAGGACTTCCAAATGAGCTGGTACTCAGCTTATAATGTTTTTGTTTTGATTTGTTTTTTAAGACAGGGTTTTTTGCCCTGACTGTCCTGGAACTTGCTCTGTAGACCAGGCTGTCCTTTAATTTGGAGATTTGCCTGCTTCTGCCTCCTGAGGGCTGGGACTAAAGGTGTGAACCCCCACTGATTATTGGGACTTAAGTGCAAGGAGTGGATTGCAGGAGATTGTATCTTGCTTGTCCTTTTCCTGTTTGTACTTTTGCTGTTTTCAGGATGCCATGGACAGTTGTGGCTCACCATGTCCTTCCACCGTGATGTTCTCATCAGAGGAACCAGTTGACCTTGAACACCTGATTCTCTTGTCACTACTCTGCCCTCAAATACAGAGATTACAGTTATGTGTTATCAGACTGTCTATAATTCTTAACATGCCTATTTTTATGATGCCTATGTTTTATTTACTACAAAAATGGTAAAGTTCAGAAGCTAGGGAGATAGTTCATGTGGCGAAGTGTTTACTGTGCAAGTATGAGGTTGTGAATTGAGTCCCTTGCACCCTTGTTGAAGAGTTGGGCCTGGTGGCATTCCCTTGTAGTTGAAGTGCTGGGGAGGTGCAGCCACGTGTTTCCTATGGGCTCTCTGGTTAGCCAGCCTGACCTTTCCCTACCGAGCCATTTTGCTGGTCGCTATCCCTGGGTTTCTGCTCTGTTAGCTGTCACTGTTGACTTAGCCGGACCTTTAGTTCAGCCTCGCTTTTATGTAACTGCGAGTTAGAGTAACTCCTCATTCTTGCATGCTGCGGAGAGCGGGAGGGTTGGTTAGCTTGTCTCCCTGCCTTTCTCCATCCCTCAGTTCCCTTCTAAGTTTTGGATAAACATTTTCAATTTGACTGCAGTGCTGGGAAAATGTATACTTGAGAAGAGGTCACAAGAATGTTTAATGACTGTTTGCTGGCTGAGAACCAGAGATGGTATGTACCTCATTAGCTTTCTTGTTCCAAAGCAGGCCTGGAGTCTCTGTCTTTAAGCTTTGGAAGTTGTGTCTTGTGTTTCATTTATACTCTTGACTTAAAAAAATTACATTGTGTGTGTGGGTGTTTGTGTGTGCATGTGTGCCTACATACATGTGGAAGTCAGAAGACCAGTTAGGAGTTGGCTCTTTCCTACTGTTTGGGTCTTGAGGGTCAAACTCAGGTCTTCAAGCATGGTAGCAGGTGCCTTCACTCACTGAGCCATCTCTCTGGCCTTACTCTTGATTCTTAAACTAATTTGTCTTTTTTTTTTAAAGCATCTTTTTTTTTTTTTAAATTACTTATTTAACTTTTTCATGTGCACTGGTATGGAGGTTTCTACCTGAAACTAGAGTTAAGATGGTAGTTAGCTGCCACGCAGGTACTGGGAATTGAACCCAGGTCCTCTAAAAGAGCACCCAGTGCTCTTAAACATTGAGCCATCTCTCCAGCTCTCACACACACACACACACACACACACACACACACACACACACACACACACACACACACACACACACATAACCCCTGTCCTCTGGAAGAGCAGTCAGTGCTCTTAACTACTGAGCCATCTCTCCAGCCGTTGGACTGTTGTCATATATATGTTGCTAAATAGTGAACACCGATAAGTGTGGGATTTAATTATAAGGTTTCAATTCAATTCACCCTTGAAGCTTCAGGGTACTCTTTTTGTGTTGTTGCTGTTTTGCTTGACATAGTCTTTTTGTGTAGCTTAGGCTGTCCATCTTCCTGTTTCAGTCATCCCCATGCTAGAATTATAGACATGTGCCATTACTCTCAACCCGATGTTACTGTGGTAGGCTAGGAGTTGAATCTAGGGCTTCAAAGGGCACATACTGTATTAAGGAACTACAACAATTTTTTCTTTTTTTTAAAAGATAGGGTCTTGCTATGTAGTGTAGGCTAAACTTAAGTTTGATTCTACTGCCTCAGCCTCCTAAGTGCTCAGATTGCAGCTTTGTGCCACCATGTCCTGCCAGATGGTGTTTTAAATCGTACGCGGATGGAGGTGCATCCTTGGGTACCAGGCACCACATGAGAGTGTGAGCATATTTCGGCAGGTGTTTAGTCTAAGAGGGAAGAGAGTCAATTATAAGTCCCCCAGTGAAGCAATAGTATTGTTTTTCATTTTTCTGTTAAGGATATGATTTTATATTATGATTGGATGTGATATTTATTATAATGATGTTGGCTGCTTTACTGGCCCCAATGACATTTTTGTTGATTCTTTCTGCTTTGGAGACACAGATTCTTTGCTTCTTGTTCTATAAGCATGTATCTGTACCTACCTCCCAGTGCCCGACACAATGTCTTTAAACAAAAAGAACTTGGGCCTTGAACTGAATAAAGTGCTAGCCTTTTTTTCTTTCCTTTTCATCATTCTTTTTCCAAAATAACTGTCAGCCATTTAGCCCTTTGTCCTTCTTTTTTCTTTTAGTGTGTATGTGTTGCATGGGTTCATGTGTGTTAATATGTATGGGGTTGTCAGTGCATGTGATGGAGGTAGACATTGGGTGTCTCCCTCATTCAGTTGTTTTTTCATCTTAGATATTGACATGGTTTCTCAATGAAACTGGAGCCTGACCATTTGGCTAGATTGGCTGCCAAGCAATCCCTAGAGTTTCTCCTGTCTCCACCTCCCCAGTACTGGGATTACAGGTGTGTACTGCTGCACCTGGCTTTTTATGAGAATGCTAGGGGTCAGACTGCAGTCTCTGGCGCTTGTGTGACAAGTACAGTACTGACTGATCCCATGCTGTTCCCTTTTTTAAAATTTATTCTTTGACAGTTTTACACATTTATATAATGTATTTTGACCATATTCATGCCCCATGCCCTCTCTTCTCCCTTCCCTATTCCAGCTGTCCGTTGTCCCCAACCCCCCACCCCCCCACCCCGGCTCCTATTTCATGATTTTTTGTTTTCTTTGGTTTTTGTGATTCGGTGGGTTTAGGATTGCTTACATGAGCATTGGTTGAGGTTATTTGCTGGAGCATGGGCACCTCACTAGTGGTTATACCACTGAAGAAAATGATCCCCCCTTCCCAAAAACCATTAACTGTCTGCCAATAGCTTCCCAGGGAGGGTGGGGCCTCCTTATTTGTGATGGAATGTTGATAGGCCCTCATCTTGTGCAGGTGGCCACAGTTGCTGTGGGTTCCTGTGTGCGATGGTCAGGGCATTTCCAGAAGACAGCATTGCACAGCTCTCCTCTTCAGCTCACATATTTCTGTTTCTTCTTCTGTGTCCCCTGAGCCTTGGAGAGGGTGACAGATATTCTTATTTAGAGCTGAGCATTCAACATTCACCTTTTCCGTGTCGGCCAGGTGTTGGCTTCTGCATTGACTGATGCCTACTGCAAAGCCTGAGAGCAGCACTTTTTTATGGCTATAATAAATATAAATATTTAGAAGCAGTTTGACAACACATCTGTTTAGCAAAACAACAGTAGTAGATTAACACCCGTACAACTTTCCCAGCCATGTTCTTTTTGTTTTTGTTTTTTTCAGGGAAGTGACTCAATCATTAGATTTTTTTTTTGGTCAGGTTTACAGTTAGTATCAAGATTTTTAGTTTTTATTTTTTTGAGGCACACTTTCATGTAGTATAGGCTGGCCTTGAACTCTTTGTTGCTGAAGATGACCTGTAGGTGTGTGCTACTGTCCCCCGTTTTTTGTGGTGCTAAGATTGAACCCAGAGCCTTGTATGTACTAAGCCAGCATTTTGCCAACTTAGCTACATTTCTAGCCCCAGCTACCGGATACCCTTGTCTTAAAAATATTTTCTAAGCCAAGCAGTGGTCCCAGCTCTTGGGAGGCAGAGGCATGCAAATTTCTGTGAGTTCAAGGTCAGCCTGGTCTACAGAGCTAGTTCTAAGGCAGCTAGGGCTGTTACACAGAGAAACTCTGTCCTGAAAAACCAATATGTGTATGATATATGTGTGTGTGTGTGTATGTATATATATATCTCAAAATATTTTATTTCAACTTTTGATCTTTGTTCTTACAACTGTCTTTTGTGAACTGTTTTGAACTTTATTCTTCTCATTTGACCCAATTAAGTTTGACTTTATCTCTATGTTCTCTACCCAAAGAGAGATGGGATTCACATGACCTGTTATGTGGCTACATACAAAAGATCATTTTTTTTGATAAATTTCCCTGTAAACAAATATCTGTCTCGCCCAGTCCTGCAGCTGTTCAGTCCCAAATAAACACACGGAGGCTTATATTAATTATAAACTGTTTGGCCTATTGCTCAGGCTTGTTACTAACTAGCTCTTACTTAAATTAACCCACAATTCTTATCTGTGTTTAGCCACATGTTTTGGTACCTTTTCTCAGTAAGTCATTCTCATTTTGCTTCCTCTGCCTGTGGCTGGTGACTGTGTCTCTGCCTTTCCTCTTCTCAGAATTCTCCTTTACCCTGCCTATACTTCCTGCCTGGCTACTGACCAGTTGGCATTTTATTAAGCCAATACGAGTGACAAATCTTTACAGTGTACAAGAGCATTATCCCACAGCATTCCCCCCATCTCTCTCTGAGACAGGGTCTTATTGTGTGGCTCTGACTATCCTGGAACTATGTAGACCAGGCTGGCCTCGAGCTCGAGCCACAAAGATCTACCTGCCTCTGCCTCCTGAGTTCTGTGATTAAAGGTGTTTGTCACAACACCTGGCAATGAATGACTCTTTAAAAGAAACCTTTTTTTTTTAAGGATCACATTATTTATTTATTTAGTGTGCGCATACCCAAGTGTGTGTGCCTGTTACTGAAGGTTGGAAGACAACTTGTGGGAGTTATCTCTTTCGGCAATGTGAATCCCAGGCATCAAAGTCAGGCTGTTGGGCTTATCCTTTATCCACTGAGCTATCTCATTAGACCTATGGCCTGTCTCCAAACTGAGTCTGCAGCTCCTTCTACTTCTGAAATTTACAGAGTAGGTTTTGTTCATCCTGCAGTACTTTTCCACAGCCTTCTTCCTTCTTCATTATGTTAACATTAGGCAAAGTCATTTTCTTTCAAACATTTTATAGATAGTCTCTCACTGGTTTCTTCAGCATTTATGTCTATTATTAGATCAGAGATAGGATTACAGGCAGGTTTATGTAATTTTGGTTGTATGTTGCTGGGGGTAGGCATTAAGAAGGGAGAAGAGAGAGAATAGGTTAATGAATATGAGTAAGAGAGCAAAGGAGAGCATGGATTAGAATAAACTTTGGCCATAAAATAATAGTGGAATTTTGTAATCTAGGTAAATTATGTAAGTCTCCTTAGAAGACTGCTTATATCTGGGTCACATCTATACAGAGAAGAGAGGAAGCTGATAAATCCAATTTCTGTCTGCTTGTGGGAAGTCATTTGTTTATGTCGATGATCATGCCTAGAGCCTTTCGGAGAGAGCCCAAGTGAGACTCTTGTCTAATTCCTGCTGGGCTCAGGGGAAGATAAATAGACCCCATCTCTTAGCCAGAGGATAGCCTGTCCATGTTTGGGGACACTGGGAGACTTAATTAACCTTTTTAACCCCCACGTTATGAAAGTCTGAAGGAAAAGAAGTGCTTCCGATTGTTATACTCAACAATGGAGATTAGGTGATATTTCAGATATGTACCTTGAAATAAGATATATTTATGCTTGTTAAACTGTTTAAACCTTTGGAAAACTAGGAACAGAAAAATACTTGCTTCCTTGCTGCCTTTATTTTCAAATTTTTTGTTGATTTGTTTTTGAGACAGGGTCTTGCTGGCCTGAAACTTCCTGACTAGCTTAATCTAGCATTAGAGTAGCAGTTCTTAGCCTCCTGAGTGCTGGGACTACAGCTGTGAATCACAATGTTCAATTTCTCTGAGAAATTGTTTTGCTTGTGGTGGGTGATAATTTTAGCACTTGGGGCACTGAGGCAGGAGGATTGCCAGTTTGAGATCAGCCTGGGCTACATAGTGAGAACCTGTCTCAAAAAAGGGGTAGGGGCTGTTTGTTTTACTACTAACTACTCCTATCCTTGTTTCCTAAGGTTTGCTTTTTTGTTTTGGTTTTTCTTGAGACAGGGTTTCATTATGTAGCTCTGGCGGTCCTGGAACTTGCTTTGTAGATCAGACTGGCCTTGAACTCAGAGATTCACCAATTTCTGCCTCCCCAGCACTGGAGATTAAAGGTGTGTGAACCACACCCAGCTTTAAGGTCACTGTTTTATTGATGTCTATTCCCAAAAGTCCAGAAGTTTAATATTGATAAAATGCTGTTAACTAACTCACAGCTTTTACTCAGTTGCATTAGTTTCCCCTATATTGATGCTTAAAAAAGTTAGTTTGGGGTGTGTGTGTGTGTGTGTGCGTGTGCACATGCCACAACACATATGTAGAAGTCAGAAGACAACTCCTGGGAATTGGTTCCCCTACCTGGTTGAGGCGGGGTCTCATTGTCTTCTGTAGCCTAGCTAACTGGCCACCAAGCTTCTAGGTGATTCTCCCGTCTCTTCCTCCCATCTCACTGAGGAGTGCTGGGATTACGATGTGCACCACCACATCTGACTCTTCATTTATAGGTTGTAGGGATAGAACTCAGGTGTTAAGACTTGTAAAACAATTGCTTTTACCTACTGAGCCATCTCAACTGCCTCCATATTGATATTTTATAACTATTTCTTCTAGGTCCAGTATCTAACCCTAGATTCCATACTGTACCTGTTTCCTCTAATTTGAAATAGTTCTTGAGGGAGTCTTTGCCATACATGGTGATGTGTTTGCAGTTAGTCCCTGGACCCTTGTCTTTCAATATGCATTCCGATCTTGACTTTCTCTTGACATACTAGCCAAAAAAAAAAAAAAAAAAAAAAAAAAAGTCCCTTTCCTTCGGGAGGAAAGGGTTTATGTTTGAATGAATAGAACTTACTCCTTTAATCCCAGCACTTGGGAGTCTGGAGGCTGAAGCAAGAGGATTGCTGTAAGTTTAAGGATAGAATGGGATACATAGTGAATTGTAGGCTATGCTGGGCTACAGAGTGATATCCTGTCTTAAAAACAAATTTGAAGAAAAAAATGTGGGGTAGATCAACATTAAGTAGTATGTAACAATTTAGCTGGAATGGTGGCACATGTCTGTGTTCCCAGCTTTTAGGAGGTAGGGGCAAGAGAATCAGTAATTCAAGGCCATCCTCAGCTGTATAGTAAACCCGAGATTAGCCTGGGGTACTTGAAACTGTATCACAATAAAAAAAATTAACAGAAACAACTTGTATACTATATAGATGTAGTGATTATTAAAAATAGTTATTCTGGGCAGGGAGGTGGGGGATTGTATGGTGACACCTGGCTTTAATCCCAGCACTTGGAAGACAGACCAAGTGATCTGAGTTCAAAGCCAGCCTGTTTTATAAAGTAAGTTCCAGGAGAGCCAGGGCAGCACTGTGAGAATGTTTAAAGAAATTATAAAGCTGGAAGGTAGTGACGCACGCCTTTAATCCTAGCACTTGGGAGGCAGAGGTGAGTGGATCTCTGTGAGTTCCAGGATAACCTGGTCTACAGAGTGAGTTCCAGGACAGCCAGGGCTGCACAGAGAAACCTTGTCTCAAAAAACAAATAAACAAAACAAAAAGCAAATAGAAAAATTTATGAAGGGGCTGGAAAGATGGCTTAGTTGTTAAAAGCACTTGCTGTTCTTCTAGAGGACCCGAGTTTAGTTCTCAAAACTCATATGCAGCTCACACATCTGTAACTTCAGTTCCAGAGCATCCAACACCCTCTTCTGGCTTCTTTTGTAACCAAGCACTCGAGTAGTGCACATACATACATCCAGATTCACATACATCCAAACAATAATTTTTAATTAATGTTTTATGTGATTAGCATCAATCAGAAATCAATGGTTTTCATTTATGTTACTAAAGGATTTGTATGGACTCCCTGTCTCAGTCGTTTTTAGATTTCTTTTATGGGTGTAGTTGGTAATTTTTTCTTAACTCTTTGTTCTTTGCGGGGGGGGGGTGTCCGCCACCCAGCTTCCAAATAAATCACGGAGGCTATTTTTTCTTATAAATGCCTGGCCTTAGCTTAACTTTTTAGCCAGGTTTTTTTTTTTTTTTAACTTAAATTATCCCATCTTTCTTTTGCCTCTGGGCTTTTTCCTTTCCTACTTCTGTACCTTACTTTCACTCTAACTCTGTGACTGGCTGTGTGGCTGGGTGACTGGCCCCTAGTGTCCTGATTTTCTTGCTCCTTGATCTCTCTTGCTTTCCCAGTCCCTCTTTTTCTCCTTCTATTCAGTCTCTTTGCTGTCAGCCCCTCCTATCCTTTTTCCTGCCTTGCTGTTGGCCATTTAGCTCTTTATTATTATTATTGGTCAATCAGGTGGTTTAGATAGGCACAGTAGCACAGCTTCACAGAGTTAAACAAATGCAACATAAAAGAATGCAGCAAATCTTTGCACCATTAAACAAATATTCTACAGCACAAACAAATGTAACACATCATAAATTAATATTCCACAACATATGGGAGTTATTACCTGGCCTGCGTGTATCTATGTGCACCATATGCATGCAGGATGCCCATGAAAGCCAAAAGATAGCGTTAGATCTCCTGACACTGGAGTCACAGGGGTTCGAGGAGGTTTTTAAGACGAAGACTTCCTCCATAAGTTAGGCTGGCTTCAAACTCATGTGTATTCTAAGCCATCTTCCTGTGTCAGCCTGCCAAGAGCAGAGGTTATGAGTGTGAGATCTATGCCTGGCTGACCTGGTGTTTTAATGTGTATGTACATGTTAAGATTTTGTTTTGAGACAGTGTCTCACAATGTAGCCATGGCTGTCCTGGAACTCTGTAGACCATGCTGGCTTCAACTCATGAAGAGCTGTCTGCCTCTGCCTCCAGAGTGCTAGAACTCAAGGTGTGTGTCACCACACCTCCAGTGTGAGAAAATTTCAGTCTGGGTTTATATCGTCTTCTCACACACACCTCCCCATGCACATGCACTCACACTTTCCCTGTGGCCACGATTCTGTGGAGAACAAAATGTGTCTTTGATGGTTATCCTAGCGGCTTTCCAGAGTTTTATGCTACTGTTCATTCAAAAATACTTCCAACCCATAAATAACAGTTTAAGTGAAAAGTTACTTTTCAAAAACCAAACAAACAAAAAAATAAGAGTATAATCATTTTTTACATTTGAAAGTGCCTGGCTAAACAGAGACCACTGAATTCCTAGTTCTTCTGTATCTACAAGCTTTGTTGTTGACATTTGACCTCGGTGAAGTCTAGGCTCCATAGACAAACTTGGAGAGGGAGGAGTTTTTTTAATAAACTTCTCACATCATTATGTGTATTTTTTGATACTTTGCCACAATTCTGACAAGTAGTGGTTTCTTTTTTATTGATTTTTATCGAGCTCTACATTTTTCTCCGCTTCCCTCCCTGCCTCTCTCCTCCCCCCTTTAACCCTCCCCCAAGGTCCCCAAGCTCCCAATTTACTCAGGAAATCTTGTCTTTTTCTACTTCCCATGTAGATTAGATCTATGTAAGTCTCTCTTAGTGTCCTCATTGTTATCTAAGTTCTCTGGGATTGTGGTTTGTAGGCTGTTTTTCTTTGCTTTATGTTTAAAAACCACCTATGAGTGAGTACATGTGATAATTGTCTTTCTGTGTCTGATTTACCGCACTCAAAATAATGTTTTCTAGTTCCATCCATTTTCCTGCAAAATTCAAGCTGTCATTATTTATTTCTGCTGTGTAATACTCCATTTTGTAAATGTACCACATTTTCCTTATCCATTCTTTGGAGGAGGGGCATTTAGGTTGTTTCCAGGTTCTGGCTATGACAAACAATGCTGCTATGAACATAGTTGAGCACATGTCCTTGTGGCACAATTGAGCATTCTTTGGATGCATACCCAAAAGTGGTATTACTGGGTCTTGAGGAAGGTTGTTTCCTAATTTTCTGAGAAATCGTCACACTGACATCCAAAGGTGCTGTACCAGCTTGTAAGTAGTGGTTTCTTAAAAATTAGCTACAGCATGGTTTTTTCCTAGTTCTATCCATTTGCCTGCAAATTTCAAGATGTCATTGTTTTTTACTACTGAGTAGTACTTCATCGTGTAAATGTACCACATTTTCTTTGTCTGTTTTTTGATTGAGGGGCATCTAGGTTTCCAAGTTTGGGCTATTACGAATAATGCTGCTGTGAACATAGTTGAGCACATGTCCTTGTGGTATGATTGAGCATTCTTTGGGTTATTGCCCAAGAGTGTTATTGCTGAATCTTGGGGTAGATTGATTCCCAATTTTCTGAGAAACCACCATACTTGTTGTCGGGGTTTCTGTCCTGCCTGGTTCCTGCAGTCATTAGGTCCCAAAGAAATCACACAGAGGTCTACATTAACTATAAACTGATTGGCCCATTAGCTCAGGCTTCGTATTAACTCTTATAATGTATATTAGCCCATTATTCTTGTCTGTGTTAGCCACATGGCTCAGTACCTTTTTCAGTGAGGCAGTCACATCTTGCTTCTTCTGTGGCCAGGTCAGGACTGCAGAATCGGCTTCCTTCTTCCCAGAATTCTCCTGTTCTCATTGACCCGCCTATACTTCCTGCCTGGCTACTGACCAATCAGCGTTTTATTAAAATATAATTGACAGAATACAGACCATTGTCTCATACCAATACTGATTTCCACAGTGGGTGTATAAGTTTACAGTCCCACCCGCAATGCAGAAGTGTTCCCTTTACCCCACAACCTCTCCAGCATAAGTTGTCATCAGTGTTTTTGATCTTAGCCATTCTTACAGGTGTAAGATGGAATCTCAGAGTTGTTTTGCTTTGCATTTCTCTGATGACTAAGGATGTTGAGCATTTCCTCAGGTGCCTTTCAGCCATTTGAGCTTCCTCTGTTGAGAATTCTCTGTACCCCATTTTTTAATTGGATTATTTGATATTTTGATATCTAGTTTTTTGTGTTCTTTGTATATTTTGTAGATCAACCCTCTGTCCAATGTGGGGTTGGTGAAGATCTTTTCCCATTTTGTAGGCTGCCGTTTTGTCTTGTTAACCGTGTCCTTTGCCTTACAGAAGCTTCTCAGTTTCAGAAGGTCCCATTTATTAGTTGTCATCTCAGTGTCTGTGCTACTGGTGTTGTATTCAGGAAGTGGTCACCTGTGCCAATGTGTTCAAGGTTACTTCCCACTTTCTCTTCTATGAGGTTCAGTGTGACTGGATTTATGTTGAGGTCTTTGATTTATTTGGACTTGTGTTTTGTGCATGGGGATAGATACGGATCTATTATGTACTCACTCATAAGTGAGTATTAGACATAAAACTTAGAATAACCAGCCTCCAGTCCACAACCCCAGAGAAGACAAGAAACAAAGAGAACCCTAAGAGGGACGTACATTGATCCCCTGCTCCCTGGAAGGGGAAGTAGACAAGATCTCCTTAGTAAAATGGCAGTGTGGGGGGAGGGGACTTGCAGGGGAGTAGAGACGGGAGAAGGGGAGGAGAACATGAGGTATCAGGAAGGTTCAATTGGGTGAATGAAAGAGAGGGGGAACAATGAAAGATACCTTGAAAGAGGGAGCCATTATGGGGTTAGCGAGAAACCAGGTACTAGGGAATCCACAAGGATGATCCCAGCTCAGAATCTAAGCAGTAATGAAGAGGGCACCTAAACTGGCCTTCCCCTGTAATCAGATTGACCACTACCTTAATTATCATCATAGAACTTCATCCAGTAAAGGATGGAAACAGATGTAGAGATCCACAGCTAAGCACTGGGCCGAACTCCTGGAGTCCAGTCATAGAGAGGGAAGAGCGATATTATGAGTAAAGGGACCAAGACCGTGATGGGGAAACCCACAGAAACAGCTTATGAGCAAGTGGGAGCTCACTGACTCCGGACTGACAGTGGGGAACCTGCATAAGCCTGAACTAGGCCCACTGAATGTGGGTGACAGTTGTGTGACATAGGCAGTTTGTGGGGCCCCTGTCAGTAGAACCAGTATTTATCCCTAGTGCATGAACTGGCTCTTTAGAGCCCATTCTCTATGGAGGGATACCTTGCTCAGCCTAGATACAGGGGTGAGGGTCTTGATCCTGCTTCAAGTGATGTGACAGACTTTGTTGACTCCCCATAGGAGGCTTCACCCTCTCTGAGGTGTGGATGGGGGGTGGGGTGGGGAGAAGGTAGTGGGAGCAGGAGGATGGGAGGGAGAGGGAACTGGGATTGGTATGTAAAATAAAATTGTTTGGAAAAAAAAAGTTAGCTACAGTATGGAATTTGAAGGGGTCAAGGAATTTTCTGTATTCTATCATGTAAAAATCCATTGGTGTGTTTTGCACTTTGAATGGCTTTATAAACTATGTGATTTTGACCTTGTGGCTGACTCAAAGGAGACTCAAGAGCTTCTTGGCCACCCTTTAGGAACTGCTGTTTTGAATTAGGAAAAGATCTTGAAAACTGACTTAGTCCCATCTCTTTCCTGGGCTGGAATAAGAAGGGTGGTTGAAACTAAAAGAGAACTGATCGCCATGATGTCATGCAGCTGCTTACCTGCAGAGCTGTGGCTACTGGAGTGCAGGATTCTTGACTGACTTTGTAAATGCATGCCCGTGTTTCTGCTGCGTGTGGTGCCAATTCCTCAGCTCCTGTTTCACTGCAGGGCCTTTAGAGAGTTAGCTGTCTGCCTTGGCCCCACTGCTGGGAGTCTTGAATGTGGTTATTTGCTCTTCTTTCCTATGTTGTCTTAAGTCCCAAATTGCCAAAAAGTCTCATTCTATATCCAAGTAAAATATGTCAGGTGTATCAGTTTAGTTTTGTTGCTGCCTTGGTTGTATCTTAGTGTACTTTTAAGTAACTGACATTCTCTCAAAAGGCATTTAAGCTTAGTAGGAGTTTGAAGTACACATTGGGAGTGATCAGAATGTCATTATTCTGTATGGAAAGGTTTTGAAGTAACTTCAGTGATCTCTAGTGAATTTCCAGCCAATTGGACAGATTACGTGTACTAAACTTTTGTCTTTGAATTATATAAATTCTTTGACCAGTGGGTTTTTAGAGGGTATTGCTCAAACTATAGACTGAATGTTTTCATGCTCCCTTGTGAGTTATTAAATTCAGGATTATATTTATATTTTGTGTGTATATGTATTTGTGTGTATGTGTATGTAGTATTTATATTTTTAATGAAGTCAGATGCACTTGTTATGGAATTGCTATGAGGTCATTTGCGAAAATTTAATTATTCAAAAATCTTCGGAGTTAATAAGGTCATGCAGTGAAAAGGATGCACCTTCTAACTCAGGATTTTGTTGTGTATCCTAGCTGGTTTCGAATTAGCAATTCTTCTGCCTCTACCTAAATTCTGGAATTACTCCTGTGCCACCCTGTCTAGTAGAAAGATTTCTTTCACTTAAAGACAGGATCATGTGCTACCATTGCTGTCCATCTTTGAAATTGCATGGGCTACTACAGCGATTGTATATGCATCTGTATGTAGTCCCTGGATTTCCATGTGGGTTTCTAAGAATGCTCTGCTCTGTGAACAGAGGCCAAAGACCATAAAAGCATGCATGTTGTGCACATGTGTGTGCCTGTGTGTGTACGTGTGTGTGTGTATACGTGTGGTGTGCACACTAGTGTAGGCACAACCTTGGGTGTTGTTTCTCAAGTATTTTCCACTTTTTGTTTTGAGACAATGTCACTGGAATGAAACTCACCAATAGGCTGGGCTGACTAGAGCAGGGACCTGTCTGTCTTGGCCTCCTCAGCACAGAGATTACAAACATGGTGTACCACCATGTTTGGCGTTGTTGTTTGGTTGGTTTGTTTAAAATCAAGGGTTCTGGGACTTAAGCAGTCTTTACTAACTGAGCCATTGCTTGGTTCCCTGTTTGGGCCTTTTTGAAAATCAGTAATAGTACTTCTTCAGTAGTTGATGTGGCTCTTTTTTACATTTTTCAAGACAGGGTTTCTCTGTACCTTTGTAGACTGTCCTGGAACTCACTCTGTAGACCTGGCTGGCCTCAAACTCACAGAGATCTGCCTGCCTCTGCTTCCCAAGTGCTGGGATTAAAGATGTGAGCCAACATTAGCCCCACAGTTGACCTGGTTCTAAAGAGCTGGGAATAATGTCCATTGTGCTACCACTAACATAAATTTAGTGGCCTATGGAAGAATGGATAAAAGAAAAACTTGGTATTCTCTGAGAATTCAGTCACTTTTTATTCATCTATCCATCTGATGGTCTAAGTACCATTTTTAATTTTAAAAGAGCCACACATATTAATTGTACATACTTATGGGCAATGTGATAATTTGATGTATTATACAATATGTAATGATCAAATATGGGAGTTAGCTTTTCCCATTCTTTAAAAATTATCCCTTTTGTATTGGGAACCTTTGAAATCCCTTTATTTACTTACTTATTTTTTTTTAATAAAACCTATGCTGAATTGTGGACTTTAATTAGCTTACTGAACTGTGATACTTGTTATCCATCTTTCCTCTCTGCTCCTCTACCTTGGCTCTGTTTTAAAGTGTCCTCTGTTCTTTTGCTGTTGCTGGTAATGACGAGGATAATGACAGTGGTGACCCAGGGTCTTGCCACACAACTTTTACTTTTCTGGAACTTGCTATGTAGATCAGGCTGGACTCAAATTTGCAGTGATCCCCCTGTCTCTGCCAGGACTGCAGTTATGTGCCACGATGGCTTGTGGTCTCCTGTTTGAAAATGATCTAAGTAGGGTCTGGATTGGGGTCTCATGTCTCAGAGCATTTGTAGTTGTAGAATATTGTTTCTGTCAGGACCTTGAGGGCTGAGGTTGTGGTGTTTTGTTTTTGTTTCTGTATTTATTTAGACAGTCACTCTATTCCAGGCTTTCCTGGAACTTGCCTAGGTCCACCTGCCTTTGCCTGAGTGCTGGGATTAAAGGCATGCACTACCACACCCAGCCTTTTCTTTTTCTTTTTTTTTTTTTTAAACTGAGGTTTTGAAGCATTTTGTTAACTGAGGGTGTGTAGAAGCCTATTCCTTGTTGCTGTGATTGTTACTCTAGTGTTACAAATCTTATTTCCTAGAATAACAGGCATCTGGGTATCTAAAGATGCTTACTAATTAGAAATTTTCTCTAAAGCCAGTTGTGGTGGTTCATCCTTATAATCCTTGGGTTTGGGAAGTGAAGAGTTCAAGGATAGCTTTGGCTACATTGCCAGTTGAAGGCCAGCCTGAGCTACCCAAGACCCTGTTTCAAAAAAAAAAAACCATTAGCCACCCTAAACAAAAAAAGAAGAGAAGCCGGGCAGTGGTGGAGCATGCCTTTAATCCCAGCATTCTGGAGGCAGAGGTAGGTGGATCTCTGTGAGTCTGAAGCCATCCTGTTCCAGGACAGCCAGTACTACACAGAGAAACCCTGTCTTGAAAAACAAAAACAAACAAACAAAAAACAAAACGAAACGAAAAAACAATGAGGAGGAGGAGGAAAGAGATACCCTCTATAATTAACTACAAAGTTATGGGGGACTGGTACGGGAAGAAGAGAGGAATAGGTCTGCTGTATGTTTATGACATAGCAGACTGACAGTGAGGCAGGGAGTGTAGACAGATGAATGCCCACAATGTAGATAGTTCCCACAGATCCCATTTGCATGCCTGCCTGGAGGTTTACTGTGCATCATGAGGTAGCCTGTATAAACCCTTCAGTGGAGACTCACAGTGTTTAGTATGGCTAATGGAATTCAGAGGAGAAGTGTGATTCCAGAAATTGAGGGCACTTTGCAAAGCTTTTGAAAGATGGAACTAGGCCAAGAGGTAGAGAAGAGCCTAAAAGCAGGCACGGCCCCTGAGACCTACACATGAGGCTTCCTACAAGCTTAAGCAAAGTGACAGTATAGTAAACAGTCAACTTCTCACTAGGTCCAGATCTTGATTCAGTTGGAGAGTCAAATGTCTTTCGTGTCGTGTTGTATGGCTTTGTCCTGCCCTATTCCACACAGGGCCCATTCCTTATCCTCTAAGAATACCCAGTTCCTTTGATTCAGGGTTTGGCCTCTGATGCTCACTCTGCCTGAAATACACTCTTCCAGGTGTCTGCATGGGCTTCTGTGAATCCTTTAGTCTCTGCTTAGTGAGAACTCCCTTGACACCCAGTATAAAGTAGCAGCTCCTCCTGGCACACCCCTGCTCTGCACACTCCCTATATTCTTTTTCCTCCTGCTGTACCTAGAGTAGTGCCTGGGATTAGAAATAAATACACGCGTACGGGTATATATGCAGGTGTAGGCACAGGAGATGGCTTTCAGGAAACTGAAAGGAGTAAAAGGAAGGAGTGATCAAGGGAATTCTAAGACATTCAGTTTTTATTTTGTGGCTGTTACTTTCTTATCAAAGCAGCTGATATGCTTGAACTGGGCAAACGCAGCAAAATATGTGTCGAGGTAGTATACTCATAGAGAAGATTCAGATTCAGATTTGGTTAGTTTGCCTTGCTTTAACAAGCCCAGGGGAATTCACCCTCGGTGTCTTTTCTTTGGGATGATTTGTACTTGTGAGTGAGACCTTGTGATTCTGATTGATGTCTCTTGTTCTACTCTTAGGACCCCTACAGTGGACCATGAGTCGGTAATGCCCACTGAGGACTTCTGGGAGCCATGTCAGACGAATCCGCCTCAGGGAGCGATCCAGACCTGGACCCGGACGTGGAGCTGGAGGATGCGGAAGAGGAGGAGGAGGAGGAAGTGGCAGTGGAGGAGCATGACAGGGATGATGAGGAAGACCTGCTGGATGGTGAGTACCTCTATTGATAACAAAGATTACCATATCCTTTTCTGTGGAATTTTTAATGGGAGAATGTGGTATTTCTAGTTGTTTTTTTTGTTTTGGCAGGGAGAGAATGGGAGCTATTGAGACAGGATCTTGCTCTGTATAGCTGAGGCTGGCCTGGAACTCACTGTAAGCCAGGCTAACCATGAATTTACTGTCATCTTCTTGTCTCAGCCTTCCAAGTGCTGAGATTGTAGGAATATGCTATTATGCTTTGGTTCTAGTTGGATTTAGTGGACCATCCATAGTGAGAAGACATGGCTGAGATCCCAGCCACAGAACTTCTGTATTCATTCTCAGGAAATGGATGATTGTTCTTCAAAGTAAACCTTATTTAATGGTGGAAAGATGAGAATTTAGTCTGTCATTTTTGTTTGTTTTGTTTGTTTTTTGAGACAGGATTTCTCGGTGTAGCCTTGGCTGTCCCGGAACTCACTCTGTAGACCAGGCTGGCCTCAAAATCACAGAGAGCCACCTGCCTCTGGCTCCCAAGTACTGAGATTAAAGGTGTGCGCCATCACTGCCCAGCTTGACAGAAAGGTAGACTCAAATCCCAAGACTTTAGAGTGAGTATACTTGCCCAAGTGATGGAGGAGTCATGGTAGAGTCCTTGTGCTGATTCTGCAACCTGAAGTGTAAACTCTTAGGTATAGTGATAACCACTGATGACCTGAAACCACAATTAAAATTCTACTTGCACGTTAGTACATGAAGGAAACTGTCTGGATAGAAGTGCTCAAGTAGACTGACAGCCCCAGAAGGTTGATCACCTGCAGCACTGGTCACTTGCAACTGTAAAGATGGCTTTATCTCCAAAGCTGACGGGCTCTTCTAGATTCCTCCTGTTGTTAAGTTCCCTAGTTCCCTGCTTCCTTTGACCCTTGTTTTTTTATTTTTTGGACAGTCTTCCTTTGTAGCTCAGGTTGGCCTCCAACTGGCAATCCTCAGGTGACCAGGCTAACATCTAATTTTTGAAATAGCATAGAAACTTTTCTTTCCTTCTCTTTTGTGGCACTGAAAATTAAACCCAATTGTGCCTGGTAGAAAGTACTCAATCACTAAGCTATATTCCCACCATTTTCTGTATTTTATGTTTCCAGACAAGGTCTTATTAAGTTGCTAGGCTCTCACAGAACTTGGTCTGTAGCCCAGGCAGACCTTGAACTTAAATTTTCCCAAGTACGTGGAATAACAGGACTGTGCCACCAGACCAGTGAATGAATCTCAAACTCTCTCTTTCTCTCTCTTCTTTCTCTCTCTCTCTCTCTCTCTCTCTCTCTCTCTCTCTCTCTCTTTCTTTAAAGTATATAACCTTTGCTGTTCTAGAACTCACTCTGGCCGGGCAGTGGTGGCGCACGCCTTTAATCCCAGCACTTGGGAGGCAGAGGCAGGCGGATCTCTGTGAGTTCGAGGCCAGCCTGGTCTACAGAGCAAGTTCCAGGACAGGCTCCAAAACCACAGAGAAACCCTGTTTCGGAAAAAAAAAAAAAAAAAAAAAAAAAAAACCAAAAAAACCCCAAACTCACTCTGTAGACCAGGCTCGCCTACCTCTACCTCCTGAATGGAATTAAAGGTGTGTAGCACCACAACAGCTGGTGAAACTTTTTCATATGTGCGTGTACAACTGTATGTGTGTGTTTGTGTGTACTCAGGTGTGTGTACATGGAGACTAGAAGTTGACATTGGGCATCTTCTTCAGTTCTCTCCACCTCCTTTCTGAGACAGCTCTCTCATTGATTGAGCCAGACAAACTGGCCCATAAGCCCTAAGGTTCCTACTGTCTCTGCCTCCCCTGCCCCAAGATTACAGATGAATGTTGCCAGGTGTGGCTTTTTCATGGGTCCTGGGCTTCAAACTCAACTCCTCATGCTTGATCAGCAAGCACTGACTCATCTTTCTAGCCTTCCACAAATTGTTTTCTTAAATCTAAGGTTAGGTGATCTAGCCAGTCCTAGGCCTTCTGAGTTATTTCTGGCCTTTTGTGGCCTGTAACACCCATGGAGGAAGAGCTTTTGGTGATTACAGACTACTAATTCACTACTTCATGAAACTGAATGGTACCTTCAGCCTTCACTGGTTTTGAAGGTGTCTAGGGAAGTGTGCTCTGTCCTTCAGATTCTAGGATCGTGAACAACAGCCCTCTTTCTGCACCAGTTACATTTTCCCAACCTCATTCATCTGTCCTAACTCCTGCTGTGTGGTTCAGAAGTCCATTTTCTCTTCTTTATACTGTCCAAATCTTTTGCTCCAATTTAACCTTAGAATCCCTAGGTATCTGCATCATTTTCTGATTTTCATCATCTGGGTTCTTGATATTTTTAATCATCCTTAGAAATCCTGTCGAGTTTAGATGGATGGACTTCAGATGCTGCGAACAGTGCCATGCATATATACACATTGTTTTCCTCTCTAGCTTCATGGTGTGTGCTAGGTTCCTTCTCTCTCTCTCTTTCGCTCCCTCCCTTTCTCCCTCTCCTCTACTTTTCCCTCTCTTCCTTTTGAGGCAAGGTCTCTATGAATTTCAGTCTGGTCTCAAACTTTACATCCTCCTGCTTCAGCTTCTTGAGGGACTGGATTATAGGTGTTTTCCATTGTACCTGGCTTTATTATGGCATTTTACACATGAGGTTTGAGTAGCTGTGGGTTCTGTTATCTGCAGAGGGTCTTGGAACCAATTTCCCAAAGATACCAGTTTTTACTAAAAATTGCATGCCTTTGAAGACAGTACAGTTATTTATTTAGAAGTGGCAAGAATTTTACTATGATTTGTTTAAGTATGGTGTAATTTTAATGTTGGGATTTTTCCTTTTTTCTTGCTCTGTTTTTGTTGTACCAGGGATGGAACCCAGGCCTTGTATTCTTCTAGGCATGTGCTCTACCACCCATCATTTTGTCTAGACTGGCTGATCATTGAGCCCCTGGCATCTGCCTGACTCTGCCTTCTCCTAGCAGGGGAGTCACAGAGGCACAATGGCCTAAGGAGATGGCTTAATAGTTAAGGCTACTTTTTCAGAGAACCTGAGCTTGCTTGGTTCCCAGCATCCACATGACAGCTCACAACTATCTAATTCTAGTTCCTGTGGAATGTTTCACCCTCTTCTGACTGGTGTGAGCATGGTATGCAACACATGTACACAAAATTAAAAAAAAAATCAGAATTCCTATACATTTTTAATATATCTTTAATTCCAGCACTCAGGAGGCAGAGGCAGAATGATCTAAATTAAAGGCTAGCTACATTATGAAAACCTATTTCTAAAAATAGAAAATAATACATTTCTACAAAGTTTTGCATCAGGGTTTGTGTGCTTTTTATGTTGCCCTATGATCTCTTACAGAAGAGAATATTTAGTATTTTTTTAGGATTCACTTAGTAGAAAAATTTGAGAGATCTTGGATGCATCTTTTTAGAATATTTTGTTCTCCTGTTTTTTTGGGGGGGGAGAATGGGGTGCTAGAGTTTGAACTCAGGGCTGTGGGAATACTAGGCAAGTACTAACTAAACCATATCTTCAGCCTTTTATTTTATTCTTATCTATTTTACATGACATATCAAGATACTGAATTTTTTTTTTTTTTGAGGCAGGGTTTCTCAGTGTGGCCTTGACTGTCCTGGTACTTGCTCAGTAGACCAGACTGGCCTTGAACTCAGAGATCTGCCTTCCTCTCTGCCCCTCGAGTGCTGGAACTAAAGGCGAGCATCACCACTGCCCTGCTAAGATACTGAAATTCTATCATTGAACCTAGATACGGCATGCTTAGTTCCTCTGGAAGCTGCCTCATAGCCAAAATAGTTAGTCTTTTAACTTTGGCCTGAGGCCGAGCCTCTTCATTTTAGACTACTGAGTAGGGAAAGCTGTTCTCCTCAGCCCTTGGGACTCTGGTCCTCTTCAGGAAGTTTGTGTTTTGCTTTTCCTATGACTCCCTTCTGTTTGTTCTCTTTGAAATTGGAAGCATCAGGTATGAAGTGTTCTAGGGCAGAGAATCAAGGAAAGGCCTCAGGAATAAATTTGATTTAGAATCAGTAACAAAGAGTCCATTGTGGCTGGAGTGTAGGGAGACAGTTACACATCAGAGGACAGAATAGCCTAAGATGAGATGGGCAAGGTGCTCTGGCTGCTGTGATAAAACACCATGACCATAGCAACCAAAAAGGCAGTGAAGGGTTTATTTGGCTTAAACTTTCAATTCACAGTCCATGGTGAGGGAAGCCAGGCAGGTGCTTTACGGAGAAATGCTGGCTTTCTCCCAGGCTTGAGTTTGCCTACTTTTCTTATACAGCCCGGGTGCACCTGCCTAGGGAAGGCCCACTTATGTTATTTAGTAATCAGAAAATGTCCCAGCCGGGCAGTGGTGATGCATGCCTTTTCCCCAGCAATCAGGAGGCAGAGGCAGGCAGATCTCAGTGAGTTTGAAGCCAGCCTGGTCTACAAAGCAAGTTTCTGGACAGCTAGTGCTACATAGAGAAACCCTGTCTCCAAAAAACCAAAACTAAACCAAAACAAAACAAACAAACAAAAACAAAACAAGTAAAACAAGAAAGAAGAAGAAAATGTCCTGTAGACATGTCCAGAGGCCAGTCTAATGGAGGCAATTCCTCAAATTGAGGTTCTCTCTTCCTAGGTGTATCAAGTTGGTCACTAAGATTAGTCATCACACAAGAGCTAGAATCCTGGGTTAATTGAATTTATCCTCCTGCTCCCACTGTGTGTGTGTGCATGTGTGTGTACTTGTGCTACAGATATTTGTACAGACCAGAGTACTGCTTGTAAGAGTTGGTTCTCTCTTTCTACTTTGTGTATCCCAGGGATTGGATTCAGGTGGTCAGTTTTGGTAGCAAGCACCTTTACCAGCAGAGCCATCTTGCCAGCCCGCATATGATATAGATATGAATAATTTGCATTGGTATGGATTTTGCTTTAGTGATATAAATTTAAGGTCAATCTTGTTATATGTATATTTCTGCTCTTGATTAAGGTATTGTGATTGTGTAGTTCATTTAAAAATGTAATGTATAATTAGGAAATATAGGTTGTTAATGGATAATCATCAATAATAGTCAAGCTTGTAGTCATGTTAGTTAGATTTTCTAGATAGAGATATATTTCAGTTAGATAGGCATTCTTCATATCTTTCAAAGACTACAGAATATGGCATTTAAAATGTTTTAATAACTTAGGACTTTACATGACAATGAGACACATCTGCTCCTGGGAGCACCAGCTACTTCAAGAGGAAAAAGGGCATCGAAGAGGCTCCTTATGGAGTTTGCTAGCTATTTGGGCAAGAAAGTGCTCTTGCCTAGACTGGATCACTGGACATGCAGTACCCAGAGAGAGAGGACTGCTGAACTTGCCTAAAGGTGAGATGATCCTTCGGGGTTCCTGCTTCATGAAAGAGTCTGTGAGACATTCTGCAGGATACAGAAGAAAGTGACTGAACTGTCTTTGAAATTTCCTGCTTCATGAAAATGTCTGCTGGATACTATTGGCCTATAGGCTGAAGATGGATGCCCCAACGGTAGAGAAGAACTTTGGGTGACTGTCCAGGCAGTGAGATGTCTCTGTCATTTCTAGAGTTTTGGAAGTTACTTACTTCTCGTTTACTTAGGTAATATTATATCCTTCTGGAGTCTTTGATGGAGTTGAAGAATAGATAGTTATAGTTGTATTTTTCCTTTGTTATGATAAAAGATAAAATAGATATAAATATTGTAACTAATTCTTGCTTGATAACTGTTTTGTTATATGTAATTTTACTATGTTAAAGTTAAAGCATTTCCTTTTCTTTTTAAACAGAAAAGGGGAAATGGTGTAGGAGGTCCTTCTGTTTATGTGTTGCTTTAATTGGTTAATCAATAAAGAAACTGCTTGGCCTGATAGGGCAGAACTTAGGTAGGTGGAGAAGACAGAACTGCATGCTGGGAGGAAGAAAGCAGAGTCAGAGAACCACCATGGAGCTGCCAGAATCAGACATGCTGAATCTTTTCCGGTAAGCCACAACCTTGTGGTGATATACAGATTAACAGAAATAGGTTAAATCAAGATGTGAGAGTTAGCTAGTAAGAGGCTAGAGATAATGGGTCAGGCAGTGTTTAAATGAAAACAGTTTCTGTGTGATTATTTTGGGTGTAAGCTAGCTAGGCAGCCAGGACCAAAAGCAGGCCCTCTCTCCTTCAACACCCACAGTTTGTTTGGTCTCATGGGTTAGTAATTTTAGACTTTTAACTGAATTTTTACCATGTCAATTTACACCAGTAGTCTACAGGAAAGGTCATGCTCACCAAGTAGCTGAGAGCATAAAAGGTATAGGGGACTTCAAGAGTTTTAACCAAAATCAAGTTGAGTGGGTTTGGTTTTATAAAGAATTACACGTAATTCCTTCCAATACTAAGGTGTAAGTGGAGACTGCTTTTTCCTGGCCACCCTGAGTCAAATAATCACACAAAAAAATATATTAATTACAACACTATTTGGCCAATAGCTTATGCATATTTCTAGCTAACTTCTATCTTAAATGAACACATTCCTATTATTTTATATTTTACCATGAGGCTCGTGGTTCACTGGTAAGGTTCAAGGCATCTGTCTCTTTTGGCAGCTACATGACATCTCCTGGACTCCACCTACTTTCTCTTTGTATCTCTGTTCAGATTTTCTGCCTGGCTTTATTCTGCCCTGACATAGGCCCAAAGTAGCTTCTTTATTAACCAATGGTAAGAAAACATCCACAGCATACAGAGGGGACTCCCACATCACTAAGGAGGCTGAGCCTCAAGAATCTGGAGGCCAGCCTGACTAGATAGTGAGACCCTGTGAACTCCTATCTTCACCCTAGGGGGTATGTGCACTAGAAAGCTTTATACCTCAAAGGGCTGTAGATGTAGCTCAGCAGTCAAGTGTTTGCCTAGTGCGCATGTGTGGAAGGCCCTGGGTTCAGACAAAGCAAAGGTGCTACTGGGGAATGGCGGTTCATATTCCAGAGCTTTGGAGGCTGAGGAGGGAGGATTGGTATGAGTTTGAAGCCAGCTTGCTCAATGTAATGAGAGCTTGTTTC
This sequence comes from Ondatra zibethicus, assembly GCA_004026605.1. Taxonomy (NCBI): domain Eukaryota; kingdom Metazoa; phylum Chordata; class Mammalia; order Rodentia; family Cricetidae; genus Ondatra; species Ondatra zibethicus. The sequence continues at coordinate 25,735 of PVIU01000849.1, forward strand.
GAAAAACAGCAAACAAGGAAAGAGATAAGTATGAGCTCAATGTTGGAATATTTTGCATGCACAAAGCCTTGGAATCGATCTCTGGTATTGCCACCCCTCAAAAGTCCTCCAAACAGGACTGGAAAGTTAGCTCTGTGGTTGGTAGTACTTCTTACTCTTGCAGAGGACTGGGGTTTGATTCCTAGCACCCACATGGTACCTCACAACTTTTTGTAACTCAAGTTTAAGGTAGTCTAGTCCGTGTATATAATTGACTCCTGCCTAGTCTACAGATCACTATAGACTTTGTCAAATATAGTAGTTGATATTAAGTTCTTGTTAGACAGATACCTAATATCTGTGAGGATTTCAAAGTTGCTTAAAAACCCCAGTAACTAATCAGTGCCTAAAGTGATAACAGATCTGAAAGGGAGTGGGGGACATCAGGAAGGCAATAAGGAGTTTAACAACAGCAAGGAAAGGGGGTCATTCTTTCAGTAATATTTGTGGAGCCCCTTTTCTTTGCTATCCATTGTCATGGGCATTGGGAGTATAGGAGAAAAGAATATGCTTTCCCCATGGGATTCTTATTCTAGTAAGGCGGACATTTATAATAAATACATAAATAATATGTCTGTTTTTTATTATTTGTTTTTTGTGACATGTGACTCTGGCTGCCTTGGTACTTACTATGTAGCCCAGACTAGCCTCAACTCATGGGAATCCTCTTATCTCAGCCTCCTGGGTGCTAAGATTATAGTGTGCATCTCCATATCTGGTTTATAAATGATATGTCAGAACATTTCTAGTCCATAAAGAAACGGAGACTAGGTGAAGTCTGAGTGACATGAGATGAGAACTGCTCCTTTGTGTGGCATAAGAAACCAAAATAACCCACAGCCCACAGCCACTAAAGCCACCCTTGAGTAGGTAAATTGAGAACTGAACAGTTAGAGGTTTGCTAGGATGTTGTTGCCCAGTGGAAAGAGCAATCCAATCAGAAAGCAAGAGATGCTGGAGAGTTTCTGAAGAGCAGTAACAAAATCTGAGTTCAATTTTAAAAGATCCTTTGGCTTATAAGTAGAGAATTTCTCCAAGGAGGGATTAAAGCAGAGAAACCAGTTACAAAGATGTCCTAAAAATCCAGGCAGAAAGGTGGCTTGGTGGAAGTGATAAAAGCAGATGAAAGTAGTATGTTTTTAAGATAGGGCAAATGATTTTTTTCAATCTGTATTTATTTTATATATATGAATGTTATACCTACCTACATGTATATCTGTGTACCATGTGCTTGCCTGGTACCCTAGAAGGCCAGAAGAGGGCACCAGATGCCCCAGAACTGGAGCCACAGACTATTGTGAGCTGCCACGTGGGTGCTGGGAATCAAACGCAGGTCCTTAGGAGGAGCACCCAGGACTCTTAATCTCCGAATCTCCTTCCTTCCTTCCTTCCTTCCTTCCTTCCTTCCTTCCTTCCTTCCTTCCTTCCTTCTTTCCTTCCTTTCTTCTTTCCTTACTTCCTTCTCTCTTTCTCTCCCTCTCTCTATCTCTTTTTTTATCCAATGGGTGTAAATTTTGTGTACAAAATTAAGATGAATTCCAAAAATTTTGGACTGAAAAACTGCCAGAAGATTCCATGTGCGGTCTTTGGAAAGTTTGTTGTGTTGGTAGGGGCAGAAACAAATGAGGGCACAAAGGAGTTTACTTTTATAAACATTAAGTTTAATATGGCTTGCACATCTCAGTTGAGATGTCTGGAAAGCAGTTAGATGGTTGAAGTTGAGGGAACTCTAGAGATTAGAGAAGAGAGTTTGTAGCCAGAAGAGGGCATCAGTTACCCTGGAGCCAGAGTTACAGTTATAATCCACTGTGTGAGTGCTAGGAATTGAACCTCAGTCCTCTGGAAGAACAGCCAGTTCTCTTAACCACCAAGCCATGTTTCCAGTCACCCCCACCCCCACTTTAAAGTCAGGGTCTCACTTAGTAGCTTTGCCAGCCTAGAACGCACTATGGTAGCTAGCCTAAAGATGGCCTTGAAAAGTCCTCCTGGTTTGACTTCCCAAGTGCTGAGATTACCCTTAATGTCTTGATGAACAGTCCAGGGCAGTGATCGATGCTTAGATAACAGGTGGATAGGAACTGGAGACCCCCTAAAGAACTTTCTGTGTGTCCATATCTTTGTGTGTTATTGAGGATTGAATCTAGGGCATCTTTGAAACTAGGCAAGAACTCTACCACTGAGCTACATCCCTAGTTGTAGTAGGGAGGAGAGGACTGGCCTGCTTTTAGTCCCGGGGCGTTCCTAGTGCCTGGCTAGCTTATACCCGAAATAATTACACAGAAACTGTATTCATTTAAATACTGCCTGGCCCATTAGTTCTAGCCTCTTCTTGGCTAATTATCACATCTTGATTCAGCCCATTTCTAATAATCTGTATTTACCACGAGGATGTGGTTTACCGGCATGAGTCTAACCAGTGTCCATCTTGGGCCAGAGAAGCATGGCGTCTGCCACACTGCCTTCTCTCTCCCAGCATTCCGTTCTGTCTATTACACCGCCTAAGGGCTGCCCTATCAAAAGGCCAAGGCAGTCTCTTTATTTAACCAATGAAAGCAACAGAAATACAGAAGGACCTCCTACACCATCTAGTAAAACACAGAACATGCAACACGTCACAAACCCACTTAGGAGTTTATGGGGGTGTGTGTGCAGGCCTGATAAAGGTTGGTGTGCAGAGAGAGAGAGGGAGATGGCATGTCCAGCTTTTAAAAGCTGCCTAGCGCATGTGCACAGGGGTTTAACATGACTACATCATACGCAGATGACGGAGTTCACGCATGCATGCAAGGGCTCACACAGCTGTGTCATGCATAGATGATGCAACCATGCTGCACGTGTGTCATGTGGGGTCCTTTAAGATTCCTGGGACCATTAGGCACTTCCGCCTGAGGGCTTGTCCACACATGCATGGCCCTGGAACCCGGAAGTGTCAGCCATGTTGTGTGGCTGAATCATTACATTCTGCCCTTTGTTTATTATAAAAATTTGGGAGTTTGGGGTCTTTAATAGGGGGAAATGGGGCAAAAATTTGGAGAGTTTGGGGTTTTTCATGGATGGGAATGGGGCATCATAAGGTCTCTCGTGACTTCTTCCTGCTGATTTTGTGGGTGTCGTCAGGTCTCTTAAGACTGCTTTTTGCTGATTTTGTGGGCATTGGTGAGTTGAGATGCTTGACCACATCCTGGGGTGGCTGATTACTTTTGTGTTTTTTTGTGTTTTTTTTTTTCCGGGCTCTGGAACTGGCTGCCTGGCAGCTTGGACCTCGCAAGATGCTGGAAAGGTAGAAAATTATGCCTGGAAAAAATTTTAGATCCTGGTGATTAAGGAAAGAGAGTCCCAAGATGGTAGATAGATTTTTTTTTCCCCTTTGGGGGTGAGGAGGAATTTCCCAGGGGTTTCCAAGACCAGAAATGATGAGGGAAGAATTAAATGATACTTATTCTGGACGAGTCTGGTCCGTTTAGATAGGTCCAATTGGCTCCCTGGAGCTTATGAAAAAATGTTTGAAAAAATAAATTTTAGACATATTAAAAGTTTATGATTATGATGATATAGTGTTGGAATGGAAGACATGGGGAGGAAGGAGGAAAAGAAGGGGGAATTATTAGACCCCTTGATGTTTTACCTGAAGCAAATCTTAAGGCACTTGTTCTCTTTAACATCATGGTGTTACCTTAGCATCCAGGAGACACTGCTGCAGTCAGTGATAAACCTGTCTCGTTAAAGTCTGTTTTTTGAGTTTTTGGAGTCTGGGGCTGTAAATGTCCCCAAGCTCATTATTGTTTCTTACCACCTGGGCTCTTGGCAATCCTTGTACCTCTAGCTCTTTGTTTAATGATGGTCCCTGTAATAACAGCTGAGTGGTTAATCTGGAAATTTAAGTATGACATTGGAGATATAGAGAAGTTGGTAAAGCAGATAGGAGAAAGAGGGAGAATATATGGAGTTTTTGGCACAGGAAGGTTGAGGACGGTGATGAAACTTTTATTTGTCTGGAACTGGAGAAAAAGTGACTGATCTTGCTTTCCTCTGGAACTTAGAGAACAGGGAGCAGGGCCCTGTTTGAGTTACCGTATCCTAGGGGCATCTTGAACTGGAAGAGGAAACAGTTTAAGGTGAGACTGGTGGATCCAATGAGAGAGTCCCTCGAGCTTGGCAGCTGTGGGAGTTACAAGAATTACTTTAAAGGGGCCCTCCCATTTAGGGGGAAGGGGTGAGGGGCGTTGGTCTGGGGGAGAGAATAGTACCTGATCTCCTATTGTAATTGGCAGTGGGCATGAATTGGCACATGGTTGAGGTAACCAGTAGTCAGTAAAATCCCATAATAGGGAGCAAAGATAGGATAACAGCAGAGTAAGCAGGTAATCAGGAAGGGGAGAGGTTTTGGGTGAGAGGCCAGGGGTTAGAACTGGCCGCCCACACATGAGTTCAAAGGGCAAGATGGAAAGGGGACTTTTGGGGGAGAGTCCTAAGCCTAAGAAGGGCCAGAGGCAAAAGTTTTACCCAGTCGAGATGAAGTTCGTGTGACATCTTGACAAGAACATTTTTAAAGGAATGGTTAGTTCATTCTACCTTCCCTGAAGACTGAGAATGGTATGGGATATGAAAATGCCAGGGAATGTTAAGAGCCTTAGATAAAATTTGAGAGATCTGGGAGGTAAATTCTGGGCCATTATCCCACTAAAGAGAGATTGGAATTCCAAACTCGGGGGGCTGATTTCTTGGAAAAGAACATCGGAAACTGTCTGGGCCTCTTGTTAGTGGTGGGAAACGCTTCAATCCACCCAGACATGGTGTCCACCAAAACCAGGAGATATTTAACTCATCATATGAGTAAAATCAAGCTGCCAGTCAGTTCCTGGAAGCTGGGAGGTTGGGAGCCTAGAAGGAGGAGGAGGGGAGCTGTTGGCGAGTCTGGGGTAAGGTGAATGGATGGAGCAAATGAAATGGAAGCTCCTACTTTTGCTAAAAAGAGATGGAAAAGGGAAGCTACGATATTTGGTCTTAGGATCTGACTTTTGACAGATTTTACAAGAGGCAGTGATAGCTTTTAAGAACTCTAAGTCCTCAGGGGTGGGTGGGAGGTGAGCCTTGACAAAGTGAAACAGAGCTTTGCTGTTAGGATGAAAGAGCTGATGGAGGTGGACAGAAGTTGCCAAGTGTCCGGGTGTCTGTGGGAATGTGTGCTGTACTATATGAACCCCCTGAAGTGACTGGGGTAGGTTTGGGCTCTGGAATGCTGCTCTTCTAGCTGCTTGGTCAGCTCGGTGAAGGCAAAGATATTTTGAGATTGGGAGCTGAGAGGAATATGGAAAAAAATCATCCTTAAGATCTCGAACTGAGGCTTTAGTGGTTAAGAGCACTGGCTGCTCTTTGAGACGACCAGGGTTCAATTCCCAGCACCCACATGGCAGCTTGCACCTGTCTGTAACTCCAGTTTCAGGGGATCTAATATGATACCTTCACACCAATGCACATAAAATAAGATTAAATAAATGATTTTTTAAAAAAAGATCTAGAACTGCGAAGTGGGAGGTTCCTGGGGGTATAGTGGAAAGAAGTGCATAAGGATTAGGCACTCCGGGATGACGAGGGATCACTGTGGAGTTAATGAGCCGGAGGTCTTGAACCAGGCTCATTAGGTTTTTTAACAGCAAGTATAGGGGTGTTAAAGGGAGAAAAGGTGGGACAAAGTAGCTTTTTTCTTAAAAGGTCAGAGATAATAGGCTTAAGTCCCCTAAGGCTTTGGTGAGAGAGGGGGTACTGAGCTTGGGTAACGTACTTAGTAGGATCTTGTAGTTGGATAATGATGGGGGAATGGTGTTTAACAACAGAGGGGTTTGGGGTGTCCCAGACTTGGGGGTTCACCTGAGAGGCTGGTAGAGGAAAAGACACATTGGAGCTGGGAGGTTGGGAGCCTAGAAGGAGGAGGAGGGGAGCTGTTGGCGAGTCTGGGGTAAGGTGAATGGATGGAGCAAATGAAATGGAAGCTCCTACTTTTGCTAAAAAAATGTCTTCCCATAAGAGGTACTGGGAAAGTCAGCATGACTAAAAATGAATGAGTGAGATAAATACCCCTAAAAACACAGTTAAGTGGTGGAGTCTGCTGAGGTAGATAAGGCTGTCCCCCTACCCCAATAATAGGGAAACTAGAAGGAGAGATAGACCCCCCAGAATTTCCTCAGTACCGAGTATGTCACTCTGGTGTCCAAGAGAAAGGAGATGGGCCGTCCTGATACCGTGATGATTACCCGTGGCTCCCTGTTACAGATGACAGTTGTGGTCAGGTCAAAGGAGCCCAGGCAGCCTCACTTGTCCATGGCCAGACCTAGAAGGTCAACCTGGGAATTGTCTGGGTTTGATGTCTCCGTGCCACGATGTGCACAAGGACAATCGATTGCCCAGTGTCCTTCCCTATGGCATCTTGGACAAGGTCTCACGGGACCAAGATGAGGATTAGGGCATGCTTGGGCCCAGTGACCAGTTCTACCACATTTGAAACATGGGCCTGACAGTTCTTGAGCCCCAGGGGGCAAGGGAACAGCATGGACAGCAAGGATTGGGTCGGAGGGTCGTGGCTAGCACATGATAGTGATGATTGTGGGCCTTCTCATTCCTTGCATGATATACCTTAAAAGCCAATTCTAAGACTTCTGCCTGAAGGGTCATGAGTCTTTTCTCCAAATGTCTAAGTTTAGCCTTAATGTCAGGATAGCCCTGAGAAAAAAATGAGTCATGAGTAACTGTCTGCCTTCCGTGGTTTCTGGATCTAATATAGTATATTGTAACAGGGCTTTAGTGAGGCGTTCCAAAAATGCAGAAGGATTTTCCTTTGTATCTTGAATGAGCTCTGAGAGCTTATTATAGTTTGCTGGCTTGAGAGCAGCCTTACAGAGACCTGTCAAAAGACAAGTCAAAAACTTGGTCACTAGCTAAAATTCTACTTGGGGTGTTATAATCCCAGTGTGGTTCCTGCTTGGAGACCACCTCTGCCCCAAGGGGTGGGAGAGTGGGCGATGCATGTGTTTGGTGAACCTCGTCTGCATGTAGTCTGGCCTGCTTCCAAACTCGCCCGTGCTCTTCAGGAAGTAGGTTATTAGATAGGATCATATAGATATCATGAAAGGTGAAATTATAAGACTGGGACTTACAGCTTAGATAGTAAAAGACTTGGATATAAGGAAACTCCTTCCATTTGCCTGTGCGCTGACAGTAGTTAGAAAGCTCCTGTATAATATCAGGACCAAAGATAACATTAGGCAGCCACTTTAAATTGATACCTAAATTTTAAGGAGGCCATTTTTTTTTTTTAAACAAAGATGAACAAGTGTGGGAAGCTCTAAGTAGGGCATCAAGGCCTGGGGTTTTAGGGCCTCTAAAAGGCATCCCAGGGGGAGGCTGGATTGATGGTCTTAGATGGCTTGCTACCCATAGCTGAAACCGTGAAAACGGCAGCACCACAAGGCTTATAGGGGGACGTCTCCCCTTTATAGGTAGGGTATGATGGCGGCAAACACCACAGGGCTTGTAGATGAGCATCCTCTACCTACAGTGGGTGTTGAAGCCTGACTGGCTCCAGTCCAGGTGACTGGGAAGCCAGAGAGGCCAGAGACCGAGCAGTCTCTCACAGCGGGGACCTCTGATGAGTGGTCCAAAAGAAAACAAAACGAAACAAAAGAGAAAGAAAAATCTGAGGGACCCCAGGCCCCCAGTTGTGGGAGGACTGACCCTGGGTCGTCCAAACACGATTTCAGCTAAGGGAAGCAATCCAGAGATGAATGTCAGCAAAGGGCTCAACCGTAGCCATGAAGGCCGTGGTTGGGGGGCTGTTCCCCTGTTTCTAGGAACACCAGAAGATTTCCAGGAGCTCAATGGTCAACTCCTTGGAATGGAGAAAGTCATCAATTGAAGCCGATGGTGTGCGTAGAGGTTGCGCTCAAGCAGATGGAACACGTGGTTGTTGTGGAAAAAATACCTGGTTCCGGGTCCTGGCCCTGGGAGAGGGGCTCGGGGCGGGAGAGCCTCCCAAGTCTCACGGCACTAATGAAATTACCTGGTACAAGTGAGAAGGAAACACAGAACACGCAATAAACCCGCTTAGTAGTTTATTGGCGGGGGTGTACAGGCCTGGTGAAAGTCAGTGTGCACAGAGGGGTGGGAGATGGCACGTTTATCTTTTAAAAGCTGCCTAGTGCATGGTTGACATGACTATGTCATACACAGATGATGGAGCTCACGCATGTGAGCTTGTCTGCACATGCATGGCCCTGGAACCCAGAAGTATCAGTCATGTTGTGTGGCTGAATCATTACACCTAGTATTTTCCTTACTTATAAGAAATTAATTAATTATTTTTTCTTCTTTTTTTAAAACCCAATGACAATATCTCACTAAGTTACCCAGGCTGGCCTTGAACTTTGAATCCTCCTGCATTAGCTTCCCTAATTAACTAGGATTATGCTACCAGTCCCAACTAAGAATGGATAGCTAGGAACTTTTACTATATAAAAGCACAAAAAACCAAGTCAATAGTGAAGGGAGAGTTATGACTAACAGATTTTTTCTGGTTTAATGTTTTATTTATATTATTGTTAGTGCTTAAATTGGCTTGAAACTTCCTGCCTCTGTAGTGCTAGTGTAGTGTATGGGCCACCATTCCCAACAAGGAAGGTTAGTTTGATGTTGTTTTCATCCTTTTCAGTTAGTTAAGTTTTATCCTTTAGCTTTATGACAATAGAAATGATCAGGGTGGGAAAAAAACCTGATGATGCAGCAATGGCTGGGACAGTGGTATGTGCTGCCTTGATCCCGGCTGTGTCTGTGGCCTTGAATTGCCTTCACTGTAGAATACAGAGGCTGAATAGTAGACAGGAACATGCTTCCACAAGACAACCATGTTCTAAACTCCTGTGATCTTGGGCAAGTCCTTGATGAACTTTTTAGTTCCAGACCACAAAATGAAAACTCTGGAACCCAAACTCTAGATCTTTTATTTTGTTTTTGTGTATGAAGATCGGGAAGGATGGGCATTGTTTTGGAAGAAAAGAACCAAAAAAGGCGATGTAGGTGAGCCTGGGGAAGCAGTCAGGTACTGTGACCAAATGGAAGGTGTCATCAACTTCCTCATTGCTTTTCAGCTAGGTGAGTTTCAGCATATTGGCCTCTTTGTAGATGACCAGTAGCATTCCTAAATTACAGTTTCTATTTTTGTTTGTTTGTTTTGCAATAGGGTCTCTATATCTCTTGTTGGTCTAGAACTATCTGTGAAGATCAGGCTGGCCTTGAACCTAGAGATAAAGATCCACCTGCCTCTGCTCAGGAGTGAAGGGATTAGTGGCTACCATAACTGCTCCCAGCTAAATTACAGTTTCAGACTCTTCTGAGTTTGTCCTGTCACCCTCTTCCCACTCACTAGGAAGCTGTACCACTTTTTCTTGGGAATGATTGACTATTTATTGTTGGACTTTTTTTTCAGAATAGCATTAGTCATAACTTCTTAGCCTTTTGGTTAAGATCAAATATAAAATAGCAAAAGTCAGAATTTATAGCAGCCTCCCTGTTTGAGATGAAGCAGTGCCAATTTAGATACCAGTTCCTGTCTTCCCTTTCTCTGCCAGGCTGGAGACACAAAGTGGCAGAGTGTTTGGGGATGCCAGGGGCAAAAGATTGTTTTTCAGAGTTGCATCAGAAAAGCATGCCAGACATTGACCCTATTGTTTAGAATGACTTAGTAGGACCTTTAACACTCTTTCCCAATAATTAATTAGGGAAAGGAAGTTTTAGATTGTGAGCTGTATTTGCATTTCTCAAATTATTTAAGATGTTGAGCTCCTTTCATGCTATGACCATTTTGACTTTTGAGAACTTTTTTTCTTCATGTTTCCTATTGATTTGTAGAGATTTTTTATATGTAGGTATATATCTTTTCTTTATACATAATATTAATATTCTCTACCACTTGATCCCCCACACACACACCGCCGCACACACACAGCTACCTGCTCCTCCCTTTTCTGTTTTCCTTTCTTTTGTTTTCTTTTTTCTTCTTTTTACAGGTAGTGTCTCATGTGGCCCAGGTTGGCCTTAAACTTGATATGGAGCAGAGAGGTTGGCCTTGATCTCCTGTGCTCCCCTGCCCCCTGCAAGCACTGGAACTCCAGGCATATACTATCAGTCCTGGTATCTGTTTTTTTATGTTTTTGAGACAGTCTTGCTGTGTAGCCCAAGTTAGCAGCTGCTGCTATTCCTCTTCCTCCTCCCTGCCGTTTTTCTCCTCTCCTCCTTTTAGAGTTCCATGTAGTTGAGGTTGGCTTTGAACTAGCAGAAGATGATTGCCTTTGTTACTCTTCTATTGCTGTGAAGAGACACCATGACCAAGGCAGCTCTTCAAAAAAAGAAGCATTTAATTAGGGATTGCTTTCAGTTTCAGACATTTAGTCCATGATCATCATGGCAGAAAACATGACAGCAGGTGTGGCAGGCATGGCAGGCATGGCGCGGAAAGTTTATATCTTAATCTTCAGGCAGGCAGGCAAGCAAGCAGAGAGAGACTGAGCCTGGCTTCAAAGCCTATACCCAGTGACACACTTCCTCCAACAAGGTCACACTTACTTAAAAAGTCCATACCTCCTAATCCTTCCCAAACAGTTACACTAACTGGGAACCAAGCATTCAAACAGGTGAGCCTATAGGGTCCATTCTCATTCAGACCACCAACATGACCTTGAATTCTTCTAATCCTTCAGCCACTTTCCAAATACTGGGGCAACAGGCATGTACCTAAGACTTATTTTCTTTTTAATATGACCAGTCTAAAAGAACTTCTCCTGTCCATCTCTGATTAAAATTTAACTCTGTAGCTCTTTACATTAACAGAGTCAACATTTAGGCTTTTAAGTAATGAAATAGTGAAAAAGCTCATGATAATGAGTTTATCATTTTGTCAAGGCATATAACTTCAGATGTTGCTCTCTTTAGGCTAGAGTACAAAGGCTAATTATTTAGTTTATTTGAATGCCTTTCAAAGCATTTCCTTTTCAATCTGCCTTATTTTCTGTTCCTAAATCAAATTCTTAGTATGATTAAGGATGTGAAAGAATCATTTAAACTTTTTAATTACACTTGAATAATTTTCACAGAAGAATTTACACCTAGTACTGTATATGTTAATCTGGGGTTTTACAGAGCTCTTTTCCTCTTAGTGGCCTCCTTTGCTTTCCCAGAATAATGTCTGTCCCCCAAATCTGCTCCTGGAACTCCAGGCTTTGTTCACTGCCTTTTCTGGACCACAAAGTTTTACTTGAAGTTTTGTGAGAGCTCTTGTGTACTTTGTAGCTTTGTGCTCCAGTATGTTCACCAGTAGGAGCAGAAGTAAATGTGACTTCTATTGGCTTTTTCTCCATCACTTCAGGTTACTAGTTGTGGTAGTGTGAATGTAATTGGCCCCATAAACTTACAGGGAGTGGCACTGTTAGGAGGTGTGGCTCTGTTGGAGTAGGTATATCTTTGTTGGAAGAAGTGTGTCACTGTGGTGGCGGGCTTTGAGATTTCCTATGCTCCGGATACTGCTCAGTGTCTCAGTCGACTTCCTTTTGCCTGCAAGGTGTAGGTCTTAGCTACTCCTGCAGCACCACTTCTGCTTATACGCCACCATGCTTCCTGCCATGGTGATAATGGACTGAACCTCTGAAACTGTAAGTGAGCCTCCTCAATTAAACATTTTCCTTTATATGAGTTGCCATGGTCATGGCGTCTCTTCACAGCAATAGAAACCCTGACTAAGACATTAGGATAGATAGTTTTACTCTTGCTGTGCTGGTTAAACAGGCACACAGAACAGATTTAGAAGTTTAACACTTCAGTGTGTGTATCTGATCATCTTTTAAAGGAAGCAGGTGAGCTGTTTGGGTTTCTCCTTGTCCCTTCTCTCTTGAAAGGGTAGTTTTTTCTGATGTATTGTGACCACCATTGCATGGGACTTGGTGGCGTTTGTATCATGCAAAGATTTGTACCCTTTGTGCCCTGGTCACATTTGACACTCTCATTCTTGGCTCCAGAGTTCATTTGAGGTGCCAGGAGGTGGTCTGTCCTCCATATGTCCCGCCCACCCCAAGGAGGCTACCAACTGGAGTTTTCAAAAGCAGGCAACATGAGTGGATTGAGGATTGACATGGCCCTTGCCCCAGATCTAGCCCTGATACCTCTCTCTAGCTTTAAAACAACAGGCAACTACAGGGTAGGGAACTATTTTATTAATTGTGGTATTTAATGGTAGGTAGACAGATACTGACTCTTTAGTGATTAAAAAATTTCTAGAAATAATGTATGTAAGTCTTCTGTCTTAGTCACTGTTGTATTGCTGTGAACAGACATCATAACCAAGGCAACTCTTATAAAGAAAACATTTAATTGGGGGCTTGCTTACAGTTTCAGAGATTAGTTCATTATCATCATGGCAGGGAGAATGACAGCATGAATGACTCTAGTGAAGTAGTTGAGTGATTTGAATCCTGACCCACAGGCTGGCAGAGAATGAGGGGGGAGGGAGAGACTGATGCTGGCATGGGCTTTTGAAACCTCAAAGCCCAGCCCAATAAGGCCACACCTTTTCCAACATCTTCTAATCCTTCTAATCTTTTCAAACAGTTCCACTTTCTGCTGACTAAGCATTCACATATATGATCCTATGTGGCCCATTCTTATTCAAACTCCATCATCTTCCATTTTTCCCCCTCTATGTTTAGATTGTTCATACTTGTGGAAGTAATCAAAAATATTCTACTGCCTTTGTCTTCCTATTCAGATTCTTAGCCCATTCCTTTCTACAAATCTATCAAAGAGACAGATGACCCTTAGAAGTAAAATTGCTAAGGAAACTATCCTGTTGTTGCTATGTCAGCAAGTTAGCATTGATCATTCAGCAGGTGCTTCTCTTGGTTCTGAATAAGTGGATTCCCCTTTTAGGGATGACCTTGCACTACAGTGTTCTCTAGGTTGTGTAGTTCCCCTTTTGCCATGTGTGATGAGGGATGTTATGTGTGGCCTTGTAGATGGAAAGGAAGAAATCAAGGTGAATACATATTCTTGTACTGGACTTTCTGGTTAAGGAGAGAAAATTAGTAGGTCTTTTCTATTTCTTTGGTGGAGGATGTCTCATAGCTCAGGTGGGTCCCCAACTCACTATGGATCTGATAGTTGGTCTTGAACTCCTGATATTAATGAGTTCACCCCTCAAATACTGGGCTTATAAACATGTTCACCACCATGTTATGGTCTCCTCCCTGCCCTTGTCTGCCTTTCTCTTTTAGATTTTTTTTTCAAGATTTATTAATTTTACGTGTGTAAGTTTTATGTGTATGTATCATGAGTGTGCCTGGTGCCTGCAGAGGTCAGAAGAGAGCATCCTGTCTTCTGGAAACTGGAGTTATGGATTGTTGTGTGCCACTATGTGGGTTCTGGTAATTGAACCCAGTTCTTCTTCTAGGACAAGTGCTCTTAACCACTGAACCATCTCTCTAGAGCTCTCTTTTTTGTTTATGCTTCCACAATTTCTTATGTATATAATATACTTTGATCCTATTCCTATTTATTCTCTTAAATCTTCTCACCTGCCATGACCAAGTCCCTTCTTCCCCACATTTCTCCCTCTTCTTTTCATGCCTTGTTTGGTGTATGTCCCACTACATTTAAGTAGAGTTGATTGCATAGGCATGGTTGGAAATTTTTACTTAGCAAGGATGACTTATTAGTTAGTGGCTATGTCACTAAGAAATATACCCCCTCCTAACCCTCAGCAACAATGAGCTATCTATAGCTCTGCAGGGAGTGGTGGAACCCTATAAGCCTCTTCTTCATTCATGATGGAAAGTCAATGGGTAAGTAAGACCATATACTTTAGAGGAGTTGAGCTGGAAATGACCTGGAAACCTCCTCCCTGAGAAGCAGGTCTCAAGAGTATCAGATGGTGCTATGCAAGCTGCCAAGGCAAAGGGTCAATCTATCGTCTTGCCCAGCCGCAAAAGCCTGTAACCCATAACAATGACTGGACGAGCATGATATCCACAATGATGTAATAGTGGCACTTTTATCTTGAGGTAACCAACAGCTGTCTAATTAGACTCTTTAAGGCCCATTCAACAGGAAGGAATTGACCCCCTGCTCCTCCTCCTAACTCCTCCCAGATCTACCCCCATACTGCCATGTTCTCCTAACTTTGTGTCCTTTTTATTTTTTAACACTCCAAGTCCTTTTGTTTTGTTTTGTTTTTTCAAGACAGGGTTTCTTTGTGTAGCTCTGGTTATCTGGAACTAGCCCTTGTAGACCAGGCTGGCCTCGAACTCACAGAGACCTGCCTGCCTCTGCCTCCCAAGTACTGGGATTAAAAGCACGCGCCGATGCTTCCCAGCTTGACTCAGTTTTTATATATGGTCTTTAGTAAACATTCAGCTTCTTTCTTCTGTGTGTGGATTTCTCAGCATTAGTAATTGAGTGACTGTCATTTCCTCATTGAATAGTTTTGAAACCTTTGTAAAAGGAACTTGATCATATCTTATGAGAGGTTACTTCACTTTTTATTCCATTATTCTACATGTGCGCTTTATGCTAGTACCTCATGGTTTGACTATTGCAGCCTTGTACTAAGTTTTGAGAAGGTATAAATCTCCAACTTTGCTTCTTTTGCAAATGTTTTTGCTTAATTTTTTTTAAGTAAAGTTTTACTGGAACTCTTTCTCTCCTTTGTTTATGTATGGGTTTTTTTTTTGAGATGCAATGATAAAGTTAAATATCTGTGATTGAGACCTTATTGCCTGTAAAATCTAAAGTATTTATTGTCTGATTGACTACTGAAAATATTTGCAGATCCCTGAACATTAAAGCACTGCTTATTACTCTAGTAATAATGGATTATGATAAAAATAAATAGATGAAAAAGGGAAACCATACACAGACACTTACACTACTGTAGATGCAAGTGAAAAGTTAGACTATGCCCAGCAGCAGGAAAATAGCATTCTGTTATTTGCTTACAGCATGCCATGCAAATGGCAACTGCATGCTCTCTGTCAACAAAGTATTTATATATCAGGCCAGTGAGATGGTCAGTAGAGGAGTGTGCTTACTGTCAAGCTTGACAACCAAGTTTGATTCCCAGAATCCATATGTTGGAAGAAGAGAGCAAACCCCCACAAATTGCCCTGCAACCTCCACACATACATGTGTGCTTGTGCATGAATATACACACTTACTTACACACACACACACACACACACACACACTCACTCCAAAATTTTAAAAAGAAATATTGCTGGGCGTGGTGGCAAACACCTTTAATCCCAGCACTCAGGAGGCAGAGGCAGACTGATCTCTCTGAGAGATCAGAGGCCTGCCTGGTCTAAGAGCTAGTTCCAGGACAGCCAGGGCTGATACATAGAGAAATCCTGTCTCGAAAAACAAAACACAAAAAGAAATATTTATAGACAGCTAACTCAACACAAAAAGGTGGGGAAATTGACACATAAGTTGTTTAGAGTTTCGTGTTCATTTAATTTTATTTCTTTTTAAGACTTTACAATCAACACCTGCTTATAGGTCAGCAACAGAGTACTTGCCTAACATGCCTGGGATTGTAGTTTCAACTCCTGGCACTGCAAAAGTTAAATATAAAATTTAAAATAAAAATTATTTTTTAAACTATGGAATTTAGAAAGAGAGACAGTGAACACAGTGACAAGAACTCTGCTTCCATCTCTTTGAGTGTCCGGCCACTCTAGCACTTATCTTCCAATCTTCCATCCTTAACATTATAACCCCCCCCCCTTTTTTTTTTACCCTGTTGACAAGGGCTGACTACATTCCTCTGACTGACTTGGAATTCACCACGTGGACCAGATTGGCCTGAGATTGGTACCATGCAAGCCTCTTGCTTCTGCCTTCCGCTGCTGGGATTACACATACATAATTCCAGCTTTCAAATCTTTTTTTTTTTTTTAAATTGTAGCTCCTAGGGCTGGGAGCACTAACTCTCTTGCAGAGGACCTGGGTTTTGTTCCCAGCACACACATCAGGTGGCTCACAACTGCCTGCCACTCTAGGGAACCGACACTTAGCCTCTGCAGGCACCCACACGAATATAGCACACCCTCACACACATAAACACAGGGTTAAAAGTAAAATAAAGTAAGGAAATTTTAGTTTCTTACTATTAGGTATTAGATCCCTGGATGCTAGGTTCCTCCATCGCCGCCGCCACAATAAGCCAAATCAAATCAAATTAATAAATCCAGATTTAATAAACAGGGCAATGCAAAGCAGTGTATCCCCGGGTGACTCTCAGGAGGGCAGGAAAAGAGAACATGAGAGCACACATGGCAGATCTATGGACTGGGTCTTAAATAGCTTTAAGTAGCAGGTATGTGTGGTCCCAGGAGGAGCCGCCTATGGCAGACTTTCTGAGATGAAGCAGGGTTTGGGGAGAGAGATGGGGGGGATTGAGGTGGAGCTCCCACCAGAACATTCCAGGCTCTTTGGGTATATGGATGCCAGGGCTGGGGTGGAACTTCCATCAGAACTGTATGTATAATTTTTGTTTGTTTCTTGAGGAAGGATCTATGTAGCCCAGGATATCTTCAATTTCTCTCTGTTGTCATGACTCAACCTTCCAAGTGCCAGAATTACATAGTGTGTACTCCCACACCAGGCCCTGGTATATGCATTTTATCATAGAAGATTATAGAAGCATGCTGAGACTTAGAGGCCACTGACCTCTCTGGTGCAGAAGAAGAGATAGATCAGCTAAAGAGTGGGCCTTGGAAGTGTATATAATTGTGCACTCACCCAATGAAATGTGGTGTGTCCTGTTTTGCCCTCCCCGCCCAAGCCATAGGCTTGCCAATTAAATTTGTGGTGGTGGTATTTATAACTCATTCCCAAGCTTATGCAAGTGTTCTTTGTTTATATAACTTGTGATTGCTACTCATAGCTGCCTGGTGTGAAAGGGAAGGTTCAAGGGCGTTCAGGGGTATTTGTGCCCAGGTCTGAACCTATGATCTTTTGCAGGGTGATAATAGCCATTGACTTTTAAGCTATGCAGATAATAATTGCATTTGTTATGTGACAGAACAAAGGGCTCTTTACCTTCTTGTTTGATTATAGGTCTCTCACAACTGACTAATGTCTGATCCTTTCAAAATTGCTATTGTTACACTCAGTCCCCTGCCAGACAGTAGTAATAGGCCTCATAACTTGGATGGATATCTGATAGTAAATTTGTTTTTAATTCTTAAAGACTAGCAGTTTGTGCTTTCTCCTCCCTAGAACAGCCCACTCTGTGAGGAAGCAAGACAGCTAGAACAAGGAAATAATAACAGTTGGCACCAAGTTCTCACTGCCCAGCAAGCAGATCAATTTCAGCCCCTGGGCTTGACCTTGCAGACCTGCCCTCTGTGCTGACTCTGTCCTGTCTGCCTACTTTTTAACTTTGCTTCCACCTGTTCCTCCAAGTAGTTACTCAATAAATTTGCTTGTGAAATAGAAACAAAACATGTAAGATTTGAAGAGCAACAAAGGTCATTATCCAGGCTTGCGATATAGCTCAGTGAGAAAACAACAAGGCCATTGTACAAGCAGGGCCAGAGAACCAGTAAAAACACTAAGTTGAAGTATCCCAGCTCATCTGCAAGTATAGTAGGCTAAGCTGTTTCTATCTACTCTGCCCCCAGTAAGCCACCTCTGTAGCCTCTCTGCAATGGTTATCCTCCTTCTAGGGGATCTGCTATCTAAGCAGCTGTTTATTTGGGGTTTGGGGAAAGAGGTGAGGTTGATGGCTCTCTCTTTTAGGAGACAAGAGTTTAGGGCAGCAAGTTGGGCAGATTTGAAAATGCTGTGCATCTGTTTTTGAGAAGAAGGTGCTGAAAGGAAAGTTTGTTTGTTTGTTTGGAGACAGTGTCTCTCTATGTAGCTCTGGCTATCCTGGAATTCACAATGTAGACCAGAACTTAAGAGATTTGTCTACTTCTATCTCCTGAGTGCTGGGATTAAAGGTGTGCACCACTATTCCTGGCTGAAAGATAGTTCTTCTAGTAGCAAACAATTGCCTGGCTTTTCTCCTGTGCTGTTTGAAATAGAGACTGGAGAGTACAGATTTGGGAGGGCAGCTAAAGGCTTGGTGGTCTGCTTTGACTGCATCCCTCCTCTGAGATAATTCTGCTTATTGTTAAGATTTAAGATGGTAAATTGGCACAGGGTTTACTTTGAGATACAGTGTCATGGGTCCAAGGACACAGTTTCGAGCATGAAGGGACACATAATGATCTTCTTTGATAAATCTAGCCTCCTAGGCTGTTCTATATAGAACAGCAGGGCAGACTGATACAGTTCTCCTGTGTAAACTACTTCCCATTCTGTTTTATTACTTTCATCAGGAGGTCAAGAATCAGTCTTAGAAACCCCACATAAGAGTCTTTTAAAACAAAAAACAAAACTTATTTTAGGGCCGGAGAGAACATTTGCTGCCCTTACATTGAACCTAGTTCAGTTCCTAGCACCCACATGATGACTTATCCCTTCTGTAATATTCGGTACATGTTGCTGTGTTGTGACTTGGTATAACATGACCCATCTCTTAATAGAACACAATATAATTTGAAGAGAAAGATTCTTAAAACTATCTCTTGATACATTTAGCACAGAGCTTGCCATTTGTAAATCTTAACTACATGGCTGACAGGTTGAACAAGCACTGAAAGAGTAGTAAGTGTGAGTTGCCTCAAACTTTCAAATTCTGGGAGTATAGGCCTGCACTATCATACCCAACATGCTCTGAGCATTTTCAGGCCAGGAGGTCTCCTAACTCTATTAATTGCTAAATGAATGTTGCCATTTGTTATATGCTCTTCTCTGGTCAAGATTAGGTCTAAGTGCACACAGTATCTAGTTCTCATATAGCCCTGAGAATGAGTATCACTATCTTCATTTTATAGGTACATCTACAGACATTCAGAGAAATTCTGCTTTGGGTTATCTTCTAGTAAGTTGCTGGGTTGAAATTTGAACCTGGGGATGACTGACATCGAAATCACTCACTCTCCCTCCACCTCCATCCCCAGTAAACTATTCTCCCCCCTTTTTTTTCCAGACCCATCCCTGGAAGGCATGTGTGGCACTGAGCATGCCCAGCTGGGGGAAGATGGGCAGCGGCCGCCGCGGTGCACTTCAACTACCTCATCTCAGTCTGAGCCTTCAGAGCAGCTTAGGCACCAAGGCAAGGTCCTAGCATCCGAAGACCCCAAAAAGAAGAGAGCTCAGAAGCCTTCTCATATGAGAAGAAATATACGGTGAGTTGTGTTCTGGGTAAGGAAAATGGAAGGGAATAGACTAGAAATAGCAGAAAGACTAATTTGGGCAAGAATGTCCTCTCTCCAGCAGAGAAAAGTGTCCAACTGTGAACCTTCATTAATAGTAAAGATGGCATATCTGGTGACACATGCCTGTCATACCAGCTCTCAAAAGGTTGAAGCAAGAGAATCATGCGTTCCAGACCAGCATAGATTACATAAGGAAACCCTGTCTCAAAACAACCACCACCACCACAAAAACCTAGTAATGAAGGCGAAGTTTAGAACCCACTGTGTTGAACTGCACAGAATGTAGGGAAGATAGGGACCTTGACCATTGAGAGGTCTTGAGTGGTAGCTCAATGATGGTAGGATCATCTTACTTAGACTTTTTCTTTCTTTATGTTTCCTATGTCTCAAAACATGAAGTTTAAAACAAATCAATAAAAAGACATCAACAACATAAAACTCTCAACAAAACTGAGCTATCGTCTTTTTAGAATTCAATTTCAGGTGATAGGGGACTAACCAAGAATGGGGCTTTTTCCTTGACCTAAAAGATAACCAAAAATGAACGTTCTTAACTATGCAAATCTCAACAACCTTTCCTTCTGCCAAATAACAACTTGTTCTACTAAAGGAGATAAATAACATTTCCCCTCTTTTGTTAGTTTTTTGTTGTTTTTCATTTGTTTGTTTGAGACAGGTTCTAACCCAATAGCTCAGGCTGCCCTGGAACACACTGTGTGGGCCCTAGCTTTGAACTTTTGGTAATCTTTGTACAGAAGCCTGTCAAGTGCTGGAATTACAAGTGTGAGCCACCATGCCTGGCATAGCTCCATAGTTTTCAAAGCACATAATGGAAACTTGAAAGTATTATTCTAAGCTCAGAAAGTAATGATGCAGAATTCCTATTAACCCATTTGTTTGTCTGACAACTTTAAATTTGTGTGTGTGTGTGTGTGTGTGTGTGTGTGTGCGCGCGCGCTTGCTTCCCCATACCCATGTGTTGTATGTTTATGGCACAGTGCATGCACTTGAATGTGTGGAGGCCACAGCAAGACATCAAAGTATTTTCTTCTTGCTTTCTACCTTATGCCTTGAGACAGGGTTTTTCACTGAATTGGAAGCTCATTTTGTCCAGAAGCTCTTGGAATTACCCTGTAGTAGTATTATAAGCGTATTCAGCCATACCTGGTCTTTTACATATATGCTGAGAATTTGAACTCAAATCTTTTTTTTTCCTCACAAGACAGGGTTTCTCTGTGTAACAGCTTTGACTGTCCCACAACTCACTTTGTAGGCCAGGCTAACTCACAGAGATTCACTTGCCTCTGCCTCCCCAGTGCTGGGATTAAAGATGTGTGCCACCACTGCCCGGCCTTGAACTCAAGTCTTTATGCTTACAGAGCAAGCTCTCCTAATTACTAGGCTGCGCATGCACACACATACACAGTCTTCTCTGTCTAACCCTGGTGTGGGCCAAATTAGCTCCTCACAGAAGATATATCTGCCTCTGCCTCCTGAGTAGTAGAATTAAAGGCATGTGCCACCATTGCTGACATAACTTTATTTTTAATGCTGGTTCAACTTTGTCAGCCATACTAAAAATAGTATTTTTATTACTCTTGGTCATTTACTTTTCATTTATTTGTGTATGTATATGTGTGTATTTTGTATGTGTGTATGTACCTGTGTGTGTGAGTGTGTATGGGGGTCAGAGGAGAACGTTCATTAGCTTCCTCTGCTACTCTCTATTTTATACCCTTGAGACAGAGTCTCTCGCTGAACCTGGTGCTTGATGTTTTTCAGACAGCGCAGGAGAAAACCCAGACAATTGTCCAACAAGCCCATGCAGTTCTGTCTTTGTCCTGTCCCACCTTCTTGTATGTTCTATGCCTTCTGTACATATGACCAAACCAGCCTTTTAGGTGGCTCTGGGAATCCTAACTCAGGCCCTCATGTTTGCACAGTAAACGTTCTTACCTGCTGAGTCAGCTCCCTAGCCCCTTACTCTTGGTCTTTTGTATGCAGCGTCCAACTGGCAGGGGTATCTGTGAGGAAGTCAAATAATAAGTAACATATGGTAGCACAGAGCCATTTGAGCTTAAAGTCTCTCTGGCACCCGTCCTACCCTCCCTCACCTTTAAAAAACTCCTTGTATAAACTTGCTCCTTGTATAAAAAGTGCATAGGTGAGACTTTGCTTCCCTTTTCCTCAGTTCTCTGGTTTGAAGGGAAATCAGGAATGGTATTTCCTTTTTTAGTTTGCCACTACATTGTCCAAATTGTAAGATAACCCTAGGGCCATCTCTTTTTCATGTTTAGTAAGCTTCTCCGGGAGGACCAGTTGGAGCCCGTTACCAAAGCAGCACAACAGGAGGAATTGGAAAGAAGAAAGCGCCTGGAGCAGCAGAGGAAAGAATACGCAGCCCCCATTCCTACTGTCCCTTTGGAGTTCCTACCTGGTAAGCAAGCTTTGTGCTAGAAATGACCATGTGTTCTAGGAGAAAAGGCCTCAGCTTGCAGAGTGGCCAGGCAGATCTGGATTGTGGTCTCTCAGGAATTCTGCAGGCCCTTTGCCTCTTGAGAGTACACAGTAAGAAGAACTATCATTTAGAAAGTGAAAATAGATTAAAACATACTCGAATTAATTTTATGGAGGCTTCTTGTTTTCCCTATAGCTTTAGATTTTAGCATGCCAAGAGATGAGGATGGGTTGTCACATGGATAGATGGCACAATATGACACCCAACAGAGAAGGGAACTTGGAAAGAAGGCTGGGATTTTTTTTAAGCTTTCTCTGCTATTGTCAATGGCCAATCCCCATTACAGCAGTGGAGGAGGGTGCTCACTGATGATGACTCAGGGAAATATGTTTGAACTAAATGGGAGGCTCTCTCTGTCTGTGTGTATAGAGGCACATTTGTGAGTCATGGCACATGTGTAGAAGCTAGAGGACAACTTGAAAAATCAGTCTTCTCCGTCTATTGGGTGGGTCCTGGTGATTACAAGTCTGCTGGCTTGGCAGCAAGCACCTTTACCTGCTGAACCACCTCAGTGGCCCTAAATGTGTTTCCTTCCATCTTTCTTTTCTAGAGGAAATTGTCTTACGAGCAAGTGATGGTCCGCAACTCCCTCCTCGGGTCTTGGCCCAGGAAGTTATTTGTTTGGACAGTAGCAGCGGCAGTGAGGATGAAAAAAGCAGTCGAGATGGTAAGATCAGGCCAGAGGGGCATCCTGTCCACTTCCTTCTGGCCAATGTTCATCTTTCCTTTTTCTTTTTCTTGGTGTGTGTGGGCGTGTGAGACCAGATCTTACACTGTAGCCTGATCTGAAGCTCATAGTAATCCTCGTGTCTCTTACTTAGCCTTCTGAGTGCTGGAATTAAGTGTACCACCATGCCTGACTTTGACTATACTTTTGAAAAATTCAGTCTTTATTCATTTGGTTTGGCCTTACCTTTAGCGTGTCACCTTAGCCTAACTTGTCCTGAAAGAAAAAAGCTTTAAAAACATTTGTTTTGTACGTGGTAACAAGTTTTAGCTAAGGCTTTGACCTTTTGCTCTGACAACCAGCAGTACCCTGTTCCTTGAATTTTTATGTCATTTTTTCTGTCTCAGAGGTGATTGAACTGAGTTCTGGAGAGGAGGATACTCTGCATATTGTGGACAGCAGTGAGTCTGTCAGCGAGGAGGATGAGGAAGAGGAAAAGGGTGGCACCCATGTGAATGATGCCTTAAACCAGCATGATGCTCTTGGGCGGGTCCTTGTCAACCTGAATCACCCTCCAGAGGAGGAGAATGTCTTCCTGGCCCCACAGTTGGCACGGGCTGTGAAACCTCATCAGGTACAGCCAGGGTTGATCCTGCTCTCTTTCCTTTGCTGCAAACATTGCCTGCTGTTGGTTATTAGTGTTATAGGCTGTAAAATACTTGTTGGATCCCTAGAGTAGCTGTTGAAAGCCCTTGATCTTTGAATATTCCTTTGGATATGAATACAGTGGGGAGAGGAAAGAGACATGCCTTAGGTTGGCCTGTCGTGTAGAAATCACTGGGGGGTCTGGAGGGATGGTCAGCTGTTAGGAACATGCACTGCTCTTGCAGAGGACTCTGGTTTGGTTCCCAACACTCTCATAAAGATTCTATAACTCCTGTTCCAAGGGATCTGATGCCTCTTGACATCCATGGGATCCTGTATGCATATGGTACACATACATGTACCCAGGTACACACACAAAAAATGGAATAAATACTCGAAAAGTTACTTGACCACCATCTTGCTTCTGTTGGATCAGCAAGGAGAAGCTTGGGAGGTATAGATTCAGAAGACATATGAAAGTCAGATATCAGGGAATTTCTGAAAATTGAGAGCATAATTGTTTGTATTGATCTAGTGCCTGCAATTAGTACCAGTGAGTGAACAGCCACACAGTCTGAGATTGACTCATTTTCAGGACTTCCAACAGCAGGAATTATTGGGGTACATAGAGAAGGCACCCTCTCAAGCTCAGAGCAGCTAGGTTGAAAGAAAGACCTTGTCAGGAGTTGATATTGAAGACTCTTTAGCTCGTACAGAACATTATACAAGGTCAGTGAAATTTTGTGTATTCTCCAGCCAAGGTGACAGAGAAATTTCTGTAGACTAGTCAGGGTACACTTGCATGTTTACTCATACCAAGCATTATGCTTATTTAGTGACTATTCCCAAGTGAGGAAGACTGTATGGCCATGGTCTCTGGTAGTGTTTCTGACATTCATCTGGTTTGTCTCTTGTCAGATTGGTGGGATCCGGTTCCTATATGATAACCTAGTAGAGTCTTTAGAGAGGTTTAAGACCAGTAGTGGCTTTGGCTGTATCCTGGCCCATAGCATGGGTCTTGGGAAAACTCTGCAAGTGATCTCCTTCATTGATGTCCTCTTCCGTCACACGCCAGCCAAAACAGTCCTTGCCATTGTGCCGGTACGTCTCTGGGTACTAACATGCTTGCTGAGCTCACCTTTGAGCTTATTCCTTAAAACTTGTGTGTGTGTGCATAGTGTGTGTGTGTGTGTGTGTGTGTGTGTGTGTGTGTGTGTGTGTGTGTGTGTGTGTTGGAGGTGAGGAAGCATCTTTGTTTAGTGGGTGAAAGTGAAGATGACCTGAGTTTAATTCTGGGTATCTACATAGTGGCAGGAGAGGATTGACTCCTGCAGGTTGTCCTCTGGCCACCACATGTACATACAATAAATAAATAAAAGTGTAAAAGAAAAAAGCCAACTCTTTTGGGCTTGTCATAGGTTAATACTCTTCAGAATTGGCTGGCAGAGTTCAACATGTGGCTCCCGGCTCCTGAAACTCTCCCAGCTGACAACAAGCCTGAAGAAGTCCAGCCACGGTTCTTCAAAGTTCATATCTTGAATGATGAGCACAAGTAGGTGGCCTATCCTGTCTTCTCCGTCTTACTCCTTTTACACTTCTCTGGGACTACTAAAGTATGTCTCTTGTCTTCCCACATTATTTTCATTCGTTTGTTCGTTCATTCGTTCATTCATTGAGACAGGGTTTCTCTGTGTAGTCCTGGGTGTCCTGGAGCTCTCTTTGTAGACCAGGCTGGCCTCAAACTTACAGAACTCCACCTGCCTCTGCCTCCCTAGTGCTGTAATTAAAGGTGCGCCCCATCACCTCCTGGCTGCACATTCTTTTTGATTCTTGATGTTTACCTTTTCTGTTCTTGCTTACCTCCTCACCTCTAACACACACAACACACACACACACACACACACACACACACACACACACACAGTTTTTCGGTAAACTCAGAGTTATATTGCCTGGGAAGTTTGAAGTTTTTTTGTTTTGCTCTAGAACGCTTTTCTGACATAAAATATCTGCAGCCTAGTCACATTTTCTGGTGTGTATTTTAGTAACATTCAACATGACACGGTGAACTTCAGATGCTTTGAAGCACTGGTTTATAGCTGACCTATAATAGTACAACTTCCAAACCTTTAAAAAGCTTGCACTTTGGTTTTGTTTTACATTTAAATAGAATTACCATTTCTATTATCTTAAGTTAGCTTGATTTCCAAAAATCTAAAGTGACTTTTTGGTCCAAGCCAGCTATCCATGCTTTCCTTTCGTCGCACTGGCACAGACAATTTAAACAGGCAGACTTCCCTGTTTTTTGTGATTTGGACATACCCATGTAAATGAGGAGACTCTGAATGAGCCAACAGGTGCTTGGTCTCCCGCTCTGCTTCCTTGAATTTCAGAACTATTAGTTCATGTGTAATTAGTGCAACACTGAGAGGGCTCAGGTGTTTGAGTAGGGTTACTGGCAAGGGCCTTTGGTTTTCCATTACTTTTGCCTTTGTACTTTGTATTTGTCTCGTTTTTAATCAATAGAGCCTTGTTAGATTAAGTGTGAAGTGTTGCCCTTCTTCCTGTGACTTGTGCCCACCATGAGAATTAGTTGAAATGCTCTCTAGAATGTTGCCTTGTCATAGTAGGTATATATGCAGGGACTTAGTATGTTCTTTTGCTTTCTTCCATTAAATTATTGATTCTCGCTGTTTAGCTATCATCAACGATCCATTCCAGTATGAATTAGTATTTCTGGGATACTAGGAAAGTCCTTGAGTAGCTAGTCCAACTTGTGCTTGCTGCCCGATGAAATCTTTGGCAATAAAGCATTCCACATATAAGTTAGTTCAGCTTTGGCTAAAGAATTCTTTCTGAATAACAACAGAAGCAGCAGTGCATTCTTTCTGTTCACCTTTCTTGAAAACTAAAAGCCACTTTACAGGACAATTCATAGCTCAGAGTTCTCTCTTCTCACTTCTACAGGACAGTGGCATCCCGTGCTAAAGTGACGGCTGATTGGGTTTCAGAGGGTGGAGTGCTGCTGATGGGGTATGAAATGTACAGGCTGCTCACTCTGAAGAAGTCCTTTGCCACAGGTAGACCGAAGAAAACCAAGAAACGCTCTCACCCTGTCATTATTGATCTGGATGAAGAAGATCGACAGCAGGAGTTTCGCAGAGGTAGGTGGCTTTTCCTGAAAACACTGCTCTGGTATGTCAGGGCAGAATTGGCCAAAAGTACCAGTTAGGTGTGAAGTGAGTTTTAGCATAAACCAGGAAGCTGGGTGGGCCCACCTACAGCACCTTTCAGAAAATGCTATGTTTCTGCAAGCCACACTGGGGCTCAGAGGACTGACTCCCTCGTCTTTGTGTCTATTTGACTTACAAGACAGTTGAGAAAGCAGAACAGTAGTTACTGCTGTTATCACTTCATAGAGATATTATAGGAAAGTATTAAGAAAACCTAAATGGTTTATATTATTCATTTAAGGGTGGGACATGATGATATACATCTTTAAATCCCAGCACTTGAGAGGCAGAGACAGGCACATCTCTGTGAGTTTGAGGCCGTCCTTTCTACATAGTGAGTTCCAGGCCAGCTGGAGCTACACATTGAGACCCTGTCTCAAAACAAACAAAACGAAAGAAACAAACAAAAAATCCTCTAAGGCGAATATAAAGACAGAAGAGTAATATTTGTGAATTTATAAAAAGGAATGATCTCTGTTGCTACTCATAGTTCTATCTTTGAATAATAATAATAATTATTATTATTGGCTGTAGAGATGTTTCAGTGGTTAAGAGCAGAGGATCCGGGTTGTTCCCAGCACCCATATGGTGGTTCACAGCCATCTTCAACACTAATTCCAGGGGATCAGATGCCCTCTTCTGACCTCTACAGGCCCCAAGTGTGCACATGGCATTCATACAAACACTTAAACATAAATAAAATAAAATGAATACATCTAATAAAATTAAAACTTAAAAAATAATTTTTTGCTAATTCTTTGAGAATTTTATACAATGTATTTTGGTCATATTCAGCCTCCTCTAACTCCTCCCAGACCTGCCTTCTCAGCCCTCACATCCCTACCTAGCCTACTTTGAGTTTTCTATCCCAGAAACTCAAATTCAGTTTATATTGCTCAGTGGCTACTGAATACCAGTAGCTCCTCAGCTAGTGTTGGGATTCCTGCCCAACTTTCTTCTCTATCCTGGGATTTTTCCTGGCATGAACTTGCTCAGGTTTTGTGCATACTGCCGCGATAACTGGGAGTCCTTTGTCCAGCTGCACTGTTGAATCCAGAAAACACTGATTCTTTGAAGTTGTCCAGTCCTTCTGCCCTCTCTTCCGCAAGGATCTCTGTGCATGTATGCATGTAATATGTGCATTCTAATTATGGATGAGCACACTACAGTTTCTTATTCTCTTCGTGCTGACCCATTGTGGGTCTTCATGTTAATTGCCCTCTATAAGGGAAAGCATCTCTGATGAGGATGAGCGATGTAATGACAGATGGATATCTATTCAATTTTTTTGTTGTTGTTTTTTGGTTTTTTTTGAGACAGGGTTTCTCTGTACCTTTGGAGCCTGTCCTGGATCTATTCTATTTTTTAAGGAGTCTTTGCCCATTGAAAAATTTTAAGGATTTTGAAGCCATTCATTTTATAAGTCTTCATTCTGTGAGATTATGTATGTTCTAGGTTTCCTTCTGTGGTAGATAGAGCTGGGGTGAATATGCCATTTAGCAGTAACTGGTGAATAACTGTGAGAAGACTTTGTCCTAGCTCCTACCATCTAGCCTTAATGTTGGATGGCGAGAGCCCACTGGGGTGTCTGAGTTATTCCTTTGGATTTCATTCAGACATATTTTTAACCCTAGGCTCACAATTTGTGACGACCCCCTTCCTGTTGTCCAATAGATTTGAGACCCAGGATTGCAAGTAATTTTTACTTTTAGCTTGAAAAAAAGATTTAAAGTGAATAAGTAAAATAAGGAGAAGAATGAGGATAAGAAGATATAAATGCAAGAGTCAGTGGCCAGGTTAGCATCACATTAAACACATAGGAGCTTGTCTGGCTGGTTCCCTTTTACCAATGGGGGCTGACTCTTGCTTCCCTGCTTCCTTCATTTCTTCTGTCTCTTCCAGGGTTCTCCCCTACTTCTCATATTATTGACTAAGAACAGACCCTCTCACCCTCTGATTCCGGATCCTCTTCCCTCCTTAGAGTTTGAGAAGGCCTTATGCCGCCCTGGTCCTGATGTGGTGATCTGTGACGAGGGCCACCGCATCAAAAATTGCCAAGCCAGCACCTCACAGGCTCTGAAGAATATACGTTCTCGTCGGCGGGTAGTGCTGACTGGGTACCCTCTACAGAACAACCTCATTGAGTACTGGTGCATGGTGGACTTTGTGCGCCCAGATTTCCTTGGTACTCGTCAGGAGTTCAGCAACATGTTTGAACGCCCTATCCTGAACGGGCAATGTATTGACAGCACACCTCAGGATGTTCGCCTCATGCGCTACCGGAGCCATGTTTTGCACAGCCTCCTGGAGGGCTTTGTGCAGAGGTGAGACTTTGTTTTCTGAATCTTTAGAGGGATAGAGGACATGCCAAAGCTATTATGAAGGGGAAATGTTACCACTGGAGGGCCCTTTGTAGTGGACCAGCAATAAAACTGAATAACTGGCAGATGATGGATGTACTGTTTCTAGTCTGAAAGTTTGGCCTATAAGCACTTTACTCAAAAGTTGTCTTTGTTGAATGAATGTCTCCTGGCACTCAGGAAGATGAGGTAGGTGAGTTTGAGGCTAGCCTGGGCTACATAGCAAGCTCAAGCCAGTGTTATCTAAAGTTGCTAAAAAATACCTGTTTTAACCTTAAAAATTAAATAAATAAATAAATAAATAAGAATGAGCCAGCATTCTGCTGACTTTGATAAAAGGATAAATATGATTCTAGGGTATTGCTTTACCTGTTTCAGCCTTACAGTCAACGTAGGGTAGGGCAGCCCTAAAACAGCTCTTCATTTCCTCCTGGTAGGATGACAGATATGGAAAAAGGTCAGAGAGGCATCCCTGAGTTGGGGCATGAACCTAGAGTTCCTTTGGCCTTAGTTACCCAGTTAGTTATGACTTGGGGCAGGTTACTTGGTCTGAACCACCCTTCTCTAACACAAGGATGCATTGCATGTTGAGAAATTTCTAGAAGATGGCGTGGCAAGAGTGCAAGACTTGGTTTTTATCCTGTGCTGACCCATCCTGGCCATAGTTCTTGGCTATGCCTCTTATAGGCCACTTCTGATCTCTGTGCCTCTGTAGGAGAGGCCATACTGTATTGAAGATTCATCTCCCTGCCAAAGAAGAGAATGTGATCCTGGTGCGGCTTTCTCAGATCCAGCGAGATTTGTACACACAATTCATGGACCGTTTCCGGGACTGTGGTAGCAGTGGCTGGTTGGGGCTGAATCCTCTGAAGGCTTTCTGTGTGTGCTGCAAGGTGAGTAGGGGCCTCAGGGAAGATGGATCAGAACTAAGGGTCCACATGATGCTGAAGATGTTTCTCTGGGGTCAGGTGATGTTTTTCAATCTTATTTGGAGTCTCACTACATAGTTCAGGTTATCTTGAAGTTCATATCCTCTGACTCAGCCTCCTGAATGTGGGGATTACTGGTATGTGCTACCATACCTGGCAATGAAGGGGATTTCAAAGTATCTCTTTTGTTTGTTTTTTGAGACAGGGTCTTGCCATATTATCTGATTGACCTTAAATTCTTGGCAATCCTCTTGCCTTAGCCTTCCAAGCAAGTATCATGACACATGGCTTTAAAAGTACTGCTTTTGTAGTCGCTGTTCTGACCAGAGCTGAAAAACAAAAGTGAAAGTGCTCCTGTGATAGTGCTATGGGTTATGGCATTCTTTCTCCTCTGCCAGGAATTCTGAAATTTTCCTGGGAATTGTCCCTGAAATCACATATGATTGGTCATCTATTAGTCAGATACCTTTTTTTTCATAGGGAGGGTTAATTTTGTTTTGTAAAGTAACTGAATGCAGCCATACAATGAAAACAAAACATTCTTTCCCTATTTAAAAACGAAATACTTGTGACACAGACTTTTTGATTATACACCAAGCACACTGGCATTTCCCATTCATGTGTCTTGGTCATCAGAACCAGCAGTGAAATTGCAAGCTCTTTGACTATGAATGATTTGGGAGTACATTAATTTGGGATATGCAGTGTGAGTTGTAGCAGATGTTTATTTGAGCATGTTTCCATACTTCTCGGGATACCCTTGGGATGATCTCTGGTCTGTTCTCTTCCTTTGTTTAACTTTAGATCTGGAACCATCCTGATGTTCTGTATGAAGCCCTTCAGAAGGAAAACCTAGCCAATGAGCAGGACCTAGATGTGGAGGAGCTTGGCTCAGCAGGGACCAGTGCCCGTTGCCCACCACAGGGCACAAAAGTCAAGGGAGAAGATAGCACCCTGGCTTCCTCAATGGGAGAAACAACCAATAGCAAGTTCCTACAGGGAGTTGGCTTTAACCCTTTCCAGGAGCGAGGCAATAACATTGTTACATATGAATGGGTGAGTCAAGCAGAGTCTTCATAGCCATAAACTGCTTCTGAGGAGGGATGGTGATGACCAATCTGGGGAAAGAATAGTGTGTGCACAGCGCACTGCACTGCTGTCCTGTGCAGAGAATGCTGAAGGTAGTCAGTGGCCACTGCCTTAGAGGGGGACTTTTATTCCACTCATCCAGCTTCAGACCTGCTCCAATTCTCTCTTTTGCAGGCCAAGGATCTTCTGAGTAATTACCAGACTGGAGTCTTAGAAAACTCTCCCAAGATGGTACTGCTTTTCCACCTGATTGAAGAAAGTGTGAAGCTTGGGGACAAGATCCTTGTGTTTAGGTAAGAATACAGTTGAGGCTTGGTGTCTACAGGAAGGATGAATCTATGCAGTGAAACCATCTGGCTTCATAGCTGCACTTGCCGTTTCCAGTGCTCTGTAACCAAGCACTTGGAGGTAGAGCTTTCTTGCATCTCAGCACCCAAGTTTTTGTTTGATTGTTTGTTTGTTTTACGTTAACATTAGAAATCATATTCTAGATAGTCTAGTCCTTCAGACTGTGGCCCAGACCAAACCTGGCTAGTTTTTATTTATTTTTTTAACATTTATTTGTGTATTTGTTTATTCATTTATTTATGTTTAAAATTTTTATTTTACTTTAAATTTGTGGTTGGGAGTTGAACCTGGGACTCATGCATGTTAGGCAAGCACTCTAGCATTGAGATTAGGCTTGGCAACAAATGCCTTCATGTGCTGGACTGTCTTATCAGCTCTGTTTAGGGTTTTGAGACAGGGCTCATAAAGCCAGGCTGGTTTGAGTGTTTGATTCCTTGCTGAGTGGTGGAGCTATAGGGTTGTGCCACCACCCCTGGTGTTACTTTTTAAAATTTTGTACAGAGTCTTTTTACTAAGGTCCCTGGGCTGGGCTGGGCTGGAATTTGTGTTCCTTCCTTGAAGGTGAGATTACCAAGCCCAACTAGTTTTTACACTTTCGTCTATAAAAAAGAAATACAAAAAATAAAGAGTATATTTGGTTAGTCGGGTGTGGTGGCTTTTAATCCCAGCACCTAGGAGACAAGAGCTAGGTGGATCTCTGTGAGTTCCAGGACAACAAGGGCTATGTGAGAAACCCTGTCTCAAACAAAACAAAACAAAAAGCAAACCTGCTAAAAGGCTATATGTGTCTACAAAACCTAAAATGTTTGCTGTTTTGCCCTTTATAGAGCACATTTGCTGACCCTTTTATTCCCCTCCCCCCTTTTTAAAATAAGGTTTTACATTGAAAGCCAAGTAAGTGACGTGATATGCACTATAGTCACACTCTAGATTTGGCTGGGGCTTGAGTCTCATCAAAACCTGACTACATACAAGGAAACAAGCATACAGTGAGTGGGTTGTTTCTGACCACATTGTACCCCTAGGACCTGATTTGGGAGCCAGTTGAGGGCTTCCACTGTGACAGTTGGTTTCAGACTTGTCCCCTGATTTTATATACTGCTTTTCAAGAACCCAGCTCTCTGAAGGTTTTGAAAACAGTCAGATGGATCCATTTTCATAATAAGATGCTTAAGATTGTCTGTGACCCACAGACTAATTTGAATCTCATGTGGTGTTGGATTTGGACTACCAAATACGGCTGAACCCCAGAATTTTCAATGGAGAGATTAAGAAATCAGAGAAATAATGGTTTTGTTTGTTTGGTTGGTTGGTTGTTTTTCTGTTTCGTTTTGTTTTTATGGGTTGGTGGTAATAAGTATATGGATAACGGCTCCCGTTATGAGTTAAGGATAGTATCCTTGGTTGTTCTTGGTGGAGCTTCATCTTACAGAGAGTAGGTTGTGGGAGCTCCACTTAGAAGGTTGCACGCGAGTGTTAAGGGCAAGATTCCTTGGGTTTGGGAGCCATCTGAATGACTTTTTCTCTTTCAGCCAGAGCCTTTCTACCTTGGCTCTCATTGAGGAGTTCCTAGGGAAACGAGACGTGCCCTGTCTGCCTGGTGCTGAAGGGCAAGGAACACAGAAGTGGGTTCGAAATGTCAGCTACTTCCGTGAGTTTATTGCTGCATTGTTTCTGGAGTCTTATCAAGATCTATTTAAGGGCTTCCTCTTTCTCTCTTTTTTTCTCTTGTCCAACTCCATTCTTTTTCAAGTGTATAGAAATATGTGATTAACCAAGAAATAGGGAGTTACTGAAAGGTAGCTTTTAAGAAAGAACCATACTGGGCTGGAGAGATGGCTCAACTGCTTGGATTACAGACATGTGTGACCATGCCTGTCTCAAAACTGGGTTCTAAAAAGGGCAGAGTTACTGTGTGGGGGTGGCTAGAGGAGCCTTAGGTGGAAAATGGGAAGAGTTTGAAAGTTTAGAACCACTTGGCCTAGTGACTATCCAGGTCAGAGTGAGCATAAACCTAGATCACACTCTCTCTGTGGGGGAGCTAAATACCCCCAAGGGGATGAAAAGTTTGGGAGTTTGTATGTGGGGGGAAAAACTTTTTTCAGATGTGTAATTTGTAGGTACACATAACCATGTATACCTTCTATCTGTAATTTTAATATTTCATGAAAGATATGGTATGGTTGAGGAAAAAGTGTCTAAAAGTAAGTAGTAATAAAAAATGAAAGTTGAGATATATTGACCTACCTTGTTGACATTTGACCTAGACTTTGGCTATAGGTGTCTAACCTGTGTGTTGTAGGGTATTCAGTAATATCTGTATTTTTTTTCCAACTAGATGTCAGTAGCATCTTCAATTTTGAGAACTAAAAATGCCTCCAGTCATTGCCAGATTGTTCCCTGGGGGTAGGAGAGTGGAGGAGAACCACTGGCCTAAGAAATGATTTAGAGAAATGAAGGTTCATAGCTTGTGTTTTCTATAGGCTTGTCCAATGAGACAGTGGTCAGCTGTGCTTCAGTATTACAAAACTCAGGTTGGAAAGTAAGTTGGGGTCCTGATTGAAGACACTAATACTAGGCAACTAAAATGTGTTTCCTATAACAGTAGTAATTCAGTTCCGGCTGGTATCTGATATCCTTGATTTGTCCTTTCCCCAATTTAACAAATGTTGCCACCTTTTCTCTTATGCTGCTTTATAAGTGACAGTGATAATTTCTTCCACTTGTGAACTTTTGTCTTTTTGTTCTTCATGAGTGGCATTGCTTCAAGTCTTTTTCTTTCTCGTTTTTTCCTTCCTTCCTTCCTTCCTTCCTTCCTTCCTTCCTTCCTTCCTTCCTTCCTTCTTTCCTTCCTTCCTTCCTTCTTTCCTTCTTTCCTTCCTTCCTTCCTTCCTTCCTTCCTTCTTTCCTTCCTTCCTTCCTTCTTTCCTTCCTTCCTTCCTTCCTTCCTTCCTTCCTTCCTTCCTTCCTTCCTTCTTTCCTTCCTTCCTATTACAAGTTCTTAACATCAAGAGCTTAAAAATAAAAAAATGAAAAGCTGGTGTCTTGTTGTGTCTGGTAGCACATAACCTATAAACACAGCATTTAGAGTCGGGAGTAAGATGGTTGTGAGGTGAAAGCTAGCCTGAACTATTTAAAAAGTGTTTAAAAAGAACAAAACTCTCTCAAGGAAGAGGAGTGATGGAAGAATGTTTTTCTTATTAAAATACAAAATCCTTGGTGTTCCTGCACACACTGGGTGAGTCAGTCTTTTCTAAGTTCCTAGATGAGTCTTGTGCACGCTTAAGTCTGGAAACCCTATCCTTAGAATTCACTAGAGGAGAAAAACGTGCTTTATAGGTTTCTTGTTGTTGCTGTTTTTGTTTTTTGTTTTTGTTTTGTTTGTTTGTTTTTGAGATAGGGTTTCTCTATTTAGACGAGGCAGGCTGACCTTAAACTCAGAGATCCATCTGCTTCTGCCTCCCAAATGCTGGGATTGAAGGCACCTGCCACCACCACCCAGCTGTATTTTATAGTTTTGTGTTACATGTGAGAGTTACTTGATTATACTTTCACAGTGCTGATGTCTAGGCTTCATCATAGACCCATGGTTTGCCCAGTGGACAGATGTTTTGTTTTAAAAACATTTGCAGGGTTGCAGAGATGGCTGAGTGGTTGAGAGCTCATGCTGCTTGCTCTTACAGAAGACCAGAATTCAGATCTTACCATCCATGTTAAGCAGGTCACAAACATCTATAGCTCCAGCTCCTAGGGAGTCTGATGCCTGTGGCCTCTTCAGGCACCTGTACCTGCACGCACGCGTGTACACACACACACACACACACACACACACACACACATACACACACACACACACACACACACACACACACCTATACACAGAAGCATATATAATTAAAAATAAAATACATAATTAAAAAAACAAACATTCGTGCAGTGGCTTTGCTGAATTTCTCTGCCCTCATCTATTCATTTTTGTTTGTTTTTTTCTTCCTAGGGCTGGATGGTAGCACCCCTGCCTTTGAGAGAGAGCGGCTCATTAATCAGTTCAATGATCCCAGCAACCTCACCACCTGGCTGTTTCTTCTTTCCACAAGGTGAGTGGAGTCTGTAAGGAGGTGATTGTGCAATTTGCCACCTGGGCAGGTACCTCAAAGTCTCATCTAAGTCAGAGACGAGATCTGCTCGGTCTTTAGAAGGGATCCCAGGAGAAGCTGTTGTGAAGGTGGTCATCATGGTGGTGTGCAGTTCTTTGATCTTCATAAGTGGTTGTCGTGATTTGATTTTCTCTCAGGAGTGTTTTATGGTACGGAGTGCTTTGTTACATTAGATAATGTGATATAATGTAAATAAAGATGCTTTAAAAAGTGAAAAGTGCCCAATCTCAGCAACCAGGAGGCAGGAGAATTATGAGTCAGGCCAGCCTGACTTCTGTCAGTGAGTCCTGCCTCAAAACAAACCAAACCAAAATAACTTTAAAGTGTAGTGTGACTGTAAAAGGCTGATGTTTTTGGTTCACGACAAGTATGTTAATGGTTCTGTTGATTTCTACTAACAGTGTTTAACAGCGTATAGGTTCTTTTTCATTTGAAATAAGATCTCATGTAGCCCTGCTGGTCTTCTTTAGCTCATGATCTTCCTGCCTGTGATGCCATGTATTGGAATTCCCAGTCGATATGAGTCTTTCATCCCCCTTAGGTATTAAAGTAAAAACACTGGAAACATTTTGTGTATAGACATTTCTACTTACTAAGGGACAGCGCTCTGGAGCTACTGGGTAGTGCTTTACCTTTTACAGAGGGATGGAGAGCTATACACACTGTTGTATTGGACTGAAGGGCACACTTTTCAACGCTTGAGGAACAAGCATAGTGTTTATCAGGTCAACAAAATTCTTGAGTTTATTATGCTTAAGACAAAAAGGAATGTTGGGGTAGGAGTCACAGAGGGCAAAGCTTACTAGAAAACCACCTTTAAGACTATGGTTGATGGCTTATGTCTTCAAGGGCCGGATGCTTGGGTGTGAATCTGATTGGTGCCAACAGAGTGGTGGTATTTGATGCTTCCTGGAACCCTTGCCACGATGCTCAGGCAGTATGTCGGGTATACCGTTATGGCCAGAAAAAGCCCTGTCACATCTATCGCCTTGTAGCTGATTATACTCTTGAAAAGAAGATCTATGACCGGCAGATTTCCAAGCAGGGCATGTCAGGTGGGCGATTTTCCAGGCTATTCCAGATATGTTTCTATACAGCTGCTATCCTATAAGGGATCAAGGGTGTGGGGGAGGATCAAGGCATGGGAATACAAATAGACTTTAAATCATAGAATGCCTGAAGATCCTCCCATATCATTCTAATTCAGGTCATTAAGGAGATTGTCCTCATATTGGGAAAAGTAAGTTTAATAAGAGGAGTCAGTAGTTTTCTCTTCTGTAATTTGTCCATTTCACCAGGACCCTCAGCCTGTTTGACTTCTGTGTGTAAAAGACTTCCTCATTGTCAGTTGAACCACTCTCTCTGCTGACCTATGTAGCTAGTGGTGTGTTCAGTCTTCTTTGACGTGTGCTGACTTTGTTCTTCTCTTTTTCCTCTAGACCGGGTAGTGGACGACCTAAACCCAATGCTGAACTTCACCAGGAAGGAAGTGGAAAACCTGCTACACTTTGTTGAGAAGGAGCCAGCTCCCCAGACATCTTTGGATATAAAGGGGATCAAGGAGTCAGTCTTGCAGCTTGCCTGTCTGAAGTACCCTCACCTCATCACCAAGGTAAGCACCTGATGTACATGAAGTCCTTGGTATGGTGGCCTCAGTCAGTGAAGACTTGTTTGGCAAACCTG
Source organism: Ondatra zibethicus (assembly GCA_004026605.1). Lineage (NCBI taxonomy): Eukaryota > Metazoa > Chordata > Mammalia > Rodentia > Cricetidae > Ondatra > Ondatra zibethicus. Next base: position 62,764 of record PVIU01000849.1, read on the forward strand.
CTTCCTTCTGAAGTGGTGTTTCATGCACACACTGTACTGAAGTGATTCTTTTGCTGACCCTACCTACCTCCACACCTTGTCTAGTCTTTGGAGTGTTGAACTTAGTCATTCCAATAATCTGATCACTGTGAATCTCCCTGACAGAAGGAGGGGGAAGTTCTGAATGCAGGTGAATTCTCTGAACTCTCTGTTCTTTTGGTAGGGAGTATGAACTTGGGCATTTGCAACTGATATTAGGTTAGAGCTGTGGTCTATACTATTTTTTATTTATTTATCTATATATATTTATCTTTAAATTATTTATTGATTTTATTTCATGTGTATTGGTGTTTTGTCTACATGTATGTCTGTGTGAGGGTGTTGGGTTCCCTGAAACTGGAGTTACAGACAATTGTGAGCTGCCATGTGGGTGCTGGGAATTAAACCTGGGTCCTCTGGAAGAGCAGTTAATGTTCTTAACTGATGAGTCTTCTCTCTAGCCCCCTATTTGTTTATTTTTAAGATTTATTTTTACTTTAGTTGTGTATATGTGTGTGTGTTTGTGGGTATGTGCATGTGAGTGCAGGTGCCTGAGGAGCCCAGAGGTGTTGAATCTCCCGGATGGAGCTGGAGTTAGAGGAGGTTGTGAGCTGCCCAACATGGGTACTGGGTACTGAATTTGGGTCCTCTGCAAGAGTAATGTGTGCTCTTACTCTTAACCACGAGTCATTTTTCCAGCCTCTTTTTAAATTTTAAAAAGAGAGTGTGTGTGTGTGTTTACATATGTGTAAACTCATGCATCTACCACAGCATGCGTGTCGAAGTAAGAGAACAATTTTGTAAATTTTGTAGAGTTGATTCTTTCTCCTTGTATGTGTATTCTGGAAATTGAAATCATGTCACCAGGATACAGCTCACTAGCCAATGAACTAGACTCTTGACAGAACCTGCTTGCCTATAACGCTTTTTGCCAGTGTTGGAGACAGCCAACCTCTTCTTGGTTCCAAAATAAGGCTCACTGTACATCAGTTGTATTTGCATAAAGACTGGTAATTAAACCCAAACGTTCTATGTCTCCAGGAGCCTTTTGAGCACGAATCATTGCTCCTCAACCGAAAGGATCACAAGCTGACCAAAGCTGAGAAGAAAGCAGCAAAGAAAAGCTATGAGGAGGACAAGCGTACGTCAGTACCATATACTCGCCCATCGTATGCGCAGTATTACCCTGCCAGTGACCAGAGCCTGACCAGCATCCCTGCCTTCAGTCAGAGGAACTGGTGAGTTGCTGAAGAAAGAGAGCCTGGCTGGTCTAGACCCAATTCCTTTCATTCAGTTCCTGTTCAACTAAAGGGAGAACGTACAGCCTGCTCTTGGGCTGCTATGAAAAGAAGGTCCTGCTCTAGTGTCAGGTGTCAAAGCAACTCAGCAGCACACATGTTCTAAATGGCTCTAGTTTTGATGACCTTGGCTGGAGAAATGAGCTACTGATTTGGCCACTCAGCAGAACCCTTCTGGTAGAATGGTATAAAACAGTTGATTTATGGGGCAAACTTTAAGTCACATGGGAATGTATATGCCAACCCCAGGGGGTGTCTTCCTCATGCATCAAGACCAAAGATAAAGACTTCAGGAAGCTTATTGACAAGTAGGGTTGGTGAGATGTTCAGCAGAGAGAATGCTCTCTCTGCAAGCCTGAGGACCTGAGTTCAATTCCTGGAACCTACACATAAGAGGAAGGAGAAAATTGACTCTACATAGAGCTGTCCTCTGATTTCCACACACATGCCTTGGCAAGCATGCATCCACACACACCAAATACATGCATGCTCAATAATTTTTTTCCTTCATTGTTTATTGGCAATTTACTATGTGCAAAGCATTCACACATGGCCTGGCAGAGTGCATTTAAACACAAAGAATCAATAGGGCCATTCCAAATCAAGTGTAGGAAAAAGCACAGGATGATCAAATGTCTTTAGATAGGAATGTCAACAAGTATAATGAATTTTTAAAAGCTTAGCAAAAGGAAATTTCTTCACAAATATGCTATCAGAAAAGCAAATGTGGAGGTACATGCCTGTAATCCCAGCACTCAGAATGTAGAGGCAGGAGGAGAAATTTAAGGTTATCCTTGGTGAGTTTAAGGCTAGCCAGGAGTATATTAAGTGGTGGCGATGGGAAGAAGACAAGGGGTGGGGCATACAGCAGCAGAGGGCAACAGGCATACATGCAGGTGTAGAGAGGGAAATCTTGATCTCGAATCAGGAGTAATAACTTTGTCATGTACCATCCTGGTGAAAGGTGAACTAGGAAGAACGTACTACTGACCATAGGTGATATTTTGTTAGAAAGAGATGCACAGCCAGCTCTCTCTCTGGCTGTAGTACCGTCATATAGAAGTCTGGCTTTGGGCAGGGGCTTTGGTTGCTGCTGCTTTTGTGTGGTGGTCATAACCAGAGAGACTTTATGGAGACTGACGCAGCTAGGAGCCAGGAGGAGCATCATGAAAAGTGATTTGGAGTAGAGAGGGGCATCTGTATAACTTACTGAAGTTTGAGGCTTGAGAGAAAATCAGAGAGTGAGAAATGATGCCTAACGTTGGGATAGGTGATCCCTGATGATCACCTGAACATATGGCATCACATAGGTGAGTGAGTCAGGATAAATTTTGCCCTTCAGATTTCAACTTAAATGGTATCAAGAGCCTGCCTTTCCTTTTATATTTTTGTAACATCTAATCTTCCCTTTAGATCTAGTTCCCGATGTAGATGGTCCAATTTTTAGAGAAGCAGATATACCTTCTATTTCTGAAAGGCTTCACTCCACTAACATCCACTACTTATCTCTGGAAATGACCTCTTCTTTCTCTGCTATGGTATCTCAGTCATGCCACTAGGCTTCTTTAGAATTGATTAGAGTCTGCATGTTCTTCTGATGCTTTTCTCAGCAGTAGCTAAGGGTGAAGGGCATGGCAGTCTATAGTAGCTCAGTGGCTGTTCTGTCCAACTCTGAAAATGTGCTTTTTTTTTTTTCTGCAGGCAACCAACACTGAAGGGTGATGAAAAGCCTGTGGCCAGTGTTCGTCCTGTACAGTCCACCCCCATCCCCATGATGCCCCGGCATGTCCCACTCGGTGGCAGTGTAAGCTCTGCCTCCAGCACAAATCCATCTATGAACTTTCCCATCAACTACTTACAGCGGGCAGGAGTCCTTGTGCAGAAAGTGGTCACCACGACAGGTTGGGAATTTCTACTTTCTGTTTTGGGGATATTGTTTCTTTCTATCTATCCATCTAGCTATCTATCTATCATCTATCTTTTTAAATTAGCTCTTCTTTTTTCTAAATATTAAAGTTTTATTTGTGTGTATGGGTGTTTTGTTTGCATGTATGTAAATGTACCCCATGTGCACCTGGTGCCTGCAGAGATCCAAAGAGAATGTTGAATCTCCTGGAACTGAGATTACAGACAGTTATGAGTTGCTGTGTGGGTGGCTAGGAATCAAATCTGGGTCCTCTGCAATAGCAGCAGGTGCTCATAACCATTTGTTTTGTGTTCCTGTATGTGCCACAATGCTCATGTGGGTTCTAAGGGTCAAGCTCAGATTGTCAGTTTGACGATAAAGCACTTTTATGCATTGAGCCATCTGCTGGCTCAGTGTTGTCTTTTGTAACTTGATGCTGTTATCCAGGAGGTATTCATTAAACACCTTTTGTATAGACCTTACCATATTTGGCATTATAGGTAAAAATGAAGGTCCCTGATTTTGAAGAATTTGTATTCTGGTTAAATACCTTAATATGAGGCTTGGGTTTTTGTTGTTGTTGCTTTGTTGTTTTAGAATGGTGATGAGTAAAATTCTATGGATACCACAGGGACTCTTGAAATGTTACTGGAATATCATTTTGGGTTTCAAAGGCTTTCAGAGATATGAGTGTGCTGAGCCCTGCCTAAATGAAGGGTCAACTGGTTATAAAGGGCGCAGCTTACAGTGTTGGAGACCTGAACTGTTAGGATGCTTTTTTTCTGTGTCAGTTTGCTGTAGACTGGGCATGGTGAGCCAAGGAGCAATGGAGGAAACTGTGTGTTTCAGCTAAGCCCCTATGTCAGTTCTGAGATTCAGAGTGACTGGGAAGGAAAGCATTTCATGATTTTCCTCTTCACTTATTATTTAGAAGTATCCATGTTATACACATTTTGATGAAAACATCTTGGTTTTTCTGAGACTAAAACCAATATATGACATTTATTAACAATTGTGAAATAAACTGAATAAAATCCCTGTTAATCTTATTTCTCAATTGAATCTTGAAAATACTCTTTTCCAGTTGTGGAGTAATGCCAGCAAGAAAGATCTGACAGAGCACATTTGGAGCCTAAAATGATGTGGGACAAATACACACAAATAGTTCAGAGTCAAGAAAAATAGAAACAGCCGTTCAAACTGATTTTTTTTCTAAACTAAAAATCCTATGAATTTTTAGTTAAAGAGAAGGAAATTGATCAGAAGGACGACCAGCTTTCTAAGCAGTTTTGGTTTTCAATAGTATTCTTTGATGAGATAGTTGTGAAAGGTTCTACTTGCTTAACCTTCTCTAATTCTAGTGCTGTAGAAAGGCTGTAGGACACTACTAGTTAGGACTTGGGATGGATGTGAGACTTTAGTTTCCTTTCTTTTCTTCAGTCAAGCCCCGTGTCTTCTAAATGCAAGGTCTGTTTTTCACTAGATATTGTTATTCCTGGACTCAACAGCTCCACAGATGTTCAAGCAAGAATCACTGCTGGTGAGAGCATCCATATCATCCGGGGGACGAAAGGTGAGAGCCTAGTCAAGGGCCTTTGTCTGAGAGTACTAAGCTGAGAATCAGAATAAACACTTATGGTTTAATCTAGAGAGGGCATAGGAATCATCCCATAAGAGCGTCGCAGTTGGGAGAAACGTGAAAACGTGGCATTTCTATGAGCTGACATTGAGCTTTGAGGATATCTGTCAGTAACTTAAAAGAAGAAATTGAGGTTCCCATGTTTCTGTATCTTTTGTTTTTATGGGAAATATTGGAGTGAATATACATAGATATAAAGAAACCAACACTGAGGGAAAGAGTTGTGGAGCAGGTTGTAAGCCAGCGTGTGTGCTGCTGTGTCATTTATATACAATTTCTTCCAAGCTAGGAAATATATGCTGCACATGAATTAGTGTAGATACTAATTGTGCATTGCACAACAGAATTTTTAGTGTGATAATTTTAAAAAGTTCAATATGATGATAGGCCCAGTACTTGGCCGGTAGAAAGAGGCGAATCTCTGTGAGTTCGAGGCCAGCCTGGTCTGTATAGTGAGTTCAAGGAAAGCCAGGGCTGTGTAGTGAGACCCTGTGTCAAACACAAAACAAAAAACAATAAATAAATAAATAGCCCAACATGTTTCTGGCATTCTTACAGAGGAAGATGGTGTCACTGAAATGAAAAACATGGGTTTAATAGTGTCAGGATACAAACAACTGAGCTTGTTTCCGCCATAGTCTTTATTTGATGCATGTGATGCATACATCCCCACACCCAGTCTTTATTTGATGCATGTGATGCATACATCCCCACACCCAGTCCCCACAGTCTGTTTCTAAGTTCCATCCTTGTATGAGACTGCTTGAGGTTTTTTTTTTATGTTTGGGAAGATTTTGCCCTAGTCTTCATTGGATCAAGGGGAAAAGTACCACAGAGTACACAGCCTTTCAACTGTGCTGTCCTTAGAGCAGGGATTGGCAGACTGAGCTGTGTGTGTCATGTCTAGCCTTCTTCTAGTACTATAACTGAAATTTATGGTATATTTTACTTCTTTGGGGCAGGGAGAATTTGAGACAAGATTTCTCTTTGTAGCTTTGGCTGTTCTGGAACTCACTCTGTAGACTAGTCTGGCCTCGAACTCACAGAGATCTGCCTACCTCTGCCTCCAGGGTGCTGGGATTGAAGGTGTGCGCCATCACTGCCCAGTTGTATTTTACATTTTTAATTAGTGGAAAACAGAGGAAAATCAAAGGAAAAATCAAGAATCCTATTTTGTGACATGGAAATTATATGGAATTCACATTTTATTTTCCAACATAACTTTATTTGGAGTGAAATGATAACACAGTGAAAGAAGAGATGTAAGGACAGTGAGATGGTGAGCAGATAAGAGCTCTCCTGAAGACTGACTATCACTCCTGGCTCCCACATGACTTCCACAAGCTGTTTTCTGACCTTTACCTTTGCACCCTGCACACACCTGCACACACACAACAAATAAATGTAATAAAAAGATTTTTAATTTTTAAAATTTATTTTATGTGTGTGGGTGCTTTGCCTGCATATATACATTCTGCATGCCACACGTGTGCTTGGTACCAGCGAGACCAGAAGAGGGTATCAGATATCTTGGAACTGGAGGAAAACAAGGTGGTTTAGTGCCTTGTAGAAACAGACTACAAGTCTTGAATTAACCCAACCAAGCAATAGAGGATACTGAAGCATTACGGTCCACCTTCCAGACCAAGAAGAGAATTTGGGCTAGAGTGCCCGAGAGCACAAAGCTTGTTTTTCACAGGTCCTGTGCACTTCTCCCATTGAGTGTTACTTTCTGGAGTGATTACCTGTATTCTTCTCTCTTTTTTTTTTTTTTATTTTTTTCTGTATTATAAATACAGTTTATAATACCTGTATTCTTCTCTAGATGTTAATGTAGTAGGTTTAGCAATCAATATTTACAGAAAAAAAATGAGTTGTTTTGAATCTAGACTTCAGTTATCCTGTCCTTATTGCAGGTGTCTTGTGGGATAGGATTGAGATCTAATTTTATAGGCACTTCCCAGCCCATGATGCCTGGAGTTTCTCAGGGTTGGCTATAGTTCATGTAGGCTCCTAACAGTTTGTCTCATATCTCTTAGGGACATACATCCGCACCAGTGATGGACGGATCTTTGCTGTCCGGGCAACTGGCAAACCAAAGGCCCCTGAAGATGGTCGGATGGCTGCCTCAGGTGTGGTGGCCTTTTACTTTCTATTGACCTATACAACATTTATTTGGTTTATTTATAATTAATGTACTTCATTAATAATTATTAAATAACATATATAAGATTTGTAATTTAGAACATGAAAAAGGGATAGGTAATGAAAAATAAGTTTTTCTTTCCTCTTCCCAATCCTCCTTTTCCATACATGGTAAAGTTTTGTGTGTGTACATACAAATATAATTTTGTGCATTTTAAGTGGATAGTTTTTCTTTGCATTTTAAAAACAAATGCTAATATACCATACTTTATTGCTTTCTCTCACTCACCAGTGATAGCTCATTTCTTATCCTTTGTTCTAGACATGCCTTGGTGAAAGTTTACTGTTGATTTACACATAGGTTATTAGTACTGGCTTGTGGGTGTATTTATGGGACACACTCCAAGAAGTAGAATTTTTGGTCAAGGGTGTATCCATGGCACATGAACAATGTTGAGGACTCTTGCCAAGTTCTCCTCAACAGAAGTGGTTTTCTTGTATCATCCTACTACTGAGCTAGGAGGGCTAGACTGTCCCTAGCTTCCGTTCTAGCCTTCACTTGTGGACTGGAAGAAGGGAGCATCTATATTCCCTACACTGAGACCCAAGGATTGTTAACTTCCCATTAATCTCCTGTCTTTCCTTGCCTTCCTATTATATGAATTATTTGTAAGCTGAATATATCATGCTATTTTATCCATAAATACTTCAATATACATCTCTTAAGATTAAGGACATTCTCTGGGTGGTGGTGGCGCACACCTTTAATCCCAGCACTTGGGAGGCAGAGGCAGGTGGATCTCTGTGAGTTCGAGGCCAGCCTGATCTACAAAGTGAATTCCAGGACAGCCAGGCTGTTACACAGAGAAACCCTGTCTCAAAAATTAAAAAAAAAAAAAAAAAAAAAGATTGAGGGCATTTACATCCTAGCTACAACATCATAAAAGAACTAAAAAATTAACACTAATTCATAATCTTATGTAACATTCAACTTTTATCCAAATTTCCTAGTTTTCCAAATTGTTCTTCATGGCTAGATTTTGTTTTGTCTTAAACTTGGATAGGCTATATTTTAGCTTCATTTATATCTTTTTATCCCTTGGTCAATAACTGTTGCTCCCAGAAAAAATCTGACTAGTTAGTTTTAAGAGAAATTTGTAGCTGGGAATGGTGGTTTACATCTTTAAACCCAGCATTCAGAAGCAGAAGCAGAGGCAGGCAGATCTCTGTGAGTTTGAGACCAGCCTAGTCTAAATAGTAACTTATGGGTCAACCAGCTATAGACAATGAGACCTGATCTCCAAAAAGGGGAAGATTTTCCCAGTATTTCATATCCATTATTTCATAGGATTCATTTGTAGAGTTGTTCAGACAGGAAGGTACAGGAAGGTTACATGTCCTTTCATGGGTAGACTTGTAGATTAATTTTTTGTTGTTGTTGTTGCTATGAGAGAATACTTGGCAGAAAGAAACTTAAAGGAGGAAAGGTTTAGTTTGGCTAAAGTTCAAGGGAATACAGTTCAGAAGGAAGTCATGAGCGCAGAAGTTGAGGCAGCTTATCACCTATGTGCACAGTCAGGACACAATAATAAACAGGAGTGCCCAGCTCACTTCCTCCTTTTTCTTCTCTCTCACACCCTATCCCATGGAGTGACACTGCTACTCACAGTTAAGATGGGTCTCCCTGCCTCAGTCAGTTAGCTTAATCTAGAAACTCTCACAGACATGCCCAGAAATCTGTCTCCTAGGTTTTTCTTGATCGTGGTCAAGTTGATCATCAGTATTAACCATCACAACTTGTTTCTGGAATCAAAAGATTTCTGTCTTTGAGACTAGGGAAAGTTGACTGGATGACATTTAAATATCAAACAGTGAGAATTTGGGGACCACATTACAAGATTTATTCTTCATAGAATAGTTTTTCCTTTTCCATTCTGGTTTCATTTACCTGTATTTTATCTCCAGGTTCCCAGGGGCCTTCTCTTGCATCCACAAGCAATGGCAGACACAGTGCCTCATCACCCAAAGCCCCTGACCCTGAGGGGCTGGCCAGGCCCGTCTCTCCTGACAGCCCAGAAATCATCAGTGAGCTTCAGCAGTATGCAGATGTGGCCGCTGCTCGGGAATCCCGCCAGAACTCCCCCAGCATCAGTACCGCCCTGCCTGGCCCCCCAGCCCAACTTATGGACAGTAGCACCATTCCTGGGACAGCTCTTGGAACTGAGCCATGCCTCGGGGGTCATTGCCTCAATAATAGTTCCCTCATGGTGACTGGCCAGCCCAGTGGTGGCAGGCACCCAGTGCTGGACTTAAGGGGCCACAAGCGAAAGTTGGCCACTCCATCTGCCACCCAGGAATCAGTCCGTCGGCGGTCCAGGAAGGGCCATCTGCCAGCCCCCGTGCAGCCCTATGAACACGGGTATCCAGTCTCTGGCGGGTTTGCCATGCCACCCGTCTCCTTAAATCATAACCTCACCACCCCCTTCACCTCCCAGGCTGGGGAGAATTCCCTGTTTATGGGCAATACCCCCTCCTACTACCAGCTGTCCAATTTGCTGGCAGATGCCCGCCTGGTGTTTCCAGTGACTACTGACCCTCTGGTGCCAGCAGGCCCTGTCAGTTCCTCTTCCACGGCTACCTCAGTCACTGCCAGCAACCCCTCCTTCATGCTCAACCCCTCTGTACCAGGGATACTACCCAGCTATTCACTCCCATTCTCACAGCCACTCCTGTCCGAGCCGAGGATGTTTGCGCCTTTCCCTTCCCCTGTCTTGCCCAGCAACCTTTCTCGGGGCATGTCTGTCTACCCAGGATATATGTCCCCACATGCAGGCTACCCAGCTGGTAGCCTTCTCCGGTCCCAGGTGCCTCCATTTGACTCCCATGAGGTTGCCGAGGTGGGGTTCAGCTCCAATGATGATGAGGATAAAGATGATGATGTGATAGAGGTCACTGGGAAATAGCTAGGAAGCCCCTTCCCACCTCACTTGGGGCCCCTAGCAGGTTGCCCACCAAACTGGAAGGCAGTGAACCTGGTCTTTCTAAAAATAGGGTACTTGGCAGGAGGGAAAAGAAGACAAAGAAGAGTGGTTGGCCGTTATGGCAGGGCTCTATTGCTATTTATTAGAAGATGAAAACGAAAAGAAAAAAACACAGAAACCCCAGCATAGCTGCAATAGTGGGAAATCAGGGACCGAAAACAGGGATGGAGGGGTAGAGCAACCTGCCTCTTCCTTCCTGCCTTGCTTATGCTGTCTGCTCATTTGCCCATCTGAGTGTAGAAGAGCTCATATCCCTTTTTGCCTTTGGGAACATCTCTCCCAAGAGAGCTAGCTGCCTTACTGAGTGTCTTAGTTTGGCCTGGGGATGGGAGAAGAGAGAGGGAGAATGAGGGAGATGAGGGCGGGCATGGGAAGCAGACTGAGATTCCATGTGAAGTGGTATCTGTTTAGGAGGTAGGAAGGAAGCAGAACAGGTGTGTGTGTGTGTGTGTGTGTGTGTGTGTGAGAGAGAGAGAGAGAGACCACATGCATATGTATGTAGCAGAATGGATCAAGGTGGGAGGGGAGGGAGGGAAAAAGGTAAAGTAAAGAAATGAACTTTTCTTTTTTAAAGTGTAGATCGGAGTGTGGTGGTTTATGGCTACTCACTTGAACATTACTTGAGTCCAAGAGAAGAGCCGTGGGCATCATTTCCTTCCAGACAGGCAAAGAGAAGGCCACGCTAACTCAAGGCCCTAGTTTTCAGAGTCACATGTGTTTAAGTTGAGGGGCAATCATGAAAAAGGGAGCATTTCCAGTCTCCGACTCTCCCCAGTGGTCATCTCTGAGTAGATGTCTCTTTCTACACAGGCTAGACACGCACTGCAGTGAGGTTGAGTTATGTCGTGATTAGAAAAGACGTGCTTCACCAGGACAGATCCAAGCCCTTCTCTCTTCCTCCCTGTTAGAGAACTCCATGTTAATTTATTTCTTATGGGCAATTATTTATTATTTTCATTTGGGGGCAAGGGTAGTAGGGGGAGGTTATAAGAAAGACAGGAGATAGTAAAGGAAGTTCTAAGATATTCCAGACCCCCTAGCTGCTGGTAAAAAAAAGGGGGGGGGTTTCAGATGGATGGTGAATTAATTAACCAAGGAATGAGAATTAGAATTAACCAAGAGTTAAAGTAACTGTGTTGTGGGGAAGTAGCCTCTCAGGAAAATCAGGGTGCCCTGAGACTGGCTAGTTGGGGGTAGTGAGACTCATTCCACAGAAATTGAAACTTGGGATCATGGACTTTGCTACTGGGAAGTAAGTAACCTCCACGTTTGGAACTGTTATCTTCTATGGTGATTTTATAGGCCAGTTCCCTCTGCTGAATAGTGAAACTGGATAGGTAGCTGCTGGGTTGAGGTAATGGACTATTGATTTCCAGTTGGGAATTGTCTTGGCCTCCCCAGCATATCAGGTGGTCAGTGTGGGCCTGGTTTCTGTCGCCTTCATCTTCTCTGGAGGGTCATGGGGAAGCCCTTCCATTGTCTGGCTTTTGTTTTAAAAGAACACATGACTTATTCTGGTCTCCCTCCCTGTTCTAAATGTGAGGGCAGGGGTTTCTAGTGCTTAAACATAAACACTGGCTGTTTCTTGGTGTGTACTGTGTCCTATAGCTCCCCTGCCCCCGAATATTTCCAGGCAGTTCTTTGTGATGAATAGCACACATGGTGGTGCCTGACTTTCCCACCTTTCCTTGGCTCCAACCTGATTGGGCAACTGCTAAATCTGCCTCTTAGTCCAATACGCATCTTAACCTGCAACTCTTGACTAGTGGCTTCCATTGTTGGGGGAGGAGGGAGCTTTAAGGCAGATACTGGGGTTTTCTCAGACAAGGAGATGCTGATGGGGTATGTTGTATGTTGTGTGTGTACTGTCCAGTAACACCAAAAGTGGACCTTTCTGTTTTCATACGCACCCTGTCAGACACTTAACTCTTCTACTCATAGAAGCCTTAGATCTACAATTTAGCTATGCAAATTATTTTAATAACTTAAAATAGCAGTTCCAATCAGTGCTTTCTCTGTGAAATGTAGCCCAAAAATAGATAGTTGAGGCATTTTAATTGGAGTGGGCTCTTAGGTTGAAGCCGGTGCAGTGGGAGTGAGCTAGTCCTGATCTCTATAATTTGAAGAACACACACAGAACTTGGGTTACATCAATGCCTCTGGAACACTGAGCTCCCAGAGTTGTGTGTGTTAACTGTATGTTTATGTCTGTGTGTGTATTACACAGATGCCTCTCAGACCTTGGAACGCTGAGCTCCCAGAGGGGCTGTGTGTGTCTGTGTCAAGTGTGTCTGTGTTTATGTCTCTGTGTGTGTATGTATTACATGGATGCCTCTCAGACCTTGGAACACTGAGCTCCCAGAGGTTGCGTGTGTCTGTGTCAAGTGTGTCTGTGTTTGTTACATGGGTGCCTCTCAGACCTTGGAACACTGAGCTCCCAGACTTGTGTGTCTGTGTGTATTCCTTGCCAGCCAGGGAAGTGGGTGTTTCTGTGTTCACAAATAGGAAATCACTAGAAATCATTTCGGTAGGGAACTGAAACCAGTCAGTTTTTAAGCTGCCAGGAAGTAAATGGGTATTCTGAGAGATGGCATGTGTCTGCCCTACATGCTGTCATTCCAGGACTTGGAACTCACTTCAGCTTAGCAGAGGCCATAACTCTAGGCAAGGCTCCTGGTTCAAAAAGGCTTTTTGTGATAATGTGCAGCTTCTGTTGCATAGCGGTGGAATAAGAGCATGGGAGATTGAATTGCCTGTTGATTCCATGGGCTTTGGCACCTGTACCTCCCATCCAACAAGCCTAAAATACTTGGCTTTTCCTGTGGGCTAGTGGGGTAATGTGCATGCATGTGATGAGGGGGGTAGGAAATGTACAGTTAATACTGTACTTAGATTGGAAACACTTGATGATAAGTGGACATGTTGGCCTATGCTTGTAATCCTAGCCCTCAAGAAGCTGAGGAAGGAAGATCAGCTTGGTCTACATACACAGTGAGACCCTGGGCAAAGGCAGACAAAGATCAGACTCGTGCATTTTCTCTTCACTATTTCTGTTTATCTTTCATGGAATGTTTTGAAAGTTTTCTCAAGTCCAGTCATTCTGGTGTATTCTAAATTCTTATTCTAGGGAACACTACTAAATGATGCAGGATGACACTTGAGATACTTGATTCCCTTTTCTTAGGTCTGTGTCCCCTCTGGTAGGAATGGAGTAGCTATTCAAGAAAGGAAGTACATGAACCCTGTTGGGTCAGATCCTTCTTGATAAGCATCTCTGAAGTCCTCGCCCCTTTGAGTTATGCTACTTAAGTATCTGTTTTTTCCTGGCTTAAAGATAATTCTGTGTGGTCCTTGGAACTCTTTTCTAGGAATTTATGTGTACATTATATATTTGTGACTTACAACTAAAAATCAAGTTCCTCTGGGAGCATGAAGCAAAGAGCTGGGGCATTTTGCTGATTAGTTGAAACAGTATCAGCCATAATAGACGGGACTGCTGGTAGCAAGCAGTCAGTATCTTTAAGCCTGACATTTGTTGCTCTGGAACTGAATACTCCTCGGGGGGGGGGGGATTTTCTGGAGGCTTTACATTCCTTGTTCCTAGATAGACTCTTGGCATCCCCCTTCCCTTTGGTTTCTACATGGCCAGTCCTGAGTCATGCCTTTCTGTGCATTGAACTAGGTTGCTCTCTCCCCACCACAGATGCTGAGAGAAGTCACCCTTTCTCCAAAGGATGATTGTGGCTCCTCTGTTGACTAATTCCCAGGAAATCAGCACCTCCAGGTTGAGCTGAAAGTGCTGTGCTGCCCATTGCTCACCATCAGATTCAGTTTCCTTTCCACTGACTTCTGCTCCTGTGTCTTCAAGTTGCTGTGATCCTGTGCCACTAGCTTGGCTCTAGGTCTTTTATGAATACCTGAGTCCTATAATGATGAACTAAGCAGGCAGTGTCCACCCTCTTTGCTTTTCAGGGACCCAAGTCTGCGCCTTTCCCCTGCCACGAGTCTGTTTGCTATAGTCACCTGGTGTGCTGGGGAGAGCTAGCCAGGCAGGCTGCATAGCCTACAATGTAGAGGGCTGAGGAGGCTGGGCACTCTCTGCTACCACTACCAGGATGATGTTCAGATGAGGGGACCTCATACTGTGACCTGACCCAGGACCCTCCCTGGAAGAGAGTTCAGCCCAGCTGTGTTTGAGTGTGTGCGTGTATGCGTCTGCATGTGTGTGTGCTCATGTGCACTGTGGTGTAAAATGACTGTTATCTGGTTGTGTAACTCAGGGTAGGCTGGGGACTCACCAGAAGAATCCCTCCAGCCTGCCCAAGACAGGTTTTTTCCTTGTACCCTCTTCAGAGGGATCAGAGAGAGGGTCCAGGTGGGTTGAAGGGGTTGTAATGGATAACCACTAAGGCCACACTGCTGCCAGAGGAGTTGGGGGAGGTGGGAGGAGATGGGTTGCCCCAAGGCCCTGGTACCTGGCTTTAGTTTTCTGTCTTCTTTCCTCAGGACGCCCCTGAGGCCCGGGACCCATGCCTGGCTTAGAGGACCATCTGTGGCTGGTGATCCAGCTGCTAGTGTGATCATGGGCTTCCCTCTCTCTCAGCAGGGCAGGCACTTCTGCCCCAGAGACTGGGCAACTGGCTGTTTCTATGACGTATTTATTTTTACTTGTGTTTCATGTCACTTTTTTAAAAAAGCAAACAGAACAATTGTAAGTCAGTATAACTGCCTATCAGTTTTCTTTATTTCTCTTTTTGTAAAATAAAATTTAAACTCGATACGTTGTTTGATCAAGAAATTGTCTGGACAGCAGCTTAGCTGGGTGGTAATGAAAGGAATATTACAGAACAACAGGCACTTGGACAGCACATGGAGGTAGGACAGGGTGCTAACAGGTCCTGTGGGCAGTGTCAGTCACTGGGCTTTTCCTATTTTTGCACACCGGAAAATGGTTGAGTGCCCCTGCTGCATTTCCAGGTTCTTGGTAGGACAATGGAGCAGATTTGGAGTTGCTGAAGCTAGTTAGTCCTCAGCTGTGGAGCGGCCTGTGGAGGCAGCCCTTTTCTAGTTAGTCCGCGGCTGTGGAGGCAGCCCTTTCCTAGGCCGCGCGGCTCAGCCCTTCAGATGGTGGGGCTAGCAGATGTGGGTAACATTTTAACTGTGTGAGTAGTCTCTGAGTTAGACTGGTTATAACAGGTTTTGGAATGCAAGAGGTGGGGAGGAAAGGGACAGTTCCATCTAACTCCATAAATTTAATTATTTTAAGAAAAGGAGCCCTGGGGGATATTCTCAGGCAATTTACACAGAACTAAAGAGCCTCAGTTGGTGATTCCTGGGAAAGAAGAAGGGCAGGTCTAGGTTTGCGGTAGGATTAGGTTGTGACGTGGGAGGAGGTGAGCAGATCTCAGACCTGTCAGAAGTGTAGAAAGGGTCTTGCAAAGGAGTCTGCTTCCCCCTAGTGGCCACCTGATAGTTGGCATTGTTGGAAACATTGGGCGATGAAGCTTGATGGGCTGGCTGATCGCCAGTTGCAGGCCAACTCTCCTACAGTACAATGCTGGAACTCCCGACCAGGCTAGAGAAAGTGAGCAGAGAGAACAAGATGAGGAAAGGGTGTCTTCTGGGAATGATTTCCTGAGAGCCTAATCAACCTCTGAGAAACAGAATTAACCATGTGTCCTGAAGGCAAAGGCTGTCTCTGAACCTGGGTCGTGCCCCTTTTGTGTCTCAAGAACCATATCTGGTGTACAGTCCCTCTGCTCGAAGCAGGCAATCATTACCCTTGTTTGATGTTAACAGGTAAAACAGCTATAATTACCTTCCTGCTGGCCCTACCCTGGAGATTTTTCAATAACCATTCTGCCAGGCAGACTGTCCAGAGCACTGGATGAAGCTCAAGATCACATTACCCCATGACTGTACTTTTTCCGAAATCATCTTCCTGTTATACTCTTTGGGGTGATCATCATTCCAAATAACTACCTTGTCAGAAGCACCAGGATAGTCCTTGGACCAGCCTGTCTTGCAGCAAAATTTATGAACAGCCAAGTTTACAAGCATAGTTACCTTCCTTACCTCCATCATAAATCTGGGCGTCTCAGTGCTTTGAGGTTTATAGGTCATCAGATACTAGCTCAAGATTGAACCTGTACTGAAGAGGCTTGCACTTAGCTTGGGAGTTACCTATGCTATATTAAACAATTAGGACCTCCCAACAGACACATCCACGGCACTGAAGTGGAAGCTTGGGAGAAAGGCATTCCCTGAAGTGAACTGGAGGCCAGAGCTTTCGTTTGGTCATTAATTGTTTCCAGCTCCTGGAACGGTCCTGATAGGAAGTGGCACTTAATAAATGTTGGATGGAGGAATGATCACTCCTATGCTCACCAATGAGCTGATGGGTAGGTGAGGGGAGACATTGATATTTGCACTCTCTAGAGGTGGTTCAGAGCTTCTTTGTTTAGCCCCGACTGGGATTCTTCAGCTTTCTCAGATGTAAAACCTGAGCAAGTAGCCCGACCCTGCAGGGTTCCCAGGCTCAGTAAGAAGGTGGCAAGAGTAAATGGTACTATTGCTAAGAGGCCAGCATTGCTGTGCTGATCCTCCCTAAAACGCTGCGCTTCCCCTCCCTCCTCTACTGGTTGTTGCTTGGTCATCTTCAGGAGTTCTGGTTTGTTGGAAGTAGGAATGTGTGTTGTGGGCGCTGCTATTCCAGCCAGATGTGTTTGCGGGGGCGGGAGGGGGAGGGTAAAGGCGTGCACGTTACCAAGGAGACGGGGCAGGGCAGGCCTCCGCCCACCGAGTCTGGAGCGCACGCGCCCACAGCCACGGCCACGTCCCGCCGCGAGAGGGGCGGAGCGAGCGTGAGGGGCAAGCGCGCGCAAGCTCCGCGACTGAGCAGTAGCCTCCTCCGGCGCCGGTCCGCCGCTGTTGAGGTGAGGGCGGGGCCGGAGGCGAGGTGTTCCGGTCGGGGTGTCGGCCGGGGCTTCCCTCATCCCCCTCTCGTCTGGGCCCCGTGGCCGGAGCCGCCCTCTGCACCGTGTCTGGCCCACAGGCGGCCCGGCCTGGTTCCCGGGCCTGAAAGCGAGGGTGAGGCGGTCCTGACCTCTCGGTGCGGCCCGCTGCCTCAGCTTCGGGTGCAGGCTCGCCCGGGGTCAGTGGGACTGGGGAGAACGGGCAGGGCTCACCTTTCAGCTCCGCTTCCTGGGGCCGCGCGCCTCGTCGCGACTGCAAACTTTATAGCATCTCAGAAGTTGCAGAGGTGCGTGAGGCCGGGAGGCGAACGGGAACTGGAAGCCGAGGGCACGAAGCAGCGCCCTCCGGGACTCCTAGCGCCCAAGTTTGCTGGCGCAGGTCCCTTTAAGAGCCCGGCCCTCCGCAGAGCGCACGTGAGCGGCCCTCAGGAAGCCTGCGTCGAGCCTCAGCTCCAACGCTTTCGGGCCAAGGAAGGCATCTGCCCTGGACCTCTGACGTTAGTGGAAACTGAGGCCCAAGAGAGTGCCGAAGGTCAGCAGCTGGGACTGCGTTGACCCTGTGAAGATCCCACCAGATCTGACGTTGTGAGGCTGGATTTGGCCTGATTTTCCCCCCCGGGGTCTGAGGGTGGGGTGGGCTCGCTTGTAGACGTCCCGTCCAGTGGGCTTTCACTGGAAAGGGGTTGCTCAGGGCCTGGTGTCCTGCTTGGCTCACTGCCTGTGTCCAGGGCTGGCTTGACTGTTCGTTTCTCTCCCTCTCTCCTCTCCCCAGGGCCGGAGCACTGGAGCCCTGCTGTACTGGATGCTATGAGTTGCTAGAAGTGAGCCTGGCTATTTAGGTGAGCCTCCTCAGCCCGTCCTTGCCTTTCTCTACTGGGTGTGGGGGAATTTGCCATACTTCTTCCTAGGCTGACCAAAGCTTTGGGAGTGGGCAGAAACATATCCCCCCTTTTCTAAGCAGTTTGGGAAGTAGAAAGAAGAGAAAGGTTGGGAGCTAAGTAGGTCCCTTACAACAGAAGTGTGTGGCAATGTTTGTCACTCGCAAGGCAGGCTGTGGCCTTGATGCTGAGAGCGTCTAGCCTTGAGTTCAGCAAGGACCAACATGGGTGAAATGCCTTTCTGGAAGCCAGAGGAGAGAAAAACTGGTAGTGGATTGCAGTCAGGCTATTTGGGGTCCCATTCCCTGTATGTGGGTCCAAGTGGCTCTGTGCAGTACCTGTGTGACCTAGGACAGGCATCTTGACTTCCAGCCACTTGTTTCCTGGTGCGCACCACCTTATTGGATTCTTTTGAGGATTAGTGAAGTGGATGGGTTTCAACATTCAGACAGTGCCTAGGATGTATTAAGTACTGGGTGGAAGAGTTGTTAGCGTATTATCAGAAAGGAATTGAAACGAACTAGAGCCAAGGATGAGTAGGGCAGAGAAGGCAAACAGAAAAGATAATGAAACTTAAAGGCAGGAGTACAAGATGCACGAGACCAGTGGGAGGCACCTCAGTGTCCTGACATGAGTTCAGAAATACTCTTGGCTTCTTTATAAGGCCAGTTCTGTCTGCCCATTGATTCCAGAAACAGACTGAACATATCTTATACTCAGAACCTTCAGGGAACAAATCCATGGAGATAAGTTTTCTATAGGGCTAAAGCATTGCCTTTTCAGGTTGAAAACCCTTTTCTTTTTAAATAGGATTTTTAAAATTCAATTTCTTACGTGTATGGATGGTTTTCTGCATATGTATGTCTGTGTATCACTTGCATGTCTGATACCTGTGGGTGTTGGATCCCCTGGAACTGGAGTTACAGACAGTTGTTAGCCATCATGTGGGTGCTAGAAATTGAACCTGAGTCCTCTGAAAGAGCAGCCAGTGTTGTTTGTTAACTGCTGAGCCACCTCCCCAGCCCTTTAAAACAGTGTGTGGGTGGTGTGCAGGGTAACTTAGGGAGTTGGTTCTCTCCTTTCACCATGTAGGTTCTGGGGATTGAACCCAGGTTGTCAGGCTTGGCAGCAAGTACCTTTACCTGCTTAGCCATCTCACTGACTCTTGACTGAATTTTAAATAACTAGAGTGGGAATGTTTCCCTAGCTCATGTGTCTCTTTTCTTTTTAAGTGTTCTGTGTGCTGTGGTCCCTGCCCTGCTCAGATGCAGCCCTCTGTAAGAGTCTGCCTAGAATGCTGGGTTTGTTCCTGGAGACCTTCTTCATCTATTAGGATTAATGCCTCCTTTTCCCTCTTGTATTTCCACTCCTAACAGCCTTTTCTTCTTACTTCTTTGTTTCTAATCTTTGTGGACTGGCAGAAGTAGAATGACGCTGATTAACGTGGTGGTTCATGACTTGAAAACTCACGTTGGACTTTGTTCTGTCCTCTCAGGCTGTTTTGATCTCAGCCCTTCTAGTTTTGGAGTTCTGGTTCTGCTGGAAATCCAGGTCCCCACAATCAGATGGGTCCACAAACAAACAAAAAAGCATTTCCCATGAAATTTTCTTCTTGTGGCCCATTTTCTCCCAGTGATTTTGTTTCTTATGGTATAACTGGTTGGTTGGTTGGCTTGGTTTGGTTTGGTTTTTCGTGTTTTAATACAGGGTTTCCCTGTGTAACAGTCCTAGCTGTCCTGGAACTAGCTCTTGTAGACCAGGCTAGCCTCGAACTCACAAGGATTCACCTGCCTCTGCCTTTTGAGTGCTGGGATTAAAGGCGTGTGTCACCACCACCCGGCCTGGTATACTGTTTGTTAACGAGTGTTTGAACTCCACATCTGTCAATCCGTCCCTAGCTCATACCCCACACACCACACACACCACCACACACAGTAGTGCATGAGGCTTGAGGATGCCAGGCTGGCACTGTGGCTCAGGTGCAGGAAGGAAGAGGCAGACACGGTGGTATCTAGCTTGGGGGAAATCACTCCAGTCAGGGCCTGGAGTATGACTCAGTTTCCTTGGGTATGAGCAGGGCTGTTAGTGCCAGGCAGAGTTGTTCCAGCGTCAGTGGCTATGATTAGGAAATAAAGAGGCTTGTGGCTGCAGTCATCTGTAGCTCCCTTCTAGGTCACTGTGTGTAAATACCTGAGGCCCCTCCCCTCCTGGGTCAGAGCACTAAGGCATGGCTGAGGTTGGGCCAGAATCAGCAGGCAGGCAAGGTTAGAGCAGGCTGCCAGCCTCCTCTCCCTTCTGTCTCCTTTGCAGCTGCCTTGGGGTGCTGAGAGGGAGTCCCAGAACCATGCCGGATCTCCTGCTCCTGGGCCTGATTGGGGGCCTGACTCTGCTGTTGCTGCTGACGCTGCTGGCCTTTGCTGGGTATTCAGGACTGCTGACTGGGGTGACAGTGAGTGCTGGGTCACCCCCAGTTCATAACATCACTGTGGCCTACAAGTTCCATGTGGGGTCCTATGGTGACATTGGACAGCTTTTCACGGAGAGCTGCAGCATCTCTCCCAAACTCCGTTCCATCGCTGTCTACTATGACAACCCCCATACGGTAAGGAGCCTCTGTGGGCTTCTGCCTCTTTGATAAACCTGGGCCAGGTCATGGTGGGGAAGGAGAATCTTGTGTTTCTAAGTAAAAGACAGGGAACTCTTAAGCTGGTCCTGCTGTTATCTTCTCTAAGTTTAAAGCCCTTCCAGGTTTAGGCTGGGCCACCGAAGCTTTGTATTTGCCCACAACTGTGTCCCTCTGCTCATGTCTTCTCAAGGATCTGAGTGCAGTAGACCCCACCTCTGTCTGGACCTTGATTCTCTGTCTCTTGCTGTCCTTCCTTTACCTTTCTCCATTAAAGGCCAATGCTCCTAGGCTGTCTGCCCTTTCTCTAGGTTTAAATCTTGTTTGTCTGCTTTCCATTCCTCAGCGTTCATGCCAGGTCTGTGGACTCTTGAGGAACGAGAGGGCAGCTTCTGGGCATGGGGCTCAGAATCCTACCTCTCTAGTCACCGTGGTGCTTGCCCACCCAGTGATACAGCTTTTCTGTAGACCTCAAACTACCTGTTGGGAGAGGGCCAAGTGGAACCAAATGCCCAAGATGCTGGGGTCAAAAACTAATCCAGCATTACTATTACCCTGTAGGCGTCTGGCTGTACTGAAGCCTATAGTGAGTCAGGGCTTGCCAATGTAGTTTCCTGCTGTGCTTTGGGGTGGTGCTGTCCATAGCTAGATGGGCTGGCAGCTCTTCCAAGGGCTTTTTAGCCTCCATTTTTGAGCCATGCCAAACTAAACCCTGGGGGATTTTTGTTTGGATTCCTCAGCCTGGATGTCCTTGCCTGGAAAGCTCAGGTGAACAAGCCCTATACTCTGCCTAAAGAGAAGGCCTCATTGGGACACTTGACGAACCAAGGATGTGCTGATTCCCTCTCTATATGCCCACACTCTGGACATGAATTAGACATGGCATTTCACTCAATAAACTGTAGTTAGCTTGTCAGTCCCGTGTAGATGATTTGCCGATAAGAAACTGGACTCAGTGTCTCTAATTAGAAGTTTGATTTGGGGGTTTTAAGAAGAGTACCTCAAGCATGTGGGGAAGATTCAGATAGATGGGTCTTCTCACATGAGCAGAATTTGCCTTCGCTGTGCAGGGCTAATTGAATTAAGAAACTATTAAGAAACATAAGAACAAAGGCCTGGAGTCTTGGGATGAATAGGAAATGAGGTCTCTTGGACATGGGGTGGGTAGAGAAAGAGAGAAGGGATGAGAAGGTTCCTTGGGCTAGTGGAGGAGGTGTGACATCATCTCCCACCTTTGTGTTAGGAAGCTGACTGGAGGACAAGTGGAGGAGGGAAGAAGATGAGGCATAGAGGCCATTGAGAAGGTTGGCTGGGTCAGGTGAGAGGTGGCACAGGCTGCTTGAGGGATGAGTAAACATTGTCTGAGGCTTTGCACTCACATGGCTGGAGATGGCATTACCTGAAGTTAGAAGCACTAAGGTAGGCCCAAGTACAATTGGAAGCACATAACCCTTTAAGGTTGACGGTGCTCATTCCAGGATCAGAACCGGTCAAGGTAACGGGTCGTTGTTGGAGGCACAGCCAGGGAAATGAGACAGAAGAACTCTTATTATGAACTATAGAAATGATCCCTGAAAGTATAGTCTTAGAAGAACTCTGTTAAAATGTACTTTACTACTGGTATTCGCCACTTCTTCCAATCAACCACCATGTGACTCTCTTCAGGAGTAGATGGGCCCTGGGGCTCCAGTGTTGACTAAACACAGTCTGCCTTGGATGCAGGTACAAGAGAGTTGTGCCCTGAGAGTACAGCCTTAGAACTGGCAGTTTGGGATCTGATCATATCGCATTACATTTTTAATGTGCAATCTTAGACATATCACAAATTAATGTTTTCTCCTCTGCAACATCCTAATAAAATGCTTGCTTCATAGGGAGGCTGACAGGATTCACTTAAGTGGTAAAGTGAGGCAGTCACCCCAGCACATGGCTCTCAACAGATGTTTAACAGGAAAGGGTGGTGACATACTTGTGAGTGTGAGCTGAGAGGTGAGACTGACCTGGCAGTGGGTGTCCGGTCAGCCTAGAAGATAAGTGAAGAGGTTAAAGTGACCACTTTGATTCTGCACCTGCCTAACTTGGAAACTTGGGTCACTCCAGAAGATACCTTTTTTTTTTTTAAATTTTAGGATTTTTATTTATTTATTATGTATACATTAATCTGGTTGTGTGTATACCTGCAGGCCAGAAGAGGGCGCCAGATCTCATTATAGATGACTGTTAGCCACTATGTAGTTGCTGGGAATTGAACTTAGGACCTCTGGAAAAGGAAAAGAGCCAGTGCTCTTAACCTCTGAGTCATCTCTCCAGCTCTCTGGAAGATACTTACGATAGCAGGATTATATCTTGGCATGCACTTGGGGTATCACAGGGACACTTGAGGCTCTCTATGTGTTCCTGAGCTGGACATTGTCCAGTGGTGATTGTAAAAGGTCTAGGGTATCATGAACTTCCAGAATTCGGGGGTTCACAGCCATCTGTCAAACCACCTGGTCTACATTCTGGTGCTGTAACAGGTATAATAGGTGTGCAGTGGTGTGGTGGGGGAGGAGACTGGGATGAAGATAGCCTGAATGAGGTACTAATCCTTTTTTGTTTTCGTCAATACATAGTTGAGTCTTGGCTCTGTAATAGGCCTGTGCTGGATGCTGGGGCACCATGGAGACCATGAGGTATAGTTTGTTGAGTACTTAGGGTACAGAATCATTTGGGATGAAGATTTAGGAACCTGAAGATGCTGGAGATGAGACCCTGTTTTGCTCCTTAGAAAAACTGAAAATTCTTGTTTGCTACTTCTAGTTGCCTTTGCTAGCAGTGGCCATCATGAATGTATATATAGGGAAAGAGGATATAGGCCAGCTTCTTGGGTATACCACCTCCAGTCTCCCAACACAGTACAACGGGAGTCAGATGGGCTTCTCTGTGATTGTGGCAGGAAGTGATGCTCTTTCAGGCCCTGAGTAAAGCAGTGAGTAGCCAGGTTAGAGATTTGCTTGACTTTAGATATCACTCACCCTGCTGAGGGTATGAACCAACAGCTCTCTAGACATGACCATTCCTATCTCAAGCTGCACAAGAGAGCAGACGATTCCTGAGAAAGGCTTAGAGAAGCTTCACCTTTTCAGTATCGGTCTAGAAAGTGGCAAAGAAGAGACACCTCCAAGGCAGGATAGTAGCAGTTGCTGTAAATTCTTTCATATCATTTGCCGCTTACGTTTGGAGTCCTAGAGCCTTGGATGGGAGGAAAGTATGAGGTCTGAGCAGATGGTTCCTGTGAGTCAGGAGGAAGGATTCCATTCCCTGACCCTGAAAGCCTTGACGTAGTTGAGGGCAAAGGGGTGCAGGGAGGCACCATGTGTCAGGGAGTGGACAGTACCTGATATGGATCACAGGTGTTGTTCTCATCAATGGCCAACATTCATGGAGTACAGGCCATTTCCTCTTGAAGGTATCTGGCGAGTAGGAGTGAGTTCCAGAGGTCACCGTCACAGACCTGACCGACTTCCCTATCTAATAATAGTTCACACTGCCTCTGCTAAGGGTGAGAAGGGTCCTGGCTGGGAAAAACTGTTCTGCTCTCAGCCCCTTTCTAAGTTGGGTATTGAAGAGTTGAAAATTGTCTTTAGCCTGCTCTGCTAGGGTTAAAAATCCTCTGCGGGCCTTCTGTGTTGGAAGGAAACGAAGAACTGGGAGGACCCTACGTGCCTCACTTGGTCCTAACCATACTGGCTAGGCGCTGTCTCCATTCCTGTAGGTCTGCTCTATCCTATCCGCACCTCCTGCCATGCCTTCCACATCTGCTCCTCTGCTGTTTGGGGCTTATGCAACCTGCCTGTCTACCATTGTGGTAGCTTAGGTGAGGCAAGAGGGTGTGGTAGCTAGTTGTGTTTACCTGGCCTAGGCAGATGGGATCTGCTGTTCACATCCACCACCAAGCACCATGCTTTTCCCAGGTGCTTGGGACCATGGAGGAACTGGTGACGTTCTGGGATTAAAGAATACTATGCCCCTTTCTTTCCATTAGTCCACTGAGAATCAAGGCCTAGAACAAGCAGGTCTTCAGGGTTCTGACTTGGGTCTGTACCACCCTCCTCACTGATCAGAAGGGTAGGTCAGATGGAGCCTGGGAAAGGATAAGGAGGTAGTTTCTCAGAGCTGACTTCTTCTATAGGGTGGTGGAAATAAGGGTTGAGGTGCTGTTTCCTGAGACCCAGGCTTTCTCTGCTCCAATTAACCTGTGGATGTTTTCTGCCGGATGGAGCCAAACTATTGCTCTGTAATATGTTAAGTGTGGGAGAGGTCTCACAAAGTGAGCGAGCTCTTTGCTGCCCTTGGGAGGCAAAGTAAGAGGAGAGGACTCTGGATTTGTCCTTCTGTGTCTGTTTTGTTTGTTTGTTTGTTGAGACAGGTTTCTCTGTAGCTTTTGAGACTGTCCTGGAACTAGCCCTTGTAGACCGGGCTAGCCTCAAACTCAGAGAGATCCACCTGCCTCTGCCTCCCAAGTGCTGGGATTAAAGGCGTGTGCCACCACTGCCTGACTGTCCTTCTGTGTCTGAATCAAGGCTCTGGCTGCTTCCTAGTGTGTGACCCTGGTGAGTCATTTGACCTCTCAGTGAGTCTGTCTCATCTATCAAATGAGATGAAAGGATCCCTTCTGCCTCGGGTGCTGAATATTGAACCCAGGGCCTTGTTCATGCTAAATACATCTTCCCCATCCCAGGTTTTATTTTTGTGGCATCAAATTGATGAGGCAAAGGCCCAATGCCTGGCTCTTGCACGTAGCACATTTGACACCAGCCCTGGCTGTGAGAGCCTTGTACCATTGGACTTTTCTACCTTCAGAACATCTGCACCAGGTGCCCTGAGTCTGAGGAAAGGCTGTTGTGTCTCCCTAACTAGAACTGAATTCTCAAATTCCAGGTGACTGGGTTGCATGTTGCAATTCCAGAGCTTGTCTGCTTAGGTTTGAACCCTGACCCCAACACTGCCTTGCTGTGTGACATTTGCTGTGTAACTTGGTATCCTGGGCTACAGGAACAAGGTTGAGAACAGTACCAACTGACCACACAAGGCTGTTTGGATTTGATGAGCTTACGTGTGGACAGCAGCGAGAGGTGAGGCCTTGTCAGGTGCCTGCAATCAGTAGGATATGCTTCTGGGAGTAGGAGAGATGGTCCCTAAGGTCAGAAAGCCCCAGAACCTCTTTTAGAGTTGACATCCCAATGACTACTTCCTTCCTTCTGAGCCTAAAGTATGAGTCCTGTCCTCTGGCCTAGTTGTTGGCATCAGCCAATATTCCACCTGGTGGCTACCCCATGTTTCTTCACATAACAGATAAGTAGAACACACATCTCGGTGTGTGACTATATACCAGATCTGGGTAAAGGAGGCCCATATACATTTGTAATTGGCAGATACCATTACATTTTAACCCTGAGAGTACCAGTACAAGCACAGGGCTCTGTCTCTATGTCTCCCATTGCCTTGGTGACTCTTATTGAAGAGCTGTCAAGAAAGGGATCAGGGCAGTCCTCTGGGCTTGGACTGGCAGATGATATACCTACCCCTGTTGGCTGAGTGGCTGGTGGGCTTGAGGTTGGCCATTTCCACTGAACCCAGTGTGTCAGCTGACAAGATTTCTTTTTCTGAATCCTGAATGATACCGATCATGTCCTATTCTTACATTTTTGAGATCTCAGCCAGCCAGTACCCTTGAGATGACTTTTCACTGTGGCCTAATGGTTGCCAGAAAGCTCTCTGGTAGGGGCAGTGGGCTTGAATTAAAATGGACTCATATCTGAAGTCTTCAGGTTCCAAGCAACTGCCTTCTTATAGTACTGGGACTGAGGAGGCTGTATAATTTGAAAGAGATGTTCTGAAGTCTGGCATGCCCCGTCTCTTCCTTGGTAGTCAGTGTCTCTCTCTATCTCTCTTTCTCTCTCTCTCTCTCTCTGCCTCTCTACCTCTCTCCCTCCCTCCCTTGTTTTTGTTTTTTGAGACTGTTTCTCCATGTAACAGCCCTAGCTGTCCTAGGATTCAGTTTGTAAATCAGACTGGCCTCAAATTCACAGAGATCCGCCTACCTCTGCCTCCCAAGTGCTGAGATTAAAGGTGTTCACCATCACTGACTGGCATGATAGCCTTGGTTTTGATGGTAGACCCTGGGTGGGCTTTTCTTTCTTCAGTGGTGATGGCTCTACCTGTGTCCTGTCTTCCTAGTGTGGTTCCAGTTTGGTGCAGTTCTGGTCCTACTCTTGTCTGGTTATAGGTACTCCAAACAAATTTGATATAAGTAGGAGGCGTAGACAGATAGGAGACCCAGGCTTTTCTCTTGGGGCTAGGTCACTGCTATTGGACCAACTTTGTCACTTCTTGGCTTATTTTCATAGCTGTCCTATCTCCTTGCTGGTGACCTGGTTCTGCTGCAGGTGGTAGGATTACTGTGGGACCTCTTATGCTGTCTTCTGAGCTCTAACCAGGATAGGGAAGGGGCAAACAATGAATGACCTTACTTGTGGAGTTGGGGACACAGACAGACCTAGTCAGAGAGAGCTCTTTTGTTCCATACTACTCTGTTACATTGGAGAGGAGCACTTCCCTTTCTTCAGAGGATTTGATTGTGGTGTAGGTTTGTGTGTGAGCAGCTGTGTGCGTACTTGCACTATTGTCAAACATACCCAAGGAATTTTCTGTGTAGGATCCTAGACTTTTCTGCCTTGAGGCTGGAGTGTTGGGAAAAAATGAGAAGGCTTCATTACAGTGCAGAAGAAGACCTGATTCATTTGTGTATATTTGGGGTCAAAGAGGAAGGGCAGCTCCCAGGAGAATAGCAGAAGGCTTTGAGGAGAGGAGTTGAGCTGAGTCTTGCAGGATGAACTGGAGTTTTCCAGAAAGAAGACTCAAATAGGTTGAAGAGGAACATTTTAGGCAGAGCTTACACAGAGGGAGGCAGCATGGGAAGACGTGGCATGTTTGGCTACAAATAGCTACATGTGGGTGTCTATGGGGGTGTGGTAGGAGAGGAGGCTGGCAAGGCGGGCTCTGCCCCTCCCTCTGCCACGTACCCAGTGGCTGCCTGCCCTCCTGATTCCTGGTCCTGAGGTGAATTCTGTGTCATGCCTGACCTGTTTGGCTTGGAAGTTTAGTTTTGCCATAGACGTGAACTGGGAGTCATTGAGAGGTTCTAGTCATGTGTTCAAGTGTCTTGGCATCAAGAGTGTTTTATTTGTAGTTACATGAGGACTGCTGAAGTGATCTCAGGAGAGACCTTGGGATCCAAATTAAGGCAAGCAAGGGATAAAGAGGAGTGAGAAGTCAAGTGACCAGTGATCATCCTCCCATTTCTTCCTCTAACTTATGTTAACATTTTTTTTCTCTTTTTTTCTATTCCCCTCCCACCTAGCATAGCTTACATTGGGTCAGGTGTCTTCCCTGTCCTTTGACCTGTCAGTCCAGGCCTGTGGGAGTCTCCTGCCTATTTGACCATAGCAACACTTATGTGTAAGTAGTACAGGTGCGCCATCTAGAGAGAAGACATGGTACTGCAGCAGCGTCATGTTTGAAAGGAATGGGAGGGGCTTAAAGCTAAATAGTCTTGAGAAGGATAAGACAGCAAATTTTGGAAGAAGTTAGGGGAGAGGAAAAATGTTACAAAGCCATCCTGAAATGTTTACCAAGGGGCATTGAACCTGAAGGATGGGTGGGGAAGGACTATATTCAAAGATTAGGTTTGATGGGCATTCTAGACCCAGGAACTGTTATTGATATGAATAACCAAAAATAGTTATAAGATCTTTCATTAGTGCCAAGCCTTTGTGAATTATCTCTTTTATACGAAAGGCCTGTAAGGAAATATCAAGGAATTGGTGCTCTGAGAAGCAAAAGGAATTGGTTAGAATCATATGACTCAAGTTTCACTCCCTGGCCAGCCTTCCTCTAGCCAAGGTTATGAACATTGCATTATATTGCCTGTCCCTAAAACTCCTAAGTTATGCTTGCTGTCATTGGGTTCAAGGAAGCAACGAGGTCAGAACATTGAGAGTTGGTTAACTCCCTAGGGTCTGCTCAGAGGTCAGAGCTTAGAGCAGAAAAGTGTGACTCTAAGGCAGGGGTAGGTTGCCAGAGTAGAGGAAGTGGATCAGGGCTAAGAAAGCCCCCAGGGAATGGTGACAGATGTTAAAAGGCCAAAACAGGGTGGTAGGGATAGTAGAAGCAGATGTGTAATAACTTCATGGTACTGAGAAAGTGGGCTAGGAAAGTAGAGATGGGGGAGTGTCCTGTTTTAAGTGTAGGGAGAGGTCAAGAGGCTGTGGTAAGGAAAGAATTGAATGGTGCCTTAAGATCAAGAAAAACCCAGACTTGAGTCAAGATGTATGTTAAATGTCCTGGATTTAGGAATACCTTTCCCTGGGGGCCTGGGCCAAGGGCTGGTATATAGCTGGCAGGAAAGTGACACAAGAAATAGAAGGTTGGACAGACTAGTGCCATCTAGTGCCATCTCCTGCCAGAAGTGACACTGGCCCTGCAGGCCTTGGGTCAATCCTAGGAAGTGTTGGAAACTCAAAACTCATTGCCTCTGGCTGATGGGAGCCAGAGGAGAAAGGATCATGACGGGAGAGAGGGTAGAATAGAAAGTAAATACATTAGGTACTGAGAGACATGGGGGGGACCAACAGTCTGGAGTATAAACAGGAAGGAATTTGGAAATTGGCAGGTTTTAGGTGGAAAAGATATAGAGGCTATTAGATGATGGCTACCTCTACCTGTGAACTTAGAGGAGAGTTCTCTTAAATTTTTACTCATATCCTGACCCTCCACAGCAAATGCTAACCCCTACCCTGGCCTCTGTCCTGTGTCCACTGTGCACACTCACGCACACTTGTTTCCATGGAGCAGCCAGGAAAGACAGCCACTGTGGACTTGTTTTCTTTGTTCTCACTCCTCACTTCTGCTGGCTTGCTTACCATGATCTCTCTGTTAGCGAAGCTTGCTCCTCTGGGAAATAGGAAGGGAATAAACTAATTGGACTGTGCTAGATCCAGACCCTCAGATGGACTATTTGCAGTCCTGCTGGAGGCCCTCTGAAACTGGGGCCCATAGAAAGTAACATCAGGAGATTGGAGGCCCCTTGGCAGTGCTCTGTAGGCTGGGGGTGGGGGGAGCTCAGACATCTCTTTGTTCCTCCACAAGGCTCCTGGAGGGTAGAGGTCAAGTCGTCTTCTTTTTCTTTCTTTCTTTTTTTTCTCACCATGATTCCTGAGTCATGTACGTAGCTTAGCCTGTTTGCTGAAGGAATGGATGAGAGTCCTGCAGCAGGATACATAGACATGAGCCATAGCTGGTTTTGGTAGGTAACTCCATCCTTGTATCTAGGGCTCTGTAGCTTGCCAGAACAGGTGGTTCCTCCAGGGCCAAGTTAGCCCAGAAGCAGAGGGCCTGAGGTCTGAAGGTCTCCTTTTATGTGACACTGACCCCATGCTCTGCCTCTACAGGTACCTCACAAGAAGTGCCGATGTGCAGTGGGCAGCATCCTGAGTGAGGGAGAGGAGTCACCCTCACCTGAGCTCATCCACCTCTATCAGAAATTTGGCTTCAAGGTATTCTCCTTTCCAGCACCCAGCCATGTAGTGACAGCCACTTTCCCTTACACCACCCCCCTATCCATCTGGCTGGCTGCCCGCCGAGTCCATCCTGCTTTGGATACCTACATCAAGGTAAGCATAGGTATAGCACATGGAGGGTGGTCACTCTCCCTTGGGTGGGAACTGAGAAGGTGGTCCAGGATATGAGGAATAAGTAGTTTGGAGAGAATAGCTCTCTGAGACCCTCATGGATCAGGTGCCTATGTTGCCAGGGAATATTGGCGGAGACTCCTGGCTTCTCTTTCAGATGTTTCAGGTCTTAGGGTCAGAACATCTCCAAGAGCTTGTTCAGAAACCTGATGTGGTCAGATTGGCTTGTCTCTCTCCTCACCCTGTCCCTATCCTGCTTGAGGCCTGAGAAGCTCTCATTGGCCATGTATCACCCTGGCCTCGATGCTATCTTTGCTTCCACCCCCATTCCTCCCAAGGACTTGAACAGCAGTGGCAGGCTCTGCCTCCTTCATTTCTGACCTGGAAGGAAGTAATACTGGCAACACAACCTGTTTGGGGGAGGAGAGTCAGCCACCAAGAGATTGGACAGAGGGTTCTGTCTACAGAAGCCTTAAAAATCTGACTTAAAAAAGAAGGGTGTCTGCACCCTTCTTTGGATGTGTTACAGACTTGAAAGCTAAGAGAAAGACTGCACGTTGGGCTTGGAAGTGATTGTTTATTTATTCGTTTGGCTTGTGTTTATAGAGTCCATACTGAGTGCTCTTCAGGACACAGTGTGGAAGACTAGTGCATGAAAGAGGCATATACAATGAGGTGATGAAGAAAGGCAGTAAATATGGGATACATGGTAGGAAGTAGTGGGGACCCTCTTGGGCAGGGTGGTTAGAGATAGAAGGTCACTTCAAGGCGAAGTCCAAGAGAGCTGTTGCAAAGAAGGGAAGGCTGTTTAACCAGGGGAGGGCGAAGAACAGTGAAGGGCTTGTTTGGAGAGTTTTGTTTGGTTGGCTTTTTTTCCCCTGAGGCAGGGAACCATGTAGCTAGGCTGTTTTCAAACTTGCTGTATAGCTGAGGTTACCTTGAACTCCTGATTCTCCTTCTGCTACCTCTCAAGGTCTCAGATGACAGCTCTACTCCATCATTCCTGGTTTGATCTAAACGTAGTAAGTAAGGGTATGATGGCACACTCCTGGAATCCCAGTTTCTTGGGGGTGCTGAAGCAGAAGGACCTAGAGTTTGAGTCCAGCCTGGGTTACATAAAGAGATCTTGTCTCAAGAATTATAAATATCTTTCTCTCTGTATCTCTGTGTGTATCAGTGATAGAAAGTTCGAAGGCAATCAAGTGCCAAAAACCAACCAAACAAGCAAAAAACCCAAAACAAACCTAACAACCAATGCAGTGTTCTGTTCAAGATGGGCTACCCCATCCTGAGCTGGGTTAGGGATGGGGAGTGTGCTCAGGAGGCAGTCGGGATCTGAATGGAAATGTCCACAGGTTAGGCTGCCTCTCTCTTGATGGTTGATGCTCCTCCTTTCTACAGACAGATTGGGTTGCCAGTCTTCCTTTCTTCCAGACCATAAGTCACTGGGCAGTGACTGTAGTGATGCAGAACCAGCACAGAGGTTGGCGGTCTGTTTTGCGGTGTAGCTGTTGTACTAAAGCTGGGTTGGCTGTTAGGAAGGATGCTGTGGGGTGGCACAGGCTGTGTCCTGTTTCAAGGTAGCATGGTGTTGCTTTCCATTGAACTGTGGGAATCTTTTAAAAGAGGACCTGGTTTGGGGTAAAACTGGCTCTGTGGGCTAACAGTAGAACTGTTTGACATCTGCATGGGGTGTGGTAATGGCTGGGTGGCAGTGGTAGGTCAGAGGCTAAGAAAGACAAGAGCAAGTTTCCTTTGTGAGCTGGGAGGTGGTCGCCGGGAGCACTGCTGGAGAGGTCATGCTTCCCTGGGCTCGGGTAGGAGGTGGGAAAGTGGGCTGGTATGATGGCAGGAAATAAGATTCAAATGTCCTAGGCCTGCTCTGCGTGACATCTCAAGGGGGTTGTCATTCATTCCACTCAAGTGAGGGCCTGGTGTACAGTGTTTTCCATCTTGTTTTGTCTATGCCGTCATCTTCAATCTTGATGGCTAATCTGGAGGAGCATCCCCAGGAAGATATTTCTTGGGTTCCAGACCTCAGAACTGGGTGTGTGGTATGTGGTATAGTGGCAAGCGACTGAGCCACCGAAGCTTTTTCCTGGCTTCAGGGTTTTATTTTTAGATGCCTTTGTCCAAATTTCCCGGCCCCTGACTGCTTCACAAGTTGGCTGGTTTTGACATCATCTCTTTGATGAAAGCCCTTCCTCCTGTCAGCTGCTCTCTGGGCTCTGTTTTCCTGGGGTGGCGGCAGGGACAAAATGCCAGGGGTTTGGGGCAGGGTGAGGGCCATACCTGTCCTGTGTTTAGCCAGGCTTTGGGTCCTAGGAGACTAAGTTGACAGTGAGATGAGGTAGAGACTGGTTGGCCATATCTGCAATCTACAGGAGGTAGCCTCTGCCTCTCAGCACAGGGGACAGAACTGCCTTACAACCCTGCCTCAGTGCCCTGTGGTCACTGAGGTTACTAATGAGAGATCAGCACTTGTGACTCTCCTAACCCAACAACTGGCTGCTTTTGACTTTGTGTACATACACAACCCATCTCTCTCTCTCTCTCATCTCTATTACTCTCTCATTTTCTCCCTGGATTTGGGATTTCTGTGGATGTTCTTCAGATGAAATAACAGCAGCTATCGCATTCTTTCATGAGGGATGGTTTTGCTTCCAGAGAAAAGAGAGGATTGACTTGACAGTCTCACCTGCTGCTCCAGAGGCTGTGGTGGAGTGTATATGGGTGGATGAGGAGTAGGAGATGTATGGGTCTCAGAGAGCTTTGAGTTGGGAGATGGAAAGCAGCTACTGCCTGGCAATTGCAGATGTGCCTAACCTGGGGCATTGGTCTCATGGCACTGCAAGAAGCCAAAAAAAGCTTTTTTCAGGCTCCTCTGGTTTCTAGAAGGGTTACCTGTAACCCATCTTTGTGATCTGCTTGGCAGCTTCCTGGCCAACCATATTTCAGCCTGGCAATCTGCCAGACTGAGCTGTAGACGCTGGAATGAATTTATTTATTTATTTATCTATTTATTTATTTATTTTTGGGTGGTTCTTTTTCAAGACAGGGTTTCCCTGTGAAGTTCTGACTGTGCTGGAACTTGTTGTGTATCCAGAATGGTTTCACACTCAGGAGATTTGCATGTCTCTGTCTCGTGAGTGCTGGGATTAGAGGCATGCACCATCACCTCCTGACACTTGTTTTGTTTTGTAATACATGGTTTTTCTGTGTAGACCTGGCTGTCCTGGAACTCACTCTGTAAACTAGGCTGACCTCAAACTCACAGAAATCTGCCTGTCTCACCTCCCAAGTGCTAGGGATAAAGGTATATGCCCCTACCACCAGATGCTGCAATTTCTGCCTTCAAAAATACTGCTAGGTCTCTCCAGGCTAGACACTCTGGAGCAGTCTGTGTAAGGGTTACCTGGGTACCATGTTATCATCTCTGTATGTAGAAGATATCCCAGTCTGGCCATTGTGCTTCATTGAAGTGCACGGGCAGGAGGAGACCACTCCTTAAGTCCCAGACTGGGGGCTTCTTCTTGCAGCTACAGGAGGGAACTGAACTTCCTTAAAATTACAAAACTACAGCAGAGATAATCAGTCTAGATAAGAGCCTAGATCAGTGGACAAAGACCCCACACACCAAAATTCACCTCAGGTTAAAACTGTCTTTTGAAGTGCCCAAGGAAGGCTTTGGGTTCATGCAGCCTTCAGGACTGAATGGTGAAAATAGGGGCCTGTGTGGTATTGTATATGAAAGGTCCCTAGCATGGCAAGAGAGTTAGTTGATCAGGATCATTGAAGGGATTAGACTGACCAAGCTGCCTGACTGCCCTGCCCCATGCTTAACTCTCCTTCAGCAAGGTCCAGGATCTTTTCCATAAACACCTGTTCTAGGGTTTTTATATCCAGGCATTTCCAGGGGAAGGGTCTTGTTGTTGTTGTTTTTTTTTTTTGTTTTTTTTGTTTTTGTTTTTGTTTTTGCTTAAGCATCTTCTCCCAAGTTTAGGGAACCAGGGTCTTACTCACACAATGATTGGTAGTAGGCAGGCCCCAGAAATCAGGTGTGGTTCTTTCACTATAGTGTTGGAAAGGGAGCTGTAGGAGGAGTTGCCAGAAAAGGTGGCTTCCTTACAAGGGGTACCATGAAGATCAAGTCCTGGGACAGCTTTATTGACTGGGGTTGATCTAACAGGGGCTTAGAGTGGGAGGGAACCCAGACCATACTTCTCACACTGCTCAGGGGTGGGAGGGAACTAACAGCCATGCTGAGGTGTACCCTGTGGCTGGCAGCTTAGACCTCTCTTGTTTTAACTGTAATCACTATGCCTAAAGTTTCTTTAATTCAGTTAATATCTTAGCCTTTAGTCTGGAAGAGGACTTCTGAGGCTCCACTGGTTTGCAAACTTTTGTACTAGTTGAGATGAACCTGAGAAAATCCCCTCCACCCCTGCTAGATGCACGATTATTTTGTGGATTTTGTGGATGCAGTGTAAGCAGAGTGAAGGGACACCAGGTCGCTTTCAGAAGAGGCGTTTGTTTCTGAAGAAGCATCACTCTAATTAGAAATTGGAACTGAATGGAAGCTTGAGGAGCTTCAGGCTGGAGGTCTGTGGAGTGGAGGTAACTGAACTCTTAAGTGGTGGTGATAGTTTGACCAGCTAGGATCTAAGGAGCAGGGCACAGCAAAGTGCCTTGGAGTAAGTCAGCCTGATGAGCTGCAGGAAGCTTGGAGCAGCCTGTTGAGAAACTCTACCCACTAGGTTCTGAACCCTGTATTTGTGTCCTCTTAGCCTGTTTCATCATCTGTGAAGGAGTTAGGGTGGGACTGGGTCCAGAACACTAGTGGAGGTCTATTAGGCCCTGGCTATGGGAATCCAGATGAGAAAGCCCCATGGGAAATTTGAGATCTGGTCATCTCTCACTCTTTGGCTACCATCTTAGCCCTGCCAACATGATATTGTTCTAAGCTTTATTTTAATAAGGAATGCTGAGCTATGATCGGGCTCAACATGGAGCATGTGCTTACCATACACAGGCTAGCACCAAAATTCAAAGGGTAAGGTGGAGGCCCTCTTGGCATCTCAGTTTAGTCTCTTATTCAACAATTAATTGCTGAACCTTCCTTTGGATGGCACTGTTCTGCACATGGGGGTTAGTTAGAAGATAATCACAGGGCTCTTAAAGCATGTATGCCCAAATAGATGGCAAAAGGTCAAGTGATGAAGTAGTGGGTGAATCCAGGCATGAGTGGAGGTGGAACCAAGAGGCAGAAGACTTGTGGATTTGGGCTGTACTTGGAACAGTGCCACAGTGGGCCTGAGATGACAGTAACGTGCACCAGCTTGACACTCAGTCTCCAGCACTGGTTGTTAGTGTTGGAGCCTGAGGCTGCTGGTCTGTCTTCCCATTTTCCCAGCTGGCGCTTATTAATGGTGGCCTTGCAGCTGCTTTGAGCATAGGAAACAGCTGCTTCAGGCACCCTATTGGGCCTGAAGTCTTCACCCTCAGTGAGGTTAAGGCTTCTCCATGGGCTTTTCTCACAGGGTCTCTAGAGCCAGGTTACCTGGCAGAACTACAGCCTGCTAATTGGCCTGCTCCAGCATGAAGAGGAAGGCACTTGCAGTAGCCCAGGACATAGGATCAGGTGACAAGCCCCTAGACTGTAGAGTCTTTCTCATCACCCTCATTGAGAGCTTAGCCATGTCTGAGAGTATGGGGGTGGGAAATGGAGGGATAGACTTACTGGGAAAGGCCCAAGCAGCCACTTGAGATGGTGGTTAAGGGTTATTTAGGTGGGAAGGCAAATGCAGAAGAGACATTAGAGTCTGCTAAGACTGGAGGGCCCAGGAGGAGTACCACAGTTTATGCCGAAAAGATCTGGCTGGGTCCTGCAAATACCAGAGAGCTGTGGATGGTATCTTGAGTATCTGCATCATGCCAAGAGGTATGTCATCTGAGTGACAAGTGTCCAGGCTGGGCTTCAGAGCAGGACTTGTGAGTGCTGGGAGACGAGAAGGAAGAACTGGAGGCCATAGCCAAACTCCGGGCAAGTGAGAGAAACAAAACTCAGCTAAGAGTAGTAGTAGCTGTTATTCCTAGAGCCCCAAGCCAAAAACTAATAAAACAAAAAGACCTTCCCACATGCATGGAACTGTTTCTGGAGATTGAGGTACACGGGGACCCATAGGGTACTAGACCTTTCTCCTTGAGGCTCTCTGGATTCACCTTTTCTTTTCCCTCTGCTAGGACTGAAAGCACAAAGCCAACCTGTGCTGGCATAGGAGCCACCACTCTCAAAATACCAGCTTGAATATTGTAGCTTGGCATCCCTGTAGGACCCTAGGGGCTGAGGCTGTCTGAATGGTGCTGTTTGGTTAGACCATCACCAATTCAGAGAGAACACCTTTCCTAGGCAGGTGAAGGAAGAATTCTGTTGCTCTTCTCCAGAAAGCTTGGAATTTGGTACTAGGGAGTAGAAAGGATTCTGAGAAGGGAACTTTTTCATATAACAGAGTGTGCCATTTGATGACACCCTTCGATAAGAGGCTACATGTCTAATAAAGAAGGAAGGAAGGACTTCCCTGAGAGGTGGAGAAGAGGTCAAAGTGCCAGTTAGAGCTGAGAAATTCAGGGCTACTTTCTCTCCTAATTTTTCTCTATCCAACTTTTGCTGTCAGGTGCTTGGCTTCATGACTCCATCTGCACTGAGCAGCCTCCCTGCTGCTGGATAATCAGTCAGCAACGTTTTATCAGCTTGTAAGCCAGGCAGAACTCAAGGTCCTTGACTATATAGACACTGCAGAGTGGCTGAATCTTTTAGGAAGCTCTGGTAGGAGGGGTATGATCAGGAACATCCAATTTAGAAGATAGAGTCATGGCATCCTATGGCTGATCCACCAGAGCTCTAGCTGAATGCCCATTTCCAGGGCTACTCATTTCCAGGCTCCCTAGCCCTCTGCTCCCTTTCCATAAGGGCCCAGAAAGTCTAGAACAGGACTGAAATAGGGTTTCATGTTGTCCATCTGTGCCCTGGAGAAAGGAAAAGTTGGACAAGGTTTCAACCCCAGGGCTTCCAGGGAATCATAATTTCTCTGCTCCTTAGTCCCCAGCACATCCTGATACCTGACTGCTGCTGAGCACCCCCTCCATGAGCCACCTAGGAAGCTAGGGCCTGGGTAGCACCAGGGAGATGAACAGAAGTGTAAATTGTGTGGCGAGCTGCCGGCTCTGAGGTGAAAATGAAAAGTCTTCAGGCAACAGCGGCAGTAGGCACAGCAGGCTGGGGTGCCAGGCACAGCACCCCTCCTCGCTCCTTCACACTTTCCCCTTCTGCAGTCTTCCCCAGGCTCTTACCCAGGTCTGGCCCTCCCTGTGTAGCTCCTCTGTCATCCTCTGCCATTTAGGTGGCTCCTAGGCTGGCCCAGGGCTAAACCTAATTCTAAGAAGGTCTTGATTTTTTGCTTCTGTTGTGTTTTTCTAATTTGTTGATTGGCATACAAAGAAGTGAGCCATCCTTTAGTGAACTTTGTGTTTACTGATGTTTATGGTAGGCCTATCCATCATCCGTTCTTTTGTGGTTTTCCATGTATGCAATGCCTTGTCTTTAAATAGTGGTGGTCTCCCCCACCCCCTTGTTCCTCACTTCTCCTGAAATTATGTATTGTTTTACTTTATAATTGGAGATACTGAGACCCAGTAGCTTAGGCTAAGATTCTAGAAACCTGTACGGGGCTGTCCATGCCACTTTTGTTCTTCTCCCTTCCTTGGCTGTCTTCTTTGCTTATACTTCTCAAGACTTTGGGCAGAGCTAGGGTGGAGTGAGGAGGGACAGGAAAGGAAGGAAAGAAGTACTCTAATCCTTCAGTTGGCTCTCCCTGCTGGCATTGGGGTTCCCCAGGACCTGATAGAGGTTTAAGTTCTGGGCCAGAAGCTATTGTGAAGTCTGGTGGAGATGTGGTGGGGGTGGTCTGTGGAGAGGGGGAGGGAAGCTGATGGAAGTTCCTGGGCAGAATAATAACAATGTGCTATATTCTAGCTGCAGCTTCCCTGCTGTGCCTCCCCCAAGCACTTTGCACATGCAGTGCAGACCCGCTGCCTGAGGGACCTGCAGGGTCTGAGCCCCACTTGTGAGGACCTCAGAGCCTATTGGTTGGTGTCTGTGTAATTAAAAATGAGCATGCATCATTTCCCCAGCGAGGAGAAGCTTCCACCTCGGGTGGGATGTAGCAGCTGCTGGCTGGCTATGTGACTGCCTGTTTGTCCAGCTTGGTACAGAGCAGTGAGTAAGGCTGGGCAGCAAGGGTGACCAAAGAGGCCCACTGAAGCAAGAGGTAAGAAGGATGCATCAGGCAGAACTCATTTCTTTATGGACCTGGAGCTTAGGTTAGAGATATGTGACCCAGTCCCTGACCTGCACCCATGGCTTCTCCATTTGGGGCATTTGTCACCTAGCTCTAAGTAGATCCTAGTCCCTGAGCAGTCTGGAGGTGGGATCCCCTTCAGCTTCCAGCCTGGCCTGACTGCTTCTGTTCTTTGACCTTCCCTACTTCTAGCTGAAGACAATACACAGGTTGATATTCTGAGAGAGCAAAGCACAAAATATTCAGATCCTGTGTCTTACCTCCCTTACCCCTGGATTCAGAAAGATCTACCTGTGTATCCTGAGAGGAAACCTTGGCCCATTATACCAGCCCAGCACCTGTGGGAGCCCTGGGTGGTATGGGCAGACACTTGCCCCAACCCAAGAGATGGGCTTAGCCTGAGGTGAAGAGTAAGTTTCCAAGGTTGCTGAGATATGTACCTCAGTATGGTAGCCTTGTGTAAGGTGGTGAAGTGTCTTGTTGTCTCCCAGTATTTCGGGGTAGGTCGTCCGTGTTAGTGGGGTAGAATGGGAGTTACCCTGAAGTCTCCCTTTCTTATTTCTGATTCTGGAGGGCCTGGAGGTGTGTCTAAGGGACTGGCCTTCCTGAATCCAGTTGTTAGGTGGAATAGACTGGAGGTCTGTGTCTCTTCTGCCTTAGAGGGGACCTGATGGTCTGTGTATATGTGAATGAGCTGCTCTAGGATAGGAGTTTGTCAGATAACCAATAGCCTAATGGCCAGGAAAGATTTCTCTGTCTTTGC
The DNA here is from genome assembly GCA_004026605.1 of Ondatra zibethicus. Classification (NCBI taxonomy): domain Eukaryota; kingdom Metazoa; phylum Chordata; class Mammalia; order Rodentia; family Cricetidae; genus Ondatra; species Ondatra zibethicus. Next base: position 102,137 of record PVIU01000849.1, read on the forward strand.
ATTGCTTCTACCTAGTTTCTCAGACTGTGGTATTCCAGAACTGATCGGGATGTCAAACCTATCCAGGCTCCCTTTTTCAGCAATACCAGGTTCTTGTGGCATTGAGCTAGTGTCCTTGGCCATTGGCAGTCTGCTCTCCAAGGGCTCCCTGGGGCTAGCTGAGGGAGAAGCAGCTGGCCTCACCTTCCTCCAATGATTTTCCAATATTTCCTGGTTCATCGACATGCTGTTTGGGCAGCAACTCCTGCTGTGTAGTGAGGACCCAGAAGTCAGCCCATGGCTACCCTCTTTTTCCCTGGAGGCTGCACCTGTCTAGCAAGGAAAAGGCTTATTCTGCCTGAATATTCAGGGACAGAGAATATGCTGGTTGTGCCCCCTCGTTTTGTTTTGTTTTCCCCCAAGACAGGGTTTCTTTGTTAACAACCCTGGTTATCCGAGAACTCACTTTGTAGAACAGGCTGGCCTTAAACTCATGGAGATCCGCCTGCCTCTGCTTCCCAAGTGCTGTGATTAAAGGCGTGTGCCACCACTGCCCAGCCCCCTTGCTCTTTTATCCCACGTTTTCATTAGATTCCTTCCTGCTTGGTAAGCAGAGCACAGAGGGGAAAGTAGTCTCCCATGAAGGACAACAGGGACAGCTATAGGCCCCTTCCTTGCCTGAGGTCTAAGGTAGAAGTTTTGCCTTCTTCTTGCCCCTTTTCTGCTCCTGAGTCTGAATTTTGACAGGACCCAGTATGTGTTATAATGATTTGGGGTTGAGCAGGCTATGGGATTTTAATTAGCTTTATGCTTCCTTCCAGTAGGGAGAACAGTAGGTTAGGTAGCAAGGGGTGGGCCACTGCTGGATTCAAGTCTGAAGCAGGCCTGGGCAGTTGGTGTTCTGCTCCCTGAGTAGGAGGCTGCAAAGAGGTAGGGGTGGCAGAGAGCTGTAGCCAGGCCACAGTTTGCTCTCCATCCTCTGTCTCCCCTTTCTCTCTGTTCTCCCGATGGCTTTGAGATGAAGGCGATGGCAAGGATGGAGGATGCAGTTTCCATGGTAACAGGCTGTCCACAGCCAGGCAACTTCAGAGCTGGGCTCTCCGGAGGAGGCAGATGCGCAGAGCATCCACAGAGCTGCCTGCCAATGAGGGGGCTGGCAGAACAGGTGGCACAGGGTGGCTGTCTGGTGCTGCCCACCCTGATGCCCAGCCTGGAAGAGAGGGTGGAAGGAGCACTACCCCCTCTTCCCTATTACTGTCATACTCTTCCAGAAAGAAAGGTTGGGAGGTAGCATGAGTTTGGTAAGGGTCAAGTCTTGGGTGGGAGCCTCATTATTTCTGGAATCTCTGGATGCACACAGACTTTACTCTTGCTCTTGAGATAGCTGTGGTCATTCTGATACTGCCAGCTGGACTTCTCAAATGCTCAGAGTCTGATGATGTCGGTGAATGTTATGCTCTGGCTGTATTTGGGGACTACTTCTTTTTACTACTGGGGAGGAACTGGACCTTCTTCCAGGAGCCCCCATGGCTTTAGCAGCCTGGCCCAGTTTGTTGAAGGAAGCACAGGTTTAGCAGATACCTGTCCTTGGGTGCTGACTTTGGAAGAGTCCCAGAGCCTAGTAACTCCTACTTTTTGATAGTATGATCCTTTACTTCCCTTACAGTACATCGTCCTCAGGCTCATCCTGAAAACCAAGCCTTCGCTAAGCATGTCTAGAAACAAAGGCAGCCATCAAAAACAAAACAAAAAGTTGAAAGGTTTATATAGAGATGACCTGAGACTGGATATGGAAGAGGCCTGGAGAGCAACCAGATTGGCATGAAAGATTGGAGTCAAGACTAGTAAAAGTGATGACTTTGTTTCACTGACCTTAGAAGCATCAGGGCTAGGGTATCTCATCCTGTGTTTCAGTGCGTGAATACTCAGGAGGAAAGGCTTTGCCTGGATTACTTGTGGAGATTGGATCTGAGCTGCCACTGACCTAGGCTGGGCCACCTACCTCCACCTGGCCTCCTTGATATACTCTCTCTCTAGCTGGTCCTAGTTGGGTCCTCCTTTCAGAGTTCTCATCCTTCTTCATTTTCCCCTCCATGGGCCCTTTTTAATTGGAGGAGGTTCCTCAACCCTTGGGTTGGACAGGGTCGGACAGGTGGAGTCCTGGAGTGGCTTCTCTGAACCAGGAGATAAGTCCCTCATTACTGTTAAGTGGAAAGCTCACTTTAGAGCTCACGGTGAGAGCCTGGCAGGTGTTATAAATAACCATGTTGTGAAGGCTGGCGGGTGAGCAGTGACAGGGCAGGGGCCTCACAGTTGTCTTGGTGGGTAATTGTGCCCCATCACAGGAAAGAGGGGGGAGATTCTACATCGAGAGACACTTGCTCCCTATTCTGGTGGTTCCTGCCTGCCTCAGGGCAACTCTGGCATATGTCTGCTGCTTTGATGCACTAGGGGTAAGAAATACCGATCTGTGTCCAGGTAAAGGGGAGTGGAGTGTCTGTCAGAACTGGGGCCCTAGAAGCTGGTACTTTAGCCCATTAGGTAATAATATCCAGTGTCACCTCATATCTTTCCTACCTACCCTCTAGCTCAGACTCTGCTTCTTCTCCTTCGGCAGAAACTCTGGGATCAGGTGTAAGGAAGTACAGGAGCCATATTTGATAGTTTGACAGACCTAGCCATGGGGGTGTAGTAAAAGCGGTGTGTAGTAATATGTCTATACACAGGGGCTAGAGGCCCCAGCTTCAGGGGCACTGACCTCACCTGATATTTCTGTGTCAGTCAGCATTGTCTAGGGGAGAAAGGGGGATCAGGTCACAAAGTTCTAGGATAAAAAGTCAGATCAGATCTTGGCTTGAGTGCCTAAAGCCATGGTCCTATGTTTTATGAGACCAGCTATTTAGTCCTAGACAAACATAGGATTAGCAGGGCCAGATTCTTGGGGTGTTTTAGCATATGACTTAAATTGCTGATCTAAGGGTTCTCCGTCATTAGACTGCTGCTCCTGGAGTTTAGGGTCCTGTGCCTGGAGGGCTCCTCGTGTGCCTCCTTCAGTAGGGGTTGAAGCTTGGAAGAGATTGGGAGAGAAAACACAAGTAGCTCCTCCCGAAGGAGCAGACTGTAGACAGCTCACAGAGTTCCCATGGGACGAGTCGGTCAGGGCCCTGCAGTGCTTATACCACATTTTGCAACACTGGTAGGAGCGGAAGCTGTGCGCTCACCCTCGGCTGGAGATCTACCAGCAAGACCAGATCCATTTCATGTGCCCACTGGCACGGCAAGGAGATTTCTACGTGCCGGAGGTGAAGGAGACAGAGCGGAAATGCCGAGGGCTTCTGGAGGCCAGTGACACCCAGGTGGATGGCACAGGTACCAAAGGAGGGAGAAAAAGGGTGGGGCCCTGCCCAGAGTCCTTTTTCTGTACATCTCAGGACACAGTTGAGGCTCCTCTGTATAAGGAGCTGGCATTATAGGTAGACTCTACTTTGCAAAGGAGGGAAAGTGATACCTTACAGCAGGACTCACGTGCAGAATTGCATGTTCTCAGACATGTGCAGCCACATAAATGTGGATTCACACATGTTCTCCAGGTAACTCTGGCTGAATTCCCTTCAGATGCAATAGTAGTTCTTAATGTCCTCGGCAGATAAGTGGAAGTCATGTGGGTGGAGCTTATCTGGAGGTGGGGCTAAACTTAAGTCCAAAGGTAAGAAAGGAACCAAGGTGTTCTCCAGTCTCCACTGTAGGACACCTTCTAGAGCCCAGGCCATGCTGGTAGCTAGAATGCCCTAGGCTCAAGCCCACAAGCCATTTACCTGTTTCCACCATTCTGCTGTGATCTCGTATGACACTCATGGGCAAGAAACCCTGTTGGTAACATGCCAGGTAATCCTAGGGGCCTCAACTTCTGACTGTTCTGTTATGTGAGTCAGAAATTCTAGGGGTGATAACAGGGCTATGGGGAAAGGAACTGTCCCTCTTTTTTACTTCTCTGGGAGTCTTTCTGCCCATCCAGTTTTCAACAGCCAAGGTCACTCTAGAGAGACATGTGTTGGCAGGGGCTGGTGCAGGGAGGCTACTGGGAGGCAGTCTCTTCTCCCTTGGGGCTTGTGTCCAACATAGTTAACTTCATCTGCCACTTAATTACCTCCATGGGGTACTGCTCCCTTCTGCTTGGTAGTGCCCGGCAGATACTCTTTCTGCCCCTACTATGGGCATTGGACATAGCACAAGGTCAGCAAGCCCAGGCAACCCCCAATCGGAAGGAGGAGTGCCTTGACCTTCCTACAACCTTCCTCTGCTTCCTGCCTCCTTGGCCCACCCACCCAGTTCCCTTCCCTCCCAAACACTGCCTGCCAGGAGTGTTAAAGGACGGCTTGGCACTCACTGCATACAGCTGGCTGCAGCCACAGCTCCCACACCCCTGAGGTCCCTGGCCTGTCCTCCCTACCCGTCTGCCCGCCTACTCCCTACTGTGGGTGCTGTGGGATCTGCCCACTTTTGACAGAGGCTGTCCTGACTCCCAGGGTAGCCACTCTCCAGGTGCATGCCACTTACACAGCAGTGCATGGTGGGTGCCCGGCCACCCAAGGCTTGGCCTGTCCTTCCTTGCCTCCCTGCCGGGGCCCTGACTTGGACTGGGAGGTGAAAGGGGGTGATTAGCTGCCTTGTGCCTGTTATTACATTGATGTATTATTTAGCTCCACAGAAGCGATGAATATTTGATCTCCTTGCATTGGCTGTTGGCAGAGAAGAGGGAGGAACTGGGTAAAGGGAGTAGCTTCACATCCCCTGCCTAACAGCCCTGGGAATTTAGGTGCTCCTTTGCTTTGCCTAGGGTCTTCTTTCAAGGGACACAGGCTCAACAAAGGGACCTCCTTCTGTAGGACTGTAGGGGCACCACTACCCTGCCTTGAAAAGTTGTTTTATAAGTAGCATCCATCTGTTCCCAGTAGCCGTCTTCATCTGAGCTGAAGGAAGCACTCCTGGGCTCTGTCCTCTGATCACTCTGAGGAGTGGGAAGGGAAGAGGCTGGCCACTACACCCAAGGGTCTTGGGTGAGCCATTAGGTGGATAGGTAGATAGAACTTGACAGTAATGGGGTCTGGGAGAAACTATCCCCTCCTTTATGCCTTTCAGACCTGAAGCCCTTGGGACACTGATAACAGTGTGAGTGAGTGAAGAGCTAGAGTCCTGCCCCAGGGTCAGTGGGATTACCCATAACTCAGCGCTCCTCTGGCCTGCTACTGTGGGAGCCACACCAAAGGCCTCAGGAAAAGAGAGGCCAGGGCCAGTAGTCTTGCGCCTTCAGGGCTCATATCACCTTTGCTAGGAGGGCCCAGAAGACAGAATAGATTATATTGCTTCACCCTCGCTACCCTAGGCCCCAGCTGAGGCTCAAGGATAGCTCTGGGCCAGTGCAAATACCAAACAGTCTCCAACTGCTTCCTGGCTCAAGACCTTATTACCTTGTAGACAGGAACTGGGTGAGCTAGCCTACCCTCCCCTTCCATGATGTTTAACAAATTTGACAGCTGTGTCTCTTTACAGATGATGTGTTGACCATTTCCCAATCTAGAGTCTTGCACACAGTAGGCCTGGGCTCTTTGTCCCACCTTCCACCTGCATTCAGTGCTTCTAATTTGTAGAAACGGGCTGAGAGGTTGCTCCTGGACAAGGTATACAAAGGACCACTTACTTGGAAGAATTACAAGGAGTAGAGGGGACAGATTAAAAAGCATCAATGTTTGGAGTGGGGACAGGATGGATGAGCATTCTCCTGGGCTCTCTGAGGCCTGTGAGGAGAAAATCTTTAAAATGCTTCATCCTAGCACTCTGCTTCGTTTTGACTGGGTGTTTCTCAGGATTTCTTCACGCTCTTGCTTCAGCTCCTCCTTTATGTGGGGATGCAGTGTGGTTAGGGGAAGGAGCCAACTGATGTCTTGACTATGACTGCTCCTTCAGGAGGCCTTTGTGGGGGCATGGACTGGAGAGCAGTTCTCTTGGCTCTTTCTTCAGCCCTCCTGCCTCATGGGCAATGTTCTGTAGCTGTCCCTGAACAAACTACTCCCAAGCCTGAAAATGAATGGTAGAGCAGACTCTATTTGGGTCTCCTTTGTTCTACCCTCAGCTCGTCACCCTCAGGCTGAGTGGCCCTTAATGGATGCAGGGGTAGGGGTCAGTGGCTTCGTGAAAGTGCAGGGAACAGGAGCTAATTTAGGCTAGGGAGAGAAGTGTATAGCCAGCTGCTCCTCTCTCCTGCTCTCTTCCACCCTTCAAACTCCCTTGGCTCTATCAGGGCAGAGGGCAGAGGGCAGCTGGAATGGGCCTCCTGAGGCAGGGTGACTGTATTATTCATGAGTGGACTCTGCATGCTCCGTTCCTGAGCTGGTGGTAGAGCCCTTGCCCTGACCCTGAAGGAGGAACCGTTGAGAATATGTGGGAGTTGGCTAACCAGTGCTCCCTTGTCCTGGCCACAGGAGCTGACACAAGCGATACAAGTTCTGTAAGCCTGGAGGTACGCCCTGGCAGTCGGGAGACTTCAGCCACCACACTTTCTCCTGGGGCAAGCAGCCGTGGCTGGGATGATGGCGATAACCGCAGCGAGCACAGCTACAGTGAATCGGGTGCCAGCGGCTCATCTTTTGAGGAGCTGGACCTAGAGGGCGAGGGGCCCCTGGGGGAACCCCGACTGAGCCCTGAAGCCAAGCTTCTGGGGGCTACTCGGGAGCTCAGCACTCCTGAGAGGGGTGAGGAGTGACCACAAGCCCTCAGCCCTCCTGTGGTGCATTTGATAAGGAACTGAGCAAACTCTCCAGCCCCCTTTTTCCTTAACCTGCCCAGCTTGGGCTGGGAGTACCAGGGGCCTGAGTTCTCCTACCCCAAGCCTAAATCTCCTCACTGCCCTTTGGCTCCCAGGGCCGAAGGAGCCAGAGACTGTTATCTGCACCAGCCTCCTGGGCTACCGACTTTGTGCAGACTCATTGGAGCTTCCAGAACCCAGAATAAAGTGGAATTACTTTCTTGTTTCACCTGGATTTGAGTTGTGTGTTTGTTTGTTCTATGTTGGGTATAAACTGTCATTGGGCAGGAGCACTCAAACTCAAAGAGAAGGAACATGACTGAGAACTCTGACCAGAGGGATTTGGAAGGCCCTTCATCCCCTGTTCTATCACCCCAGTGGAGTCACCCCTGCATTACAGCAGCCCTACAGGGTTCCCCTTGCTGCTGGATAGCAGAGCAAGGCATGCCCTCCAGGTCTCAGGAGTAGGGAACTCACAGACTCTGTGCACCCCAGAGATGCCTTTGTGTCTGTAGTGCCCATATGCCTGTGCTCATGCTGGGATCTTTTCAGCAGCTGAAGAGACTCCTGCCGGGCCTGCCAGTGTCTTTGTTCCAGGGTATGTGTATGTCTACCATGGGTGAGGCTGTGTCCTGTGATTATACTTGGACATGGATGTACATGTATGTGGATGACTGGCTATGTGTGTATATTGCTATTCCTTCTGTTTGTATGGTCACATATTATATGCATACTATATATGCAAGGCTAGCTAGATGGAAGCATTTATGTGGACTTTGTGTATAGGCATCTGGGTGTGTCTGTGTGTATATGGTTGTGTGTTCATGTGTAAAATGTGTGTGTTTTACTGTTTCCATGTATAAAGCTATGAGTGTAGCTGTGTGTCCATGATTGCAGCTGTGTTGGGGTGGGCATGTTTGGCTGAGTGTCCATATGTATGTACTGCTGTGGCTATGTGGCCAAGTCTGTGTGTGCAGTTGTATGTATATGTATGTATAGATGCAGATTTTTGGGTGTTGTCCATGTGTATAATTATAGCTACATTTATATATGTGTAGTTGTATACATGAGTACAGCTGTGTCTGTTTGGTGAAATGTGTTCTTGTCTGTGTGCCCAGCCAGGAATGGTGGCTACATAGCTGAGTGTCGTCGTTGATCTGTGCTGCAGTGGGCTATTGCAGCTTGCTTGCTGCAGGCCATGTGATGGGCTTCTTGTGCTGCTTTTGTGTACATCAACATCTGTGTGGAAAGCCCCATATCTTCAGTGAGGCTGCCTTGGCGAGTGGGCTGGAAGTACGGCTGGGATCGCTGCAGTTTCTCACCTCAGCACCCTCCTGCTGTCAACCCCTCTGCTCCAAGAGCCTGGCCTATCACTCACTCACCCCAGGGAGCAGTCTCTCCGAGCCAGCCAAAGGGTGAGAGCAGCCGGTGGCAGAGCTGGATCTGGAAGACGGCATGTCTGTCTCCCCAGCTTTGTCTGACAGCTCTGAACCCTCATCCCGCTACCACCTTGTCTCCCATTAGTGGTTGGGCTTGTTTGTTTGGGTTTGATTTGTCTGTTTTGTTTAAAAGCTGTGTTCTTTACAGAGCAAAGGGGCATCCGGTTTCTGTGTCCAGAGAAAAGGCCTAGCTTTGTCATCCCCCCGTCCCAGATGCCACATGCTCATGTAGGGAGAGATGCCTAAGGTGTCTGGGCATGGCATTTTATCATATGTCTGAGCTGACCTTGCTTCCACTGACACCTGTGGAAGACAGGTCAACGCTGGAGGGTTGGGTAGGGATGTTGTGCCCTAGTGCTTATTGGGGTGTATAGATTCCAGGGCCAGATAGGACAAGCTCAGAGGCCAAATCTGAGCACAGACCTCTCTCTAGATCCTTCAGCACAGCCTGGCACTGCAGAGCTTATCCACCACCCCCTACTCAGGGGTGGCCTTCCCCATCCTGCTGTGGGAGGGAAGAGTCAAGAGCATCTTCTCAGAGCTGTCCTCCCTTGCTCAGGCTCCTGCTCAGGTTCCAGCTCCTACGCAGCAGCCGCCTCCCCTTCTCATCCCCACTCCCTGCCCTTCTAACCCCTAGCCCAGGCCCAGCAGGTCCCTCGGGAATTCCAGTCCGTTACCCTGAAGCCCCTCTATCCCTATGGCCTGTCACCTCTACGATAAATGCCCTTTTTGCACATAGGAGCAGAGATTCATGGGGGAGGGGCAGTAGCTTTAAAGGTCATCTACAGGAAGGAAGGGGAGGCCCCATCCTCTGACCTCCCCCTCCTCCTAATCTTTTCTTCCTAGTGACTCAGGCCTTAGCTATCACATGGGGCCTGTCTACCATGTAGACTGAACTGCCATCACTAGGTGGAGAGAATGGTTGGGAAAACAGCCAAGCACCCCACCTACCTCCTATGTACCCCTTTACCTGTGCTCCAGTGTTAGCTCTCAACCCCGAGGTCCACCTCTTTCTCTGTGACATATAGGAACCCATAACACTGTGCTCACTGTGCCAGCTCAGTGACCTTCCCAGGCCAGTGCCTCACACCTAGTTTCTGCCGGGTCCCAGTCTGAATCGGGGCCAGAGGGGGCTGAGAGACACCTGCTCCAGCGCAGAGTGGGAGCTCCCAGGGATTCAGCACCACACGGTGGACAGCTCCAGGCCCTGCGGATCTGCTGGAGGCACTGAGCTATGAGCCCCCGAGACTAGAGGTCCTGCAAAGCGGGAGGTGCAGGGCGAATTGGGGCGGGGGAGGGGGGGAACGGGACTAGGAGTCCGGTGGAACGGAGGAGGGGCTGGAGGCGGGCCGGGGCCGGGGGCGGGGCAGGCCGCGATTGAAAGCGGCAGGGCGGGCGGGTGGAGAGCGCAGAGCCAGCGAGAGAGCCAGCAAGCGGGAACCGGAGCCCCGCGCCAGAGCTGGGCGCGCCAGGTAGGGTTAGCCTGTGGTGCCGCGATCACTGCCAACCTTTTTTAGCCCTGACCCCACATCCCGGGGCCCCGCGGGTCCTCGAGTTCTGGAGTACCCAGGCCGAGGCGTCCAGACAGCGCTTTCTGGGAGCTCCGGGAAGCGGGAAGACCGTCCTGGGCACCCCGCCTTCCCAAGAGAACGCACGCCCTGCATCGCGCTTCCCAGTGCCTCCTGCTCCAGCATCCTCTGGTCCTTCTTTCTGTCTGTACCTCTGTCTTTGTCTCAGCCTCTCAGGTTCGCTTGCCCTCTCAGATTTTTGTGGTCCTGCCCCTCAGCTGGACTCCCAGGTTCTGCCCCCTTCCCTGTCTCAGCTTCCATCAGTGCCTCCCTTGGGTTTCTGCCCCATCTGCGTTCGTCTTTACCCCTCATTCTCTCTGCTGTTTGCCTGGATAAGCTGCTTCTTTGGGGTCCTCACAAGCTCCCAGTTCCCCTGCCCTGGCTCCCACAGAAGACTAGCCCAGGGGGTCCTGGAACTAGTTGCTGTCCCCTTAAGCTGTAGTTTCCTTTTCAATCCCGAGGAAAGATGTGTCCCTCTCCCAGTCTGCATGATTTTAAGAGCCTGCCTGTGTAGGGATAATGTAGGGTGGATGTCTAGGTGCAGATGATAGGGTGCAGGCTGAAGAGGATGGGAGGGGAACTCAAAGGCCAAGGAGGGGAAGGCTCAAATGACATCTACTGGGCTTGGAGTGACCGAAGAGAGACAGCAACACTAAGTCTCCAACGGCTTCCCATGTAAGGCTTGGGCATCCACAGCTCAGCTCCATCCCTGTTCAGAGGTCTCACCAGGTTAATTGTCCCCACCTGTGACACATATATATGTCCACATCTATTTACTCTGTTGATTTAAGACTTAATTACATTTTACCTGCTCTGGGGCCAGTCCCTCTACCTTGCTATCTCACTGGGCTCAGGGTCTCCATTTCTTTCTCATTCAGGAGACTTTGGGGACTGGCCCTTTAAAAACCAGAGTCTAGGACCCTGGGTGTTCACTGGGGCTTCAGTTTCTGTTGGGCTGAAAACTATCCCATAGAGACTCTTCCCTCCTGTGGTGGGTCTTCCAGTGCCCCTGCTCTGGAAATCCAAGGCTCGCAATGGGAGCTAGATCCCTGAGTGTGTAGTTGCATGGCCTCAGCCACTATTCTATGGGTCTCCTAGGAGGTTAGCATAGGCCCTTTGGTTTGTGTAGGATTTGGCAATGGCTAGTTGTTGCCCTGCCCTCTGCCTGGGCCCCCACTCCCATCCTCCCTGCCCTTTTCTGAGTTTGGTAGGGACACGGAGTCCCTCTCTAGCCAAGATTAGGGCAGAGCTGAGAGACAGACCTAGGGGGTAGCCCAGGAGCTTCTCGGCATAGTTAGTGACATCACCCTCATCATGACTCCTGAGTACCTGGGAAGGGGATGTGGGGAAGAACAGAGTCAGAGGGAAAGCTGGAAATAAAAGGGAGCAGCCACTCTCTGGTTCTACTTTTCCCTGTTTGTCTGTCTATCTCTCTGCAGGAGCTGGCCCCCTTCTCATCTCTCTTCCTGTCTGTCCTTTCCTGGCCTCTGTTTCCTCTTCTCTTTGCCCTTGCTGAGTTTATCCTCATCCCTTGAAGACCCTGGTCTGCTGGACCTAACCATCCCCTTTGGGGCCATGGGATCACTGCTTGGGTTTCTGGCACCGCTGCTGCTGTGGGGTGCTGTGGCTGAGGGCCCAGCCAAGAAGGTGCTGACCCTGGAGGGGGACCTGGTGCTGGGTGGGCTGTTCCCAGTGCACCAGAAGGGTGGCCCAGCAGAGGACTGTGGTCCTGTCAATGAGCACCGTGGCATACAGCGCTTAGAGGCCATGCTTTTTGCACTGGACCGCATCAACCGCGACCCCCACCTGCTGCCTGGTGTGCGCTTGGGTGCACACATCCTCGACAGCTGCTCCAAGGATACACACGCCCTGGAGCAGGCACTGGACTTTGTGCGTGCCTCACTCAGTCGTGGTGCTGATGGCTCACGCCACATCTGTCCTGATGGTTCCTATGCCACCCATAGCGACGCTCCCACGGCCATCACCGGTGTCATTGGTGGCTCCTACAGTGATGTCTCCATCCAGGTACGTGGAAATCACCCAAATGTGTTTGTGGAAGGGAAGCTGGAAAGGGTGGTCCAGCGTTCCTGATGAGAAGGGACATCCTGGATGGATGCATTGGAAGGGCACCACCATCATCCTTTCAATTGTTTCCTTAAAAAGGCAAAAAAAAAAAAAAAAAAAAAAAAAAAGTTCCCTGGCCATGTAATAGGGTCTGTTCTAGAGACTGTGTAAGAAAAACTCCTCTCAGGAGGAAAGGAGAGAAAACAGAATCATCCTGTTACACACGCAGACACGCACACACACACCTGATAGTAAGTATCCCAAAAAGGTTTCTAGGCAGACTCTGAAGTTAGCCTCAGGACTGAATCCTTGCTCCCCATCATACTAATTGCATGGCTCTGGACAGGTTTTTTTTTTTCTATGTCTCAGCTTCCTCTTTATAAAATAAAATACTTTTAGGTTTGTAGTAGAAATTTCACAAGATGATAAGTGTGTATCATAGGGCCTGGCAGGTCATAAGGGCATAGTAAATATGAGCTGCTATCAGTACTAACCCATTTTATAGGCATGAAAGCAGGTTCATGAGGAAAGCAGGTCATAAATCAACGTAGTAGCAAAAAGGAAGTGTGAAATCAGGGCTATCAACACAGTCTGTCAGATCATTTCTATCTGGGTTTGACAGGGTAGACAGAAGCCTGGAGCAGCCATAGAAACGAGGTGGGGACCCAGAGGGAAGAGCAGTTGGGTGAGAATGTATATGGGGAGGGTGGCCGAAGATCTTCAGGTGATGCAGAATTTGAGGGAGGGAGCCCGTTAGGGACCCCACCGCCACCACTTGTTCTTCCACAAGGGGTCAGCAGAGGGTTCCCCTGCTAGGCGTCAGCCGCGCATCCAGCCGACTTTCCTCTGTTCTCCCTGGACTGTATGCAGGGCCTCACTTGACTGCTCTGGCCTAGCTGGGCTCTTCCCCCTTCCTGATTGGGTCTCCTCGCCCATGTCCTTTCCTGTCTATGTCCAGTGTAAGTGCAGAGAGATCAGAGCAGATCTGAAATCAGGGCTGGGACTATCTGGAGACCTTGGTGAGGGTGTCACTTTCCTTAGGAGAGGCCACTGCCATTGAAGTGGGCCTTTGACCACTGACCTCGGATGGTCATTTAGGAGAAATGAAGCCGAGTTAGGAGCTGCAGGACCTGGTGGAACCTGCCTTGCTAATCCTAGCTAGTGGAGGTGTTAGTGGCTGCTCGGACAAGTGTGGCCATGTTGGCACCTATATCTACTGTCTTCAGAGGCCTCTGGGGTGCTTTACCAGCAATCCCTTTTCCCACAGTTTTCTCCAGGGCCCCATGCATGTGTCTGCAGTTGCCCCCTTGCCGTTCAAAGCCACCTTTCTTTAGCAGGGCCCATCTTTCAGAGTCAGACTGCTTTTCTCCTCCTGTCCTGGTCAGCGCCGCCCAGCCTTTAGTCCTTAGGTTGTGCTGGCCCGTTAGTGACTCCCTCATTCCAGCCCCTCTGGCTTGCACACGCCACTGTCAGTGTCCACGTGCTAGAACCGAAGCCTCCGTACACATCATTTTCAACTGCTCGGCAGTTTGTGATTCAATGAGAACCCGAGGCTCAGAGGGGTTTTTGTTAGAGGGGTACAGAGGAAGAAGATGCGTGAGGAGGTATTGAGAGCCTATACCCCATTTACAGGGCCCTAGCTCTCTCCTGTACCTGCACTTCCATTCATCCACCTCAGATGAGCCCCATTCTTGCGGCCACAGGGACCAAAGGTTAAGAAACGGGGTGTCAGGCAGTCAGTAGTAGAGCAGGAAGCCTTGTTCACCCCATGCTTAGGTACCCAGCTGAGACCAACTTCCCAGGCTATGGACCCTTGGCTCTAGGCCTTTCTTCCTGGGGTGACATTTCTCCAGCCTCCCATAAGAGCAGACACTTAAGGGCTACCAGCACCAAACAATGAGAGAGACTGGCATCTCTGAATATCCCAGATGCCACCCGCTGTCTCTCTATGCTGGTGTTGCTGAGTGCCAGCCTCTCCCTGCTCCAGACCTTCCTCGGTTCAGGTGCAGCTCGTGGCCCTGAGTGTTCTCCCTCTCAGTCCTTTGGGGAGGAGAGAAATCTTCAGTCCCTATGCAGAAGACACAGCAAGTTCAGACTCATAGCTAGGTCCCCTCAGTGGTGACCTGTGGAATCCCATAGGTATGGGGACTGATTCCAGTGCTTGTTTAGACTGGTCTCTGACCTTTACCCTCTCCACCTTTGCCCAGGTGGCCAATCTCCTGCGGCTATTTCAGATCCCACAGATCAGCTATGCTTCCACCAGTGCCAAGCTGAGCGACAAGTCCCGTTATGACTACTTTGCTCGCACTGTACCCCCAGACTTCTTCCAAGCCAAGGCCATGGCTGAGATTCTCCGTTTCTTCAACTGGACGTACGTGTCGACTGTGGCATCTGAGGGTGACTACGGTGAGACCGGCATTGAGGCCTTTGAGCTCGAGGCTCGCGCCCGAAACATCTGTGTAGCCACTTCGGAGAAGGTGGGCCGGGCCATGAGCCGGGCAGCCTTCGAGGGCGTGGTGCGTGCCCTGATGCAAAAACCCAGCGCCCGGGTCGCCGTGCTCTTCACCCGGTCCGAGGATGCCCGTGAGCTACTAGCAGCTACCCAGCGCCTCAACGCCAGCTTCACCTGGGTGGCCAGCGATGGCTGGGGGGCCCTGGAGAGTGTGGTAGCAGGCAGTGAAGGGGCTGCGGAGGGTGCCATCACCATTGAGCTGGCCTCCTATCCCATCAGTGACTTTGCCTCCTACTTCCAGAGCTTGGATCCCTGGAACAACAGTCGGAACCCCTGGTTCCGTGAGTTCTGGGAGGAGAGGTTCCACTGCAGCTTCCGGCAGCGAGACTGTGCGGCTCACTCACTGCGGACTGTGCCCTTCGAACAGGAGTCTAAGATCATGTTTGTGGTCAACGCAGTGTATGCCATGGCCCACGCTCTGCATAACATGCACCGTGCCCTCTGTCCCAACACCACCCACCTCTGCGATGCCATGAGACCTGTCAACGGGCGCCGCCTGTACAAAGACTACGTGCTCAATGTCAAGTTTGATGGTAATAGCGCTGGCCAGTGTCTGTTAACCTGCTAAGGAAACATAGGATGTAACACAAGGACATAGTCAGGAGCAGTGGAAGGGAGGACAAAGGGACCACAACCAGATCCCAGCTGGAGTCAGGGCTGAGATTCCACTTTTTGAGAATCATCCAGAAAGTGAAATTTGGACTGGTCCTGACTCTAGGATCCCTGCCTACTGCTTGGACATTACCTCTAGCTCTTGGCTCTTTATCTGGCCAGGGAACCCAGTTAATCCTCAGGCAGAGTAAGAGTCCAAATCAGGGTAGGTTGAGGGTGGACCACAGGAAGGCATCATATTTAGGTGAAACTTCTATTATTAATCTTTTTCTTAAATATCTATTTAACTTTATTTTATGTTTATTTGGTATGAAGGTGTCAGATTCCCTGAAACTGGACAGTTGTGAGCTGCCATGTGGCTGCTAGGAATTGAACCTGAGTCCTTTGGGAGAGCAGCCAGTGCTCTTGACCACTGAGCCATCTCTCCAGCCCCCCTATTATTAATCTTGATGGATTTTGTAAACCTGCTTTTTTTTTAAGATAAGGTCATGTTATATAGCCTAGCCTTGCCTCAAACTCACTGCGTAGCCCAGGATAGCTTCAAACTCAAGGCAGTTCTTCTACCTCAGCCTCCCAAGTGCTGGAATTATAGGTGTGCACCAGCACACCCATCTTCATCTTGATTTTTCTACCAGAGTGTTCTCAAAGCAAAAGTTAAAGTAGCAGTTTTGAGAAGAGTGAGCGCCTCAGACCCACTGTGCTTGGCTCCAGGAGAAACCTTTGAGGGTGCAGCAGGAGAAGCTGCCAGGACAGAGGGCATAGTCTGCTCCAGACTTAAACCAGGCGGACGGTTGTCTTCAGCATCCTGGTGGTGTAAAGGCTGCTTCTAGGACCTCCGTGGGTATCAAAGTCTGAGGGTTCTGATTCCTTATCTGAAGGGGCATAGAATTTCCAAATAACTGGCAGGAGGTTACTAGGGGATAGAGATGGCAGTGGCCATCCTGTGTAAGGCTCTGCATTCAGGTGGCCACTGAGGTTGGGATTCTGTTTGCCATGGACCAGTTAGGACTGACTGGTGTGGAATGGGTTTTTCAGCTAGAGACCGGGTTTGGCTTTGGGATCTCCATTAAGGTTTTGTGAAAGAGCTATGTTGTGTGTTGTGATAGAGTTAGAATTTGAAGACTAAAATCTAAGATTGGGTTTGGCAAGTCATAATAGGATTGATACAAGTCCATTCGGGGCTTAGAGTGGTGAGAGCTGAGGTTTGTTGGTGGAGTCTAGGATCGTAGTTTGTTATAAACTGTCTTAGAATAGTGGCTGGGATTAAAATGGGCTTCAGTGTTGGAAAAGGTAGCCTGTGGGGTTAAGGTTCTACCTTAGGGTGAAGGTTAAGGTCACATCACCAATCTAACCTCTTCTCTCCTCCATCCCAGCCCCCTTCCGCCCAGCAGATACTGACAACGAGGTCCGCTTTGACCGCTTTGGTGATGGTATTGGCCGCTACAACATCTTCACCTATCTGCGGGCAGGCAGTGGGCGCTATCGCTACCAGAAGGTAGGCTACTGGGCAGAAGGTCTGAGCCTGGACACTAGCCTCATCCCATGGGCCTCCCCATCAGCCGGCCCCCTTCCTGCTTCTCGCTGTAGTGAGCCCTGCCTTCAGAATGAGGTGAAGAGCGTGCAGCCGGGTGAGGTCTGCTGCTGGCTCTGCATCCCCTGCCAGCCCTATGAGTACCGGCTGGATGAGTTCACCTGTGCTGACTGTGGTCTGGGCTACTGGCCTAATGCCAGTCTGACTGGCTGCTTTGAGCTGCCCCAGGAGTATATCCGCTGGGGTGATGCCTGGGCAGTGGGACCTGTCACCATTGCCTGCCTAGGTGCCCTGGCCACCCTCTTTGTGTTGGGTGTCTTCGTGAGGCATAATGCTACACCCGTAGTTAAGGCCTCTGGTCGTGAGCTTTGCTATATTCTGCTGGGAGGTGTCTTCCTCTGCTATTGTATGACCTTCATCTTTATTGCCAAGCCTTCCACGGCAGTATGTACCTTACGGCGCCTCGGTCTGGGCACTGCCTTCTCTGTCTGCTATTCAGCCCTCCTCACTAAGACCAATCGCATTGCTCGAATCTTTGGCGGAGCCCGGGAAGGTGCCCAGCGGCCACGCTTCATCAGTCCTGCCTCACAGGTGGCCATCTGCCTGGCACTTATCTCGGGCCAGCTGCTCATTGTTGCTGCCTGGCTGGTGGTGGAGGCACCAGGCATAGGCAAGGAGACAGCCCCTGAACGGCGGGAAGTAGTGACGTTGCGCTGTAACCACCGTGACGCAAGCATGCTCGGCTCACTGGCTTACAATGTGCTCCTCATTGCTCTCTGCACGCTCTATGCCTTCAAGACCCGAAAGTGCCCAGAGAACTTCAATGAAGCCAAGTTTATTGGCTTCACCATGTACACCACCTGCATCATCTGGCTGGCTTTCCTGCCCATCTTCTATGTCACCTCCAGTGATTATCGGGTAAGCCGTCTGTTGCAAAAGTAGGAGGGGGTGGAACACTGAACCCACTCTTTCCTGCTGTCTCATTTTATCTGCTGTTAACTCTAAAGTTTCAAGAAGTCAAATGGACCCTGATAAGAGGTTTAAGGGAAAAAGAAAGCTTGGAGAAATGTCCAGGAAGGTGGGAATTTGGGGGCGGGACGGTCAGGTGTCAGGACTCTGATGCCATCCTCAAACCTGGAAGGAGCCAGGGTTGCAGAACAATGTTCCAGAGAGTGTGGGCTCTGTCTTGTTCCAGGGAAGGGTCGTCTGGAGATAGAGGAGGGGTCAACACATAAAGAAAAGCAAAGGGAGTGGAAGAGCTACTGGGGGAGGGCAAAGAAAAATTAAATGAGGTGACAACTGTTCTCCAGTTGGTGGCTTTCAAGCAAACAGTTCCAACTGGCAGGGAGTCTCAAGGGGTGTCCTCAACTCCAACAGGCAACAGCTACTTCAGATGAGATGGCCTGGGAAGGTCTCTCTGAGGAGGTGGCAGATGAGCCGAGCTCCGAATAATAAGAGGATTTTATCTTGGTTAATCCTCATGACTCAAGCAAACTCCACAGCTCCCCTGTTTAACTGATGAAGTAGAGACTCAGAGAGAGTCAGTCCCAGGCTCCGGTCACTCAGTTTGGGAGTCCAGAGCAGGGTCTAAACTGATGGTCTTAACAATGAAGGGAACTGGAAAATTGTGGCAATCCCTGGCGTGGGCCCTTTTCCAAAGACAGAGGTGTGGTAGTGCGCTGCTGGGGGTGGCGAGGGAGGGGGGCATTGCTGGGCTTGGCTGCTCCGCTTGCACCTGCTGGGCCACCTGCTTGGGTAGTGGAGGCCAAGGCTGGGGAGGGAATCTGCTCTGACTCAGCCTGCATTTGCATATGATTTGCATTTGCATGCCCATCAGAAGCAGCTAAAGACTCACTGGAGATACGCAGTAATCAACCATGCATGCACGCATGCACATGCTTGTGCACAAACACACATGCCTCCATACAGGAAGATGCATATACATTCCCTTATGCATCTACAAGTGTGTGCACACACATCCTGGCACACATAGAACATACACAGATCTTGTCCATGCATACCTCCCCTCCCACAAACACTTGCTCGTACTCCTCTGCATACTCACTACTATACACATACACCCACACTGATATGCATGCCTCTACACGAATGTACTCTTACCTGCACCCCTCGCATGCACACACCCCTATGCATACACTCCTTGCATGCATATACCACTATGCACACATGCACCCTTTCATGTTCACAATTCAGCTAGCATTCAGGTGCACCTTGCAAAATGATTAACTGGGGCTGACACTGGTATTGTTATCATCCTTCTTCAAGGCTCAGTGGATGCTTGCTGTGTTACTCTGCCTCAGCCTAGGGAGGGGTCCCAGGCCCAGGCCCAGGCCTTTGGAATACCCTCCCTGACCTGTGCCTGTTCTCTCCCTCACCCTCACAGGTACAGACCACTACCATGTGCGTGTCGGTCAGCCTCAGTGGCTCTGTGGTGCTCGGCTGCCTCTTTGCACCCAAGCTGCATATCATCCTTTTCCAGCCGCAGAAGAACGTGGTGAGCCACCGGGCACCTACCAGCCGCTTTGGCAGCGCCGCCCCCAGGGCCAGCGCCAACCTTGGTCAAGGTTAGCGTTCTAAACCCTCCCCTCCTAGGTCCCCTTTCCTGCCCAGCTCCCAGGCATGAAGTCCACTCCCCAGGACTGCATGCTGAAATCCCTCGTCTGGGATTTTCAAGACAACACTGGACACCAGCAAGAGGCATGGTGGATGTCCACCTCCATAGCCCTCCTTCTCTTGCTGCCTCTTGGGGTCAGTCCCAACCTCTGGTCACCTTTCCCCAGGGTCTGGATCCCAGTTTGTTCCCACTGTTTGCAACGGCCGTGAGGTGGTAGACTCAACAACATCATCGCTTTGAAGAGCCCTCACTCCTGCCCTGACATGGCTGCTCCCGAACCCAGTGTAGACCCTCTTCCACGGCCAGGAGGAAGTTGGCTGGAGCACTGCAATAACGCCCACCCCATGTCTGCCCCCAGAGTCACTTACCCACCTACTGATTCCCAGCCCTTTAGGGAAGAAGCCAAGGTCCTTAGCTGGGGAGCCTCTGCAATGGCCACTAACTGTCCTTGTAGCTATGCCCCGTGTTTGCCAGGCCTGGGACTCCGAGGGGAGAGTCAGTGTCTACTGTGCTCTAGAACAACATGGCTGAGGATGGCAGGCCCAACCCCCATCAGCAAAGGTGCTTCCAGTCCAGCCCCTGCCCAGGCCTTTTTAATTTTTTTATAAGTTACTCTGGGTTAGAGAGGATGGCTATCGTGGGGATTATCACCTCCCCTCCTTACCCAGTAGTTTGTCCCTTGGTTTATTTTGTATTATCTGTAAATAAAGTGTCTTTATTTAAACATTTTTTTTAAAGTTTCATAGACAGGGTCTCATGTATACCAAGCTAACCTCGAACTTTCTGTGGGGCTGAGGATGACATTAAACTTCTAACCTGCCAAGGCCTGGGGTTACAGGCGTGCATCACTATGCCTGGTTCTTACGCAGGGGTTTTGTGTACGCTAGACAAGGTAGGATGCTACCAATTGAGCTGCATCTCCAGCCCATGTCTTTTTGTTGTTCATTATTAGTGTGTGTGCATGGGTGTTTTGCCTGGGTATAGGGTTTCTTTTTTTGTTGTTCGTTTTTTGTTATTGTTTTGGGGGTGGTGAGACAAGATCTCTCTACTCTCTGTGTGGCCCTTTGTTGGCCTGGAGCTCACTATATAGACTAGGCTAGCTTTGAAACTCACAGAAATCCACCTGCCTCATTCTCCCAAGTGCTGGGATTAAAGGTGTCCATGTAGGTCTTTTGCACCACATGCATGCAGTGCCCACAGAGGCCAGAAGAGGGCATCAGATCCTGCGGGACGGCAGTAACAGGTAGTTGTGAGTTGCCATGTGGCTGCTGGGAACTGAACCTAGATTCTCTGGGAAAGTACCAAGTACTCTTACCCACTAAGCCCCTTTATTTCTTTATTTAAAAATAACCCTGACTTGGGGACTCCCTCCTCAGCCTTCCAGTATCCATTCTGCTAGAGTGTTGGCTCTGGGCTGTGCCCAGTGTTGGAGCATGGCAGCCACTAAAGCAGACCCAGCACTGCTTGATGTGGAGGCTGAAAAGAGTCAACTGTCCTTCCTTCCTTAAAGGAGCCATTGAAGACTAGTCAGCCCCCTCTAGAATTAGCTGGCCCTGTAGGAGATAGTTTTCCTCAGAGACCCAGCCTACCAGAGACTGTGGGAAGTGGGACATTGAACTTCTCTTTTCTTTCTTTTTTTTAATATATATATTTTTTATTTATTATGTATACAATATTCTGTCTGCATGTATGCCTGCAGGCCAGAAGAGGGCACCAGATCTCATTACTGATGGCTGTGAACCACCATGTGGTTGCTGGGAATTGAACTCAGGACCTTAACCACTGAGCCATCTCTTCAGCCCTGACAGTGGACTTTTCATGACTGACTGACTAGAATTTGTATAAGGCAGAGCTAGGGTGAGTGTTTGGTGCAAAAGGTACCAATAACAGGCATGGGACTGAATGTTCCTTGTTCACAGGTACATGCAAAGCCAGAAAGGGGCTCACAGAGAGGGTGAAGCAGTGAGGTGCAGACACTGGGCCTGGAGAGGCCATCTGTAGATGGGTTGGGTAAAAGAAGTCCGTGCCAGTCTCTGGAGGGCTTCTGGCCTGAAGGGTTGGTGGCTGAGCCTGGCTTGCTTCAGGCATTTACCATGTTTGCCCTGTGGAACTCACCAGTGGAGGGCTCCAAGGCTCACCCTCAGCTTAACTCCCAGAGCAGGCCTCAGCAGTTCCTCATAGCCTAAAGGGTGGTGAGCACCAAGCTGGAAGAACATGGCTACTCCAGTCAGGGCTTCTGGAACTCACAGGGACAAAATCCTGTGAGAGAAAACCACCCAGAGATATTTATTTTCAAATGAACTAATTTGCATCAGTGGACTAGCAAGTTCCTGGAAATTTGGGTTAACAATTTTTAAAAGTGGGGGGAAAAATGTGAGAAGAAAACCTTGGGATTGTGTCTCCTCAGCCAACACATAGGATGGAGGGATAAGAGAAAAATGGGATATGCAGCTAGCTGCAGAAGTCATACACAGAAAACGCTTTTTTTTTTTGTTAACATAGATAAATGTCCCACACGGTATTTGGGAATCACCTTTACTAAAAGTCCTTGTTTCTTAGCAAAAATAATAACTTTTCTCATTTAACCTGGGCCTCTTGTATCTTCTTGTTGTTTATGTTTTTTCCTGATTCTTTCCGCCATCCTCCATCCAGAGGGCATTTGATTTTGCTCTGAACCCCTGGGAAAGCTGAGAGTTCCCTTGTTTGTATTTCTCAGGGATTTTCCTCTTAAAATAAGCATGTAGTGTGTGTGTGGCTGTGTGTGTACATGCTATGTGTGTACACGTGCATGCACTGTGTGGGTGTATATATATATCAGTATAAAAAGTACTTAGTATTGCTATATATTAGTCGCGTCGCACATTTACAAAGGGTGTCTGGAGAACCTCAGTCTGCCCATGCCACCGTCTAAGGGGAAAGGAGCCTGATGTCTAGGAATCTGGAGAGAAACGCAAGAAATGGGTGGAGAATTCCTAAGGCCCAGTTGTCTCATGTGTCCAGTACACCCTCCTCCCTCCACTACCCTGTGGCCACCCCTTCCCCACCCTGTAGTGTCATGGCAGTGAATCTGTGTGCGCATGCACGTCCAGGTCATAGGTCACTTCAGGTGTCATTCCTCAGGAGATGTGCATCTTGTTTGGGGGAACAGTTGAACCTAAAGATCACTGATTATAGGCTGGTGAATCCCAGGACCTGCCTGCCTCTGCGTCCCCCTCCTGGGATTACAAGAGCTACCACCACGCCTGGCTTTTGCCTGGACTAGGGATTGAACACAGGACTTGCATCATAACCATGTCACTGGCTGAGCTATCTTCCCCAGTCCCATGGGCAGTGAGTCTTGGTGTTTACTCAACTCTCAGATCTTACCTCAATTATGAAGAGCAGGCCATATCATCTCATCCCAAGGCCCACTTCCAGTCCTCAGTGTCCTGGGTTTATGTCTCTTTTTTTCTTCATTCCAATGCCACATGCCATATCCCACATCCCACAGAGCCTTGATATCTCTTCTTGAAAAGGGACAGGAGCATAGAGTCCCTGCTGGGTTTGTTTCTATTAAGCATGGAGTCCTCAAAGCAGCCTGCTCATTCTGGGGCCTGAGGACCAGATATCCCAAACATTTGTGATTCATCCCTGGAAATGTCCACCACGGTAAACTGACCATCTGACTGTCACCCCACACGCTTTGCTTGAAGAACCAGAGTTCTCACAGTGGTGTGGGCGTTTCGGTGATGGCTTTGTTCAAAGACCTCCCCAGCTCCACTTCTGTCCTGTACCTGTCCCTTGCGTTGGCCCTGTGAAGACAGCAGGGGAGCCCTTCACTCTGTCTTTGTGGACCTGTATTTTACCCTTCCCTAAGTTATGGACCTTGTGGGAGAGTGACTCAGACATCTCGAGTCCCCAAGACCTGGCATGGCAGAGTAAGGGGATGGTCACATCACAAGGGCAGTTTTGATGAAGGTTGCTTTCCCACAGTTGAGTCCTGTCGAGGAGCAGACCTTTGAGGCAGTAACTATCCAAGAAGGAGGGTGGTGGTGGCACACTGAGCAAAGGTGCAGTGGCAAAATGAATGGAGTCGGATAAAATTCAAACTCCCACCCCCCCCAGCATCCCTGGGAGAGAACATCCCCTGAGTGGCATCCGGACACTCAGCTTCCCCATGCTGTCCCACCCAACTAAGCGGTCCTGCCTCCCTGCTCCTGCGAAGCTCACAGGAGGGAAGGGAAAGGAAGTTTTGCCGAGGGTCTCAACACCCTCTGAAAATGTCTCTGTCCTGAGTCTCAACAGAGAAAAGGAAAAACCCAGTTAATCATGACAAGGTGAAGTCTCTCAGAGAGAGGCTAGCTCTGGGGACAGTGGACCAGGAGACAGGGAGGAAATGGGGAAAGTGTGGAAGTTATAGGAATAAAATGGAAATGAAACCCTGAGCGCTTTTACCAAGATGTCAGGACTGATGGGTGGTAATGGTGATAATGGTGTTGATAGGAATGATGGGGATGGTGGTGATGGTGGTGGTGATGGTGATGATGGTGATAGGGATGGTAGTGATGGTGATGATGGGGATGGTGATAGTGATAATGATGGTGATGATGGTAATGGTGATGATAGGAATGATGGTGATGGAGATTGTGGTGATGGTGATGATAGGAATAGTAGTGATGGTGGTGATGGGGATGGAGATTGTGATGATGGGGATGTTGGTAATGATGGTGATGATGGAGATGATGATTGGATGATGATGATGGTGATTGGATGATGGTGATGATGATGATGATGGGGATGGTGATGATGGAGATGGTGATTGTGTTGATGGGGATGGTATGGTGGTTTGAAAGAAAATGGCCCCCAAAGGGAGTGGCACTCTTAGGAGGTGTGGCCTTGATGAAGGAAGTATGTCACTGTGGGGGCGGGCTTTGAGGTCTCTTTTGCTCAAGCTTCCCTCAGTGTGACTGCCAGTTGACTTCCTGTTGCCTGCAAGATGTAGGATTCTCAGCTATTCCTCCAGCACCATGTCTGCCAGCATGCCGCCATGTTCCCATCATGATGATAATGGACTGAACCTCTGAAATTGTAAGCAAGCCACCCCAATTAAATGTGTTCTTTGTAAGAGTTGCTGTAGTTATGGTGTTCTTTTCACAGCAATAAAATCTCAACTAAGACAGATGGTGAGGATGATGGGGATGAGGTGAAGATAATGGTGAGGATAATGGTGATTGTGATGATGATAATGACTGAGATAGCATCTCACTGTGTAGCCCAGGCTGTCCTAGAATTCACTGTCTAGGCCAGGCTAGCCTTGAACTCAGACAGATTGCCCCTGTCTCCTGAGTGCTGGGAATAAAGAATACTTCACCATTCCTGCCTAGGGTTGCTTTTTTCTTTTCATTTTTTTCAAGAAAAACTATTTTTTTTTCAGTATATGCTCCATGTAAACAGTTTGAGCATTGCATAAAAGTATAAAAAAGAAAAAGTATTACTTCAAGTTTCATGATTCAAATATAACCGTCATTAACATTTCTGGTACAGACATATTTCTATGCATTTTTACAGATAGGAGAAATGGAAATACTTTCATAAAAATGGGATCATGCCATATGTCTATTTTTTTAGTGGATTTAATTTTACTTGACTCTAATTGAAGAAAATGAATCCAAAGTAAAATTGGAAGGAATTCTTGAACTTCACATACATTTCTCCACCACAAAGATGTTTTTCCTCCCAGAATGAGCCCTCTAAGCTTAGGAAAGAGCTGGTGTGACATTTGAAGGTAAACATTCCTTTGGTCTCCAGAGTTTGACCACCTGCCAACCTTCCTGCAGTCTTAACGGCATGACTCCCCTCCAGGGGCTTGCTGGGGATCTGCTGATCCTCTCAGGCCCACACGCAGGACAAGGGGGCTGGCTGGGGCCTGTTGGCCTTGTCATTTTGGCAGTGCTGCCGTAGACAACAACGGGGTGAGGCAGGCTGGGTGCCCATCTTCACACTGTCACCTCTTTTCTGGTTTCATGCAGAGACTGGAGAGTACTATCATTTCCCCTCACGTCTTTGGTCTTTCGTGAATTAATTTCTTGGTGTGGCATGAGGTAAGAGTCAATGTATATCTCCACGGCCCAAATATTCAGTTGCTTCATTGTTTGCAGGCTGAGGGCAGGCATCTCCGTCTCTGAAGGCTACTGTGTCTCAGCAAGCTACATGTCTCTCCCAGCAACACCACCTATCTCAGTCCTCCGACTGTAGAGAAGTCTTCAGATGAGGAGGCTCAGCACCGTTGGCCTTCTGCTCTCTTCTACCCAACACTGCCTTGATCTTTCCTTCACATTTCCACATAAACTTTGGTACCAGCCCTTCCAGCTTTTGGGAAAACTGAATTTATAGACAGTTGGAATCTTAACGACATTGTCATTCAGTTCACAGGCCTGGCATCCCTTCTCCTTTATTTCCGCCTTAATTCCAATGCTGTTTTTTAGTTTTCAGTGCAGCAGTTTTACAATCATCAACTCTGAGGTTATCCTTAAGTGTATGATTTTTTTGATGTGACCGGAAAAGATTTTTCAAAGTACCGGTTCATTTTTCCAGCTGTTTTCTGCTAGTGAATTAGTGCACAGTTGATTTTGAGATTGTGGTAAATTATAAATGACAAAGAATGACTTCAACCGTGTTTGATCATACTGCATAGCCACCCTCCGATGTCTGAGATTTGGGAGATCTCCCGGCAATCTTTGGGGAAATGGCGCATTATTACTATCTATAATCAACATGCCTTTGAACAGACACCCAACCCCTGTATGCCCAAACTGAAACTGCCTACACGTTAAACAACAGTTTCTCATCCCTTACTCCCAACCCTGGCTGTCACCATTTTACTCTCTGCTTTTTGGAGGGTTTTTTTGTTTATGTTTTTTTGGTTTTTTTATTTCATTTTGCTTTGCTTAGTTTTGTTTTTGAGACTGGATCGCATGTAGCTCAAGCTGGCCTCAATTTGCTGTATAGCTGAGGTTGACATTAAACCCTGCATCCTCCTGCTCCACCTCCCGTGTGCTAGGCTTGCAGGCATGTACCGCTATGCCTGGCTCTGCTTCTATTTATTTTGGCTGTTTTAGATTCAGTTTACAGATGAGATCATGCCATAGTCCTCTTTGTCTGACTGGTGTGTTACATTTAGATGTACTACAGACGCATCTCCATTGTGACAAACAACAGAATTTCATTCAGGTTTCTGGCTGAATAACAGTCTATTGTGTATAAACACCTCACTGGAAAAGCACATTTAACTATTCATTCTTTGTTAGGTCCATTCTGTATCTTGTAAATAATGCTCCAATGAACAAGAGGCAGGTTCCTCCCCCCCCCTTCTCTTTCTCTTTGTTTGTTTGTTTAGGTTTTAACCAAGCAGGATTTCTGTGTAACAGTTCTGACTGCCCTGTGACTCACTAGTGAACCAGGCTGACCTTGAACTCACAAAGATTCACCTGCCCCAGCTTCCTAAGTGCTGGGATTAAGGTGTGCACCACCACGTCTGGTTCTCCTCTTATTCTTGACAGAGTCACACTGTAGTGCCTAGCCTGGCCTAAAACTCACAATCTTCCTGTCCCATAACTCACAATCTTCCTGTCCCAGCCTCCAAGTGCTGGGATCATTCCTGGCCTTTTGATATCTCTTCAGTGTACTAATTTTATTTCCCCTCGGTATACACGGAGATGTTGGGTTGCCGAATCATATGTTTGGTTTCATGTTTAGTTTTGGGG
Organism: Ondatra zibethicus; assembly: GCA_004026605.1. Taxonomy (NCBI): domain Eukaryota; kingdom Metazoa; phylum Chordata; class Mammalia; order Rodentia; family Cricetidae; genus Ondatra; species Ondatra zibethicus. The sequence continues at coordinate 129,021 of PVIU01000849.1, forward strand.
GAGCCTCATTCTGTTTTCCACAGCAGTTAAACCATTTTACATCCCTACCAACAGCAGATGAGGAATCTCTGTTCCCCACCCCCTTACCAACACTTTTTACCATTTTTTGCGCCATCCTAGTGTGTGTGAGTAACTCTGGTTTTCATTTACATTTCCTTGACGATGAGTGAAGTTCAGTACCTGATATGTTTTTATCTGAGAAATGCCTATCATGTCCTTTGCTTGTTTTAAGAATCAAGTTATTTGAGGGTGGAGAGTTGGTTCAGTTGGTAAAGTGATTGCTGTATAATCCCTGAGTTAAGATTCTAGCACCCATGTAAAAAGCTAGGCACGTTAGTGCACACCTGTAATCCCAGTGCTGGGGAGGCAGAGACAGGGACCTTGGTGCTTGCTGGCCAGCTGGTCTCTGTGAATAGATGACTTCTAAGTTCAGTGAGAGACGCTGTCTCAGAAAACAGGTTGGAGAGGAATAGGCAGATGACCCAGTATCAACCTCCGGCCTGCACATAGCCACATGAGCATTACATATGCATGTACTGCATGCACATGCATGCACACACATACACACACGTGCACACGCACACACACTCCAAATAAATTTTAAAAATTAAAGTAAATAAATCAGGTTATTTGCTTTGTTGCTATGCAAATTTATTTTTGAGCCTTCTATTCTCTTCAATTATTTGTGTGTTTTTATGCTGCTCTGTGTTGATTTCTATCTTCTTAAAGATGTTTAAATTCAGGTACTGTGATGTTTCCAGCTTTGTTCTTTTTGATCAAGATAACTTTGGGAGTTCAGGGTCTTTTGTAGTTTCATGTGAATTTTAGAATTGTTTCTCTCCTGGTGTCTGTGGGAACTGCCAGCGGAACTTGGGTAGGGATTAGCATTGCATCTGTGGGTTACTTCAGGTCAGAAGGCAGTTTCAATATGAATTCTTCTGATTTATTGAACATGGGTTGGGTTATCTTTCCCTGTCTGTCAAAAAATCTCTTTAATCAATGTTTTATGGTTTTCAATGTACTGGTCTTCCATCTCTTTGATTAAAATTGCTCCTAAAGAGGCTGGAAAGTTGGCTCAGTGGTTAAGAGCCCTGGCTGCTCTTCCAGAGGACCTGGATTTAATTCCCAGCCCCCACATGGCAGCTCACAACCATCTGTAACTCCATTTTCAGAGAATCTGATGCTCTCCTCTAGCCTCTGAATTAAGACCTACATGCATGCAAAACATATGCATAAAATTAAGAACCAAATTACTCCTAGGAGTTGGAGAGATGACTCAGTGGTTAAAAGTACTTACTGAGTCTTACTGTTCTTAGCCAGGCGCCTTTAATCCCAGCACTCAGGAGGCAGAGGCAGGCGGATCTCTGTGAGTTCAAGGCCAGCCTGGTCTACAAGGAATCTGCGAGCAACCAAGCACAGGTACACAAATGTGCCTATATAAACATACAAGCACTCACACATACATATAAAATAAACATAAATAAATATTTGAAAACATTCCTACATTCGTTTTGATAGTGTAGCTGGGTTATTTTGTTGAGTTCGGGCAGTAATTCACTGTTAGTGGATAGAAATCTACTGATTCTTGTATGTAGACTCTGGGAGCTTGTTTGGAGTTCCAGCAGAGGCATGTATCCACTTGTTCAGAGCCCCAGCCCAGCCCCGGCATGTATGCACTTGTATGCTCTCGGCTGAAAAGCAGTCGTCTGTGGAGGAAAGTCATCCTCGCTGAGCACTCAGGGAGTGGTGAAGGAGGAAGAGGACACACACCTACCTCACTGGTCAGGTCAGCGATCATCCTTGTGCTTAGTGGGATGCTGGATAGCACAGCCAGATCACCCCCACATCCTTCTCAATTAACACTGTAGCCTGCGAAGCTTTTGTTTACTAAGTCTCACAGGGTTGGGGTGTTTTTTTTGGTTGACTTTTGGGGTTTTTTTATATGAGATCACATATAAGATCACATCGCCTGCAAGCAGAGACAATTCTATTTCTTCCTTCTAGACTCCAAAGCCTTTTATCTCTTTCTCTAGCTTAACTGTGCTGGTGAAGACTTCCAGCTGATGCTATTCAGTCTGTGTTTGCTGCTGTGGAACCCACTTTGCCCTTACCACTTCTGGTACTGGCTTCCCCGACAGAGAAATGTGTAAGCCCTCAATTATAATACTGTGGATTCATCTTTTCCCTTGCCGTTCCCTCAGCTTTGCTTCATATACTTTGATGCTCTGATATTAGCTTAAGCCTACATACATCGAAGACTGCTGTTTGCTTTAATTTTATTTTGTTACAGGACAGGGTTTCATGTAGCCTGAGAGGGCCTCAAACTTGCTGTATTACCATGTCCAACCTTTTAGGTTGTTTATTCCATTTTTGTCACAGCAAAGAAAAACTGAATAATACAGGAAATTTGCACATAAACACACCTGGAAGTATGTTTTGTTGATTTCCTAAGCAAGCCATTGAAATGGCTCAGTGGGTAAAGGAGCTTGCTGTACAAATCTTATTGACCTGGATTCAAATCCCAGATACCAGTGGAGATAGAGAACCAATCCTGACCTCTACATGTGTGCTGTGGCACACAAACACTGCCCCTGACTGTATAATACACACACACACACACACACACGCACACACGCACACACACATACACACCATGGTAGTTTAGTTTGAGTGTGGTTGGCCCCCATAAACTCATAGGGAGTGGCACTATGAGATGTGGCTTTGTTGGAGGAAGTGTGTCTCTGGGGGGTAGGCCTTGAGGTCTCCTATGCTCAAGCTCAGTCTGACACTCAGTCTATTTCCTGTTGCCTGTGGATCAGGATGTAGCAGCTCCTTCTCCAGCAGCATGTCTGTCTGCAAGCCTCCATGTTCCCATGCTCCATTATGCTGCCGTGAAGACTAAGCCTCTAAAACTAAGCCATCACCTCAATTAAATGTTTTCCTTTATAAGAGTTGCCATGCTCATGGAATCTCTTCACAGCAATAGAAACCCTAAAACACACACACACACAACAAATAAATAAAAATTAATTTCCTAGGCATATCTCAACATAATTAAATTGTCAAGATTAACAACCACAAAACGACTCCTTGCCAGCCTGACATCCAAACAAATCCCCTACGCTTTTTTTTTTTTTCATTTTGAGACAGGGTTTCTCAGTGTAACAGCCCTGACTGTCCTGGAACTCGATTTGTAGATCAAGCTGGCCATGAACTCACAGAGATCTGCCTGCCTCTGCCTCCTGAGTGCTGGGATTACTGGTATGGGTCACCACTGCCCAGTCTTACACACTTTGTAACAGCTGCTAAACTCAAACTCATGATAAGCGTTTTGCATCAGCCTCCAAAGTGCTGGCAACAGAAGCATACGCTACTATATTTTTGTTTTGTTTTTTCCTTAAAAACAAACAAACAAACATGGTCTTCACTATCTATCAGGTTGGCTTTGAACCTGTACAAGCCTCCTGCCTCAGCCTCCGGAGTGCCGAAGTGACTGATGTGTCGGCAGTGTCGTGTCCCCCCACCCCCTGCCTGCTGTGGGGATGGTGTTTTCAGTGTATCCACCACTGCTTTCCTGAAACAATGGTTGCAGTTGGTTGGTATTTTACTTGGGTTTTTATCTCTATATCTATCTGGAGAATAGCCTCAATTTTCCTTTCTTGTAAGACACTTGTCTGGTCATGCCTTTACCACAGAGCACTCTGCAGTGTTGTTCTAATCCTTGGGATCATCTGCTGTTTAGCGTTTTGTAGACCCTGTCTTGTTAAGTTCTGATTTTCCTTGGAAAGTCTGTGTATGTCTGTGCCACATGTGTGCAGGTGTGCAGAGAGTCCAGAAAAGAGCGTGGGATTCCATAGAGCTGGGGTTATAAGTGTACAGGTGGTTGCTAGGTAACCTCATGTTGCTGGGAACAGAACCCCCAGTCTTCCGGAAGAGCAGCAAGCACTCCTAACCATTGAGCCATCTCTCCAGCCCCTGTAGAACCTGTCTTGGTGGTCAAGGATACCATTGCCGTCAGTGCCCATTTTACCCTTTAAAGGCACATGTATTGTTTTACTGTTTGTGTGTGTGTGTGTGTTTAAAGATAAAAACATTAGATTAGGGCCCTTACAAGTCCCCTTAAAGAAGCAGGTGACAGAGCGCTTAAGAGCCCAGTTCTGGGATCAGATGCTGTATTTGAGCCTTGGCAGCCTCCTCCTCTCACCCCTCTGGGCATTTTGTTCTTCATCTCCCCCCATCTCACACAGTCCTTCAATACTTGTGTCCCCTTTTCCAGGATGTGGTCCTCTCTGATCCCTGGTGGCTCTTCCCCTGCTCTTCATGACTGCGTGAACTTTGGGGGATGAAAGTAATTGGCTCGTCTTCATTTTCTTCTGTCTTGAGAGAGATGACTAAATGTGTTTTAAGACAGGCTCCTTCCTGTTACCTTTCACATCTTTGGTTTCAGCCCACAGCTTCCTTTCATTTCAGGTGTGTCCGTCATAAACAACATATGGTTAGATTAAAAAAAAAACCCACCAGGTTCTGTTAATGAATTTTACCCATTTTCACTTAATACAGCCTGATTCTCATTTGGGGATCGTCTCACACCATTTCTTCATTTTAGCAAAGGCTGGGAGCTGTTTCCACAGCACCTGCTGCGCCGTGCAGAGAAGCCTGATGACGGGGCGCCGGTCTGTTCACAGACATCCTCCCTTTCTTCTTCAGCTACGTGGGAAACCTACAATTCCATTCTCCTTAAAATTAGATACAGCTGGCCAGGCAGTGATGGCACAGGCCTTTAGTACCAATACTCAGGCGGCAGAGGCAGACAAATCTCTGTGAGTTCAAGGCCAGCCTAGTTTACAGAGCTAGTTTCAGGACAGCTAAGACTGTTACACAGTGAAACCCTGTCTCGAAAAACAAAACAAACAAACAAAAAAGATTAGACACAGCACTTGGCTAACAGCCAACATAGTGGGGCTAAAGAGGCTGGAGACATAGGTCATCCTTAGGGTGCAGGTTCAAGCCGCAGCACTCAGAAAGAATGACACTAGAGATTGGGAGATGGCTTTCTCAGCTGGTAAAATGTCTGCTGTGTGATCATGAGGTCATGAGCTCAGATCCCCAGCACCCATGTACCATAGCGTCAGTGATGGGAGGTGGGCCCAGGAGCATCTCTAGAGTACATTAACCAGCTAGCCTAGCCGATGCAGATTCAGGGAGAGACTCCATCCAAAGACAAGAGAACAATTGAAGAAGGCACCCAACATTGACTTCTGGCCTCCATGTGCACTTGTTTGTGCACATGCATGTATCCACATGAACATGTGCCTACAACACACACACACACACACACACACACACACACACACACACACTGGAAGCAGAAGTGAAGCGACATTTCTAAATGGTAGGTTAGAATTGGTATGCTTTTCCCCACCCCTTAAATCTCATTAGCGTCAGTACAGCCACATCCGCATGGGATGGCATGGGGTGGAGTGGCCAGGGAGACCAAACACACACATGGAGGAGGCGTGTTCCTGAAGCACAGCAGGCTTTGTGTGAGAAGTACACTCCGTTCAGCCTCTGAGATCTGCAGGATTGTGTCACAGCAGACTCTAGCCTGTCAAGCTAGGCCCAGGTTCAGTCATGATGGTAATTATGGTCCTCACGGCTGGGAGGGTCATGTAACAGTTCTGGCCAGTGAATCGAAAGTGTAGGTCATGGGGCATGCGTGTCTTTTAGGTAAGGTCTTTAAAGGAATTAACTCAGTGGACACCAGCAGTTTCTCTTTTTGCCCTTCCTCTTCTTTTTCTCAAGTGTAACATGGGGGCTGGACCTAGGAAAGACATCTTGACAGCAAGAGGACTTGAATTTATTCTAGAGGGACCACAGGGCACAAGGATGGAATGGGACCACTCTACTGATAGTATCTACGGCAGCTACACTTTGGACTTCCCATGGCTGAGCTTCATTTTGATAAGGGAAAACAAGTTTCTGTTTCGTTTCAGAAAACCAGTCAATGGTTTGGTGGTTTCTATTCCTAACTGCTCATCACAAGTTTTGTTTTGCTTCTCCTGTGGAAGCTTTAAACACTTCAGATGTGGGTGAGAAGTCATCCCCCAGCTTCAGCGACAATCAGCTCATGGCCAAGTGTGTCTAACTCGCACCCCTTGTACTAGTCATTTTTCTTGTTTCTGTGACAGACTACCTGACCTCCTTTGAAGGAGGATGCGTTTATTTTGGTTCTCAGTCGAAGAGGATACAGTCATCCTGGTGGGAAAGGTGCAGTAGCAGGAGCTCTGTGTCCAGTCATTGCATCTTCAGTCGGGAAGCAGAGAGAGATGAGTCCTCATCGCTTCCTCCTTCTGATTCGGTCCATCATAACCTCAGCTCCTGGGGTGGTCCTGCCTATGTTCAGGGTGAAGCTTCCCTCCCTTCCCCTGTCAAACCTCTCTGGGAATACTGGCGCAGACACATTCAGAGATGTGTCTCCTAGGAGGTCCTAAATCCAATCGTGTTGAAAACACCAACCATCACGTCCATATTGCCCCTTCCTGGGTTGGTTCTTGCAGTTAACCCTGCGTCTCTCCTGGATGCCGTGCCATCCTCTGCCCACTCTCAACAAGTAAACCTCCTGGGGCCTCCCGCTTAACCCCATTTTCTATATTGCTCATGGCCTTAGGTGGTGAGATTTTCATATTCTCTTTGGCTTCTTGTCTGCATCTTAGGCCTCTTTTAACCACAAATCTTTTTGGCATTTCTTTTTTCTAATGTCTTGGGAGTCCAGGAATATTGGCTCTTACGCAGTCCCATAATGGAGGAGGGTTCTGGGTTCAAGAAGGCAGTTCCCAGATGCAACACCTGGATGCCTTGCAACCTCCGAGCCACACAATCCCCAGATTGCACACTCAGATCTCCCACTGGGGAACAAATGAAGGCAGGCACAGGTAGGGCTGTGGTAGTAACTCAGTCTCCTCGTACTCTGTCCTGTGGATGGGATTGTGTTTCTCCCGATATGATAGCGTTCTTTCTCTGCTCTTCACTTACCTTCTACCTCCTGTCATCCTCTGTACTCCAACTATGAGAACTTCCTTTTGATCGGACATCTGTTTCCTCGACGTAGTTACTAGTAGTGTCCCTTTACCTCTCAGTCACTCTCTTTAACGTCAGATTCTATGCTGTCTTTTATTGTCACATGAACTCACATGTCACAGCTTGGGCAGTGGTCAGAAACCTTTTGCTCCTTCAGAATACTCCAGCCCTTTTGCTCCTTCAGAACACTCCAGCTTCTCTATATGACAGACATTTGCTCCTAGACATCCCATCAAACTCCATTTTTAGAGGCAAAACCAGTCGAAGACTACATTTGCTTAAGGTCTCACATAAGCCAGACCAGCTTCGTAGTTGGGCCTATCCTTGAACTTTTGATCCCCCTTTCTCCACCTCCTGAGTGCTGGGATTACGGGCACATGCTACCATGCCCAGCTTCTGTGGTACTGGGGATCAAACCCAGGGCTTTGTGCATGCTAGCACATGCCTACCAGCTAAACTACATATCTAACCCTGATCAAAGACTCCTTTCCAGACGCCAGGCGTTTCTCCCCTGATGGGATGAGGACGGGGATTACGTTCTGTCCAGTTAATGTTCCTATGACGACGTGGCAGTGGCTGTGGCCACCTCATCTTGGATTGGTATGCATGACAAAGAAAGCAGAAGATGTGACAGGATGGTGACCTTGGAGCTGTGTGACCAGAGCTATTGGGCGATTTATCAGGTGAGTAAGACTTTGGGGACAAGGAGACTAGATGCCACCTGGGGAGCCATTGCTTGATGGGCCTTTAAGGTACTGGATACTTAAGAACCCTATAGTCTGAGCCAGTCTGAGGGTTAATATATCTCTTTATTAATAGGAGAACAATCTCCTGGTAATGCATACATCACCAGGGGAGTAGCAAGAGTGAAGTTCCAGGTCTTTCCAGAGTACACTTGGGCCCACCCCTGTCCTGAAACCGCAGGCATGGCCCTTCTCCGTTTCGGTGCACATAGTCGCAGGAGTATCTTTAAGCAGCTTGGTTCTCAGCAACAGTGAAGAGCAGCAGGGTTTTGTGGGGCCTACCTTTAAAGGGTTTTCCTGTAACCTCGCCCCTGCTAAGGAAAGGGAGCTTATTTGAATGGCCAACACTGGCCACAGGTCCGACTGCCAAAGGGGAGCCTCTCTCCTCACTCACTGCTCACCTAGTCATTTCCTCTTCCTTGGAGCTTCCCAGTGTACCCCATAGGTCCAGACTGTCCGTGGTTTCTCAGGACCACAGACTACTGGCAGGACACCAAACCTTGTATCTTCATCCTTCTGGGTCTAGCTTTGAGCCTCCCTTGTTTGGACCTGTATGGTCTCATCTTCCTGCTACATACCTGGTGGGGCAAGGGACCCCGTTTACTTCCCCCTCCGAAGCTTATTCTACCCACCACCCAGGGACCAGGACAGGCTGTGGCTTTCTGCTGCCAAGTGTTTTTGACCCAAAGTGGAGCTCCCTCCTGAGCCTCACTTTACTTAGCACGCTTGGGCCATTGGAGACCTTGAACCAGCTTGGCTCAGGTCAGAATTCTACACGGCCATCTCCAGGTAATAGGCTCGTTGGAAAGCATTTAATTCAGCAGTTCCCAATTGTGGCCACACATTGGACTCTATTTTTCTGTGTCATTGCTGTTGTTGTTTTTGTTTTTTGAGACAGAGTTTCTCTGTGTAGCTCAGGCTGTCCTGGAATTCACTTTGTTTACCACGCTGTTCTTGAACTCACAGAGAGTCTCCTACCTACCTCCCTAGTGCTGGGATTAAAGGTGCGCACCACCACCACCTGGCACACATTGGACTCTTGATGCCAACCTCATCCCAGCATGCTCAAAAGGAGAATCTCTGGCTGGATGGTATTTTTCAATGGCTTAGGAGAGGCTCATGTTCTTCCAGGAGGATCAGAGTCTTCAGCCCTTGCTGGCCCGGGTTTTAAACACTTCTCACTGTTGAGATGGTAACAACACAACCCTCTGGGAGAACTTCCCTCGTGCCCAGCTTCATATCTTACCCATCTCACCTCACTCCTGACTGTGAGAAGTGGGGGAAGAGCTCTAGCTGGAGTTTGCAGAGAGGTCCCTTGGAAGAACAACATCCGTTCAGAAAGTCAGGTGCCCAAATGCTTCACTGTCATCTGCAGCTATGGGAGGTGATGAGAGCAAACTGAACTCTGAGCTCTCACATCTTCCTCTGCTACTCTGGAAGCTCCTACACACACACACACACACACACACACACACACACACACACGCACACGCACACGCACACACATGCATGCACACACATGCATGCATATCACATGTATATACACACACATGCACTCATGGGGGGGTTGGGGTTGGGAAAAACCTTCTCCAGCAATAATGCCATGAAGATCCCTGCCTCTTGCACACCTACTAGCTTCCCTTCCTACCCTCCATGCAGGGCCAGCCACTCCCAGATTTTAGGGAGAGGAAAATCTGAGATTTCTCAGATTTTCAGAATGAAGTTCAGACTCCTGAGGGACCCAGCTAAGACGTGCCTTAAGCTTAGAAACAAGGCAGAAATGAGAGAGATGAGCCAAGAGAGTGAGAGACCAGCAAGCTGAATTCTGGCAGCAGTGGCTGAGGCTGGCCCAGCAGTGGTGACAGTCCTAGGGGGACCAGTCCAGCTGCTTCTGAGGACAGTAGGATCTGAAGGCTGTGAGCCCAAACCCACGGCCTCCAGTCCTACCCTGCTTGTGTATCCACCCCAGCTGCCCCCTCCACTCCCAAGCCATGCCTGCTTCTCCCAGGGAGTGGCCAGCAGAGGGGAGGAAGCCTTGATGCTCAGCCTCAGGGGACAGAGGCAGCGGTCACAGCTGCTGCCCCCTCCACTCAGCTCTGGTCATCCACAGGGGCTGGCTCTGGAGCACAGCTTCCCCCACAAGCCCAAGGGACACGTGTGTCCTGTTGCTGCTCCGCTGAGGTGTGCTGTCCTCCTGGCTCCCTGCCAAGCCGAGGGCCCTGTGGTTCGGGATATGGAATCCCTGTTTTCCCAGTTGGCCCTGCTTTTTAAGCTTTTTTAAAATGCTCAGGCAGGAGCCACAGAAGAGCAAAGCACAAGTCCTATTCCCATGGTGGAGGGACCCCCCCATCCAGCTGATGGAGGCATCAACACCTGGCCCGAGCCCTGCAGTCCCTTTTGTGCAAGCTTGGCTAAGAATGGCACCAGGAGCAGGGGCCTGAGATGGGTCTCTGGACAAGGGCACCGTGTCTCACCAGGAGCAGGGGCCTGAGATGGGTCTCTGGACAAGGGCACCGTGCCACACCAGGAGCAGGGGCCTGAGATGGGTCTCTGGACAAGGGCACCGTGCCACACCAGGAGCAGGGGCCTGTGATGGGTCTCTGGACAAGGGCACCGTGCCACACCAGGAGCAGGGGCCTGAGATGGGTCTCTGGACAAGGGCACCGTGCCACACCAGGAGCAGGGGCCTGAGATGGGTCTCTGGACAAGGGCACTGTGCCACACCAGGGAATATTTCTCAATGGAAGGTAAAGAAGTTAGGTGCTAAATTCTCTCTGTGGGTCCAGTCTATGGTCGGTAAGTGTCTTTATTGGGAGGGAGATCCAGCCCCCCCATAGCTTTGCCAGCACCCTAGGTCATAAGAATTTCGATGTCAAGCTCCAGCCGGCTGGCTTTGACCTCATAGTGACCCCGAATCACACCTCGGGTTTGACTGGCATGCCAGCGCCAGTGAGACTGGATGATGCGGGCTGCTTGGCGTGCCTGGAGGAATCGTCTGCGGGTCTGCCACATGCGGACGTGTGCCTGCATCTTCACCACTGCCCATTCCTGGCAGGTATAGAGTTTTAGTGCCAAGCACCGTCTTTGCTCCAGCATCTTGGTTTGCTCCGACCTCCACCAGCACTGGATGGCCCACGCTCCAAGTGCCGCATGCAGTAGTGTTCGTCGGACCACGTTGCCACGCCACCATGACTGAATCTTTATGGCCGTCTTCTCTAACTGATGGGGGCGGGGAGGGAGAACATGGAGATGTTCAGTGGGGCCATTTCTATCCCCACTTCTAGTACTTGGGAGGAAAGGGGACTTGGCTTGGGCTGTCCTGCCCTGACATCTCTAGACCCCATTCATCTTCTCTCCAGCCCCTCCTCACCTTTACACACTGCTCATTATCCGCCAGGCAGTTCTCTTCTGAAAGGGCTGTGCTCACAGTTTGTATGTCCATGGCCTTGGTCTTTAGAGTCCACTCACCTGTCATTTAGGCTTCCCTAGTTTTCAGCCCCGCCCTCAACTATTAGTCACATGCCATCATTAGACTCCGCCCATCTGCACAGGAGCTTTCTCCTCAGGCCCTGTCTGCCTGCACTTTAACCACAGCCTTGCTTCCTTCTGGACTGGGCTCTCTATTCGTGTTCTCCCATCCTTAGGGTGGACAGTTTTCTGTGGCTTCAGTTACTTCTCAGACTCCTCTCCACATCCTGGTAGCGGTGGGAAGCCATACAACTTCCTTGCAGGTAAGAATGTCTTTAGTTAAAGGTTCCCAGAGCCACTGGGGGTTTGGGGAGGCTTCAGTGTCAGGGCTCCTGGGAGGGTGGTAGGCAATGTGAAGCAAAAAAAAAAAAAAGTGTATTTTTGTCCACATTTCTTAGCTTTGATTAGAGCAGGCCTCTGCCTTTTCTTCCCTAGATCCCTCTGTCAAGTCTCCTGGGGCTTTGTGTGGAAAGACAGCTTCTTTGGGGATGCAATGAACTGAGCTGGGATATGGCTGGCTTAAATTAACAGCGTAGCCCTGTGTGCGTCACAGTTGCCTGTGAGCACAGGGACTTCTGCTATTCCTGTCATTCTGCAGCTGCTGTGTTCATTCACCCTTTGTCACAGCATTAAGATGTAAGGACAGAGGTACTGCTATTGTGACACCCATGCGTCCCGCAGAACCTGGCACCAAAAGTAAGTGGATCGGAAAGGAAAAGTAAGGTTTGGAAAACAGGGAGCCAGAAACCTACTGGAGAAAACCCTTCCTCATGCCAGGTGCACGATTCCCTAAACTGAAGAGTCTATTTTCATCAATATCTTAAAAATCATTTGTTTTTACATAAGTGTGCCTGCGTGAATGTGTGTATACCATATGCATGCAGGGACTTGTGTAGGCCAGAAGAGGGATTCAGATCCCTCTTCTGAAACTAGAGTTACAGATGGTTGTGGGCTGCCATGTGGGTGCTGGGAACCAAGCCTATGTCTTCTACAAGAACAGTAAGTGCTCTTAATTGCTGAGTCATTTCGCCAGTCCCTTATCAATGTTTGGCTACAGCTGAAGATCTCTGTTGTTGAAAACATACCTGGTGATGCAATGACACAAGTATAAACATAGATTGATTTCTCTCTCTTTCTCTTCTCCACCTACATTTTTGTTAATGTAGAACTGGGAATTAAACCCAGAGCTCTCCACATGCTAGGCAAGCACTCCTCTACCAAGCTCTCTCTCCAGTCATTTCATTTCTTTTCTTTTATTGATGGGAGTGTTGTGAGATAGAATTGGTCAGAATTGGGACTGAAGATCTAGCTCAGTGGGTAAAGTGCTTGTGTGAGCCTACGCCCCATGCAGAATGC
>PVIU01000849.1:141764-260335 GCA_004026605.1 Ondatra zibethicus
TACCTCTGTCCCATGCAGAATGCTGGCCATGGTGGTGTGCACCCAGAACCACATACCTCTGCACCCATGCAGAATGCTGGCCATGGTGGTGTGCACCCAGAACCACATATCTCTGCTCCCATGAAGAATGCTGGCCAAGGTGGTGTGCACCCAGAACCACACACCTCTGCACCCATGCAGAATGCTGGCCAAGGTGGTATGCACCCAAAACCTCATACCTCTGCACCCATACAGAATGCTGGCCATGGTGGTGTGCACCCAGAACCTCATACCTCTGTCCCATGCAGAATGCTGGCCATGGTGGTGTGCACCCAGAACCACATACCTCCGCCCCATGCAGAATGCTGGCCATGGTGATGTGCACCCAGAACTACATTCCTGGGAGAATGGATAAAGACAGAAATCATGGGTGCTCACTGGCCAGCCAGCACAGTCAAAATGGTGGGCTCCTGGTTCAGTGAGAGACTCTGTTGTAAAAGGGGGAAGCAACTAAGAAAGGCTTCTGAAGAAATGACCTCTGGCCTCCACATGTACAAGCATAGGTGAACAACTCCCCCCACATGAACATACATGCATACAACATACACACACACATAATTTTTTAAAGAATTTCTCAGAATCTCTGTGATTATTGGGCCAAAAATGTGGAGAACAACTATGTAGAGAAAAAATGTGGAGGTTTGCAAGAAAAACCTCATGATTTAAGCATCCCAAGTGTCAATAATTTTTTTTCAGAAAACAATATAAAATCATCGCATAAAAGAATACTCAAAGTACATACAGCTTAAGGTATAGGAAAGTGTTCTAGAGGTGGGCAGTTAATATAAAGAAACATCGTGAGCATGAGCTATCAACCAGCTTTGAAAAGCTGGTGACTGGCTCACTTAACTTTGCATCTGCAATTCTGTGTGCTTTGTGCTTTTCTGGAAATTGACCTTCTAAATGCCATAAGCTTCAGGCCCTACAAAACCTGAATCAGTCCCTTCACGCTGGGAGCATGCCATTGTGTAGCCAGATCTCCTGGGAGCTCACCAGGTACTCTGTTTCCAAGACTCAGCATTGGGATTGGAGCCCAGTGATCCAGGAACAAAAGAACGAGCAATACAGAGACGACACAAGCCCTTTGGGGTTTGGGAGGCCATTCTGGTTTCAGCACGATTGCTCCCTTTTCTATGTGGGAGATTTTTGGGTGTGAATGGCTACAGGACCATGCACCATCCATGGCTCCTGTTTATGCGTATTTGAGGCTCCTGTTGCCTCATACACCAGCATGGAGCTATCCATCTGAATGCGTTGCAGGTCCAAACAAACAAACTCTTCACATCGTGTTCAAAGTCCTGAAAAGAATTCACCGTTCTCCGGTTGATGGCTCTCCAGCTGGGTGAGAGCGCACAGCTGTCAGTCATCCCAAAGGCATTTGTCTTTGTGGTGAACCCCCCTGAGCTGACATCAGAAGTCTGTGGATCCCACAGAGGGGGCTGTAACTCAGCCTATCTGATGAGGTTGCTGTGGTCCAAATGCCACTTCACTCCCCACTTTTGCTTATGTATCTCCCCCTCCATCCTGGCTTTGGGGGAGGTTGCCATGGTATCCTGGCTTCATCTCCTTTTCGGATGAACTTGAAAAAAAAAAAAACCTGTTTGTCCCTTTACGCTCACATATTTTTTAGTCTCACAGTGGCAGCTGGTGTGCTGGGGAGTGCTGGGGTCTGACGCTGGTTCGAGTGTGCTCCATCCTCTAGAAAGCTTGTGTGTGGTAAACTTGTCCCTAAAATGGCTGTGCTGGGTGATGAGACATCTAAGGGTGAGGGCTTAGTGAGAGGCCTTATTATTGGGGTGCTGCCTTACAAATGGGTTAATGGTTCCAGAGTCCTGAAAACCCCCACTCAAAGCTGTTGAGAATAAAACCAATTTCTGAACTACCCTCTGGCTTCCCCATAATTCCACCATTCAGATGCCACCCACCATGAGCCAACACTGGCGACAGGGCCCTTGAATCTCAGTAACTATAAGTTAAGTGAGCTGCTTTTCTTTGTAAAGTTCCTTGGCTTCAGGTCCTTTATCGCAGCAATAACAAAATGGGCTAAGGCAAGAGGTGGGATAAACTCCCTGATTCTTACTAAGTAGTCATAGGCCATACTATTTGCTCTGTTTCCTTGTATCTCCCTCCCCATACGAACAGACTGAGGTGGGGTAGCCTGCTCTGCCACCCTCAACCATATCCCCATGAGACAGGGTCTCTCACTGAACCTGGAGTTAGGTTAGGTAACCAACACATCCCAGAAATTTTCCTATCTATGTTTGCCACAGCTCTGGAGTTAATAGGTGTACATGTCACCAAGTCCAGCTCGTCACGGGGTGTTTGGACCAGAACTCAGGTCCTCAGGCTCATACGGTAAGCACTCTTACTCACGGGGCCATTTCTCCTGCCCCATGTTCCTGCTTGCTTGATTTTTTTCTGATTAAACATATATTTATTTCTCTTTTTGAAAACATGACTATTCATCCCAGGTTTCCTTCTGACCTTTCTTTTTTTATTTTTTATTTTATGGGCATTAGTGTTTTGCCTACATGTATGTCTATGTGAGGATGTTGGGTGTAATCAGAGACCACATTTGTTTCCCAGCCACCCAGACCCGAATAATCACACAGAAACTATATTAATTACAATACTGTTTGGCATATTAGCTCAGGCTTCTTCTTAACTAACTCTTACATCTCAAATTAAACCCATTTCTATTTTAATCTATGTATCACCATGAGGCTGTTGCCTACCGGTAAAGTTCCGGCATCTGTCTCCTTCGGCAGTTACATGGTGTCTTTTTGACTCTGCCTACTCTCTCTCTTTATCTCTGGTCAGATTTCCTGCCTGGCTATATTCTGCCCTACCATAGGCCAGAGCAGATTCTTTATTAACTAATGGTAATAAAACATATTCACAGCATACAGAGGGGAATCCCACATCAGTTGGGTTCCCTGGAACTGCAGTTACAGACAGTTGTGAGCTGTCATGTGGGTGCTAGGAATTTTTTTATTTCTTTTCTTTTCTTTTTTTTTTTTGAGACAGGGTTTCTCTGTAGCTTTGGAGTCTATCCTGTAACTTGCTCTGTAGACCAGGATGGCCTTGAACTCCTAGAGATCCTCCTGTCTTTTTTTCTTTTTTCTTTCTTAAAATTTGCTCTCATTTTTTATGTGCAGTGGTGTTTTGCCTGCATATATGTCTGTGTGAGGGTGTCAGGTCCCCTGAAACTGGAGTTACAGACTTTTGTGAGCTGCCACTAGGCGCTGGGATTTGAACCTGGGTCCTCTGCAAGAGCAGCCAGTGATGGAACTATGTTTTAATGATGGAGAAAGTGAAGTTATCGTTTCACTTTCTTTATATTGGTACGTAAAAGGTTTTACTTTCCATGAAATCTGTGATGGTTTGAATGAGAGCAGCCGCCATGGGTTCAGATGTGTGAATACTTGGTCCCTGTTTGGTAGAAATGTCTGTGAAGGATTAGGAAATGTGGCCTTGTTGGAAGAGCTGTGAGGTTTCAAAAGACACATGTCATCCCCATGCCCCCTTTGTTCCACTATCATGGACTCTAATTCTCTGAAACCGTAAGCTCCAGAGTGAATGCTTTCCATTATAAGTTGCTTTGGTCATGGTGTTTGACCACCAATAGAAAAGCAACACGAGATCTAATTATCTGCTTTGCCTCTGTTGTTTATGCTTTGGTGTCGAAACCAAGGGAACTGCAGAACCCCAGATCATGAAGAGTTGGCTGCATGCTTTCTTTGAAAGAATTTTGTAGTTTTATCTCTTGCGGCAACATCTTCGGCTAACGTTGAGTCGGTATTTGTAAATGATGCCGTTGAATCCAACCACTCACCTTCATGGTGTTACCCAGTTGTTATAATGTTTTTGGTAAAGAGAATACTGCACTCCCCTTCCCCATCTTTGTACTCTTGTTAAAAATCAACTGAACATAGCTAGGCTAGGTGGCTCATCTCTTTAAACCAGCACTCAGGAGGCAGAGACAAGCGGATCTCTATGGGTTTGAGGCCAGCCTGGTCTACGCAGAGAGTTTCAGTACATCCATGACTACACAGAGAAACCCTGTCTATACCTCCACCTGCTCACCATCAAAAATTAACCAAACATAGGTGCATAGGCTTATTTCCAGTCTTTTAATTTCATTCCAGCAATGTATATATCTACCCTTCTGACAGTACCATACTGTTTTGATTACTGTAGTTTTATAATAAGTGTTAAGATTGGCAATTGAAAAGCATAAGTCCTCCAGTTTTGTCTTGTTTTGTTTTCAAGATTGTTTTGGCTCTTCTGTGTCCTTTGTGTTGCCTATAACCTTAACAATTAGTTTTGCAAGTGATTTTTTTAAAGACAGTGGGAATTTTAATAAGGATACATTGACTCTATAGATTATTTTTCTACCTGTGAACCTGGGATGTCTTTGCACTTACTTAGATCCTCTTAGCTTCTTCCCACAGTGTGATGTGGTTTTCTGGATACAAGTTTTTGCACCTGCTTGGTTAAATTTATTGCTAACAATTTTATTCTTTTTTGGTGCTCTTGATTATAGAACTGTTTTCTTAATCTCCTCTTTGAATCATTTATTGCTAGTATGTAGAAATGCAAATGAATTTTACATGTTGAACTTTCAACTTACAGCTTTATTGAACCAGTTTGTCAGTCTCAGGACTTCCTTAGATCCTGGATTTTCTGTCTGCAAGGCCCTTTCATCTACAAATGGAGATTGGATCTGTCTTAGTGGGCTTCCTTGCTTCAGTCTCTGGCTAGAAGTTCCAGGACAATGTTGAGCAGCTGTGAGGGAAGATGTCCCCATCTGATTGGCTTATTGGAGCTTGCTGGTTGGCTAGATTGGCTATCTAGTGAGTCTCCAGAGAGCCTCCTGTCTCTGAGTCCCAGCACTGGGATTGCAGATGTGTCACGGTGCCTGTTTTTACATGGATAGAACTCAAATCCCCATGCTCATTACCTGACCCCAGCAGCCCCCTGCTTTTAGAAGTAGGGTGTGTCGCTATATAACCCCAGCTAGCCTTGAACTTACTGCTTACTATTTAGCCCAGGATGGCATATGGAGTATTGGGATTATATAGGTGTGTGTGTGTGTGTGTTCCATGCCCCAGCTGATTCTTTGTCTTTTTAATATACATTTATTTACCAATTTCTGACTTGCTTCTGTGTGTATGAGAGAGAGAATTCTAAAAGATCCTCCTCCTTCCCCAGAATATGTTATTGCTGATTTATTTTTAGTAATTTTCTGAAATAATTTTATAAAATCTGTATGTTTTGTTGTGTGTAACTACTACTCTCTTTGTCCTTATCTTAGTGGCCATTTTGTGTTTCAACAGAGAATTTTTTTAATTAATTTATTTTATTAGATATACAGTGCTCTCTCTGCATGTATGCCTACATGACAGAATAGGGAACCAGATCTCATTATAGACGGTTGTGAGCCACTATGTGGTTTCTGGGAGTGGAGTTAAGGATCACTAGAAGAACAGCCAGTGCCCTTAACCTCTGAACCATGTCTCCAGCCCCAGAGATTTTCTTTAAGGCAAAGAAGTTTCCTACCCCAACTCCCAGTGTTTGCAGAAGTGCGCCGTGTGGAGTTGGGGGGTATTTTCTGGCTTTCTGTCCATTTTCAACTGTGAAGAACTTATATTAGCCTCCACTTTCTGCTTGTGCAGTGTCTGAAGGTTAACCAGAAGCAAGGGAATGAGGTAACGCCATAACGCTCAGGCATTAGACCTTGTCCATTGTGATGGATACTGTATGAATAATGGAGACGTTAAGGCTATGGGAACAGCATAATTCAACAAACACGATGAAGACACTTCCTATGCTGAAATGTTGTACACAACCATTCACACCATTAAGTAGGGTTGCGTCAAGAAAACAGGTCACATTCTTTGCTCAGAGCCAGGGTGGAAATGATGTACTTGCTGAGCTACAGCTGTTAGATTAGTTTGTGCTTGGCCAGAATTATTTATACCCGCAGCAGGTTGTTCTTCGATGGCATGGACCCCTTTCCTATCATCTAGGGACACAATATGGACACACAGAGACATAGGTACACAGACACAGGAACACACAGCACAAGTCAACCATCTGACACCAACCATCTGGGCCAGCAGCTCATGCACATGTCTCGTCAATACAAGGCTACGCTACAACAGATTTGTGTGCTTCTTAAATTTGCATCAGCCTGATACCTTGAACGGATAGAGCTATAATGCTCTTTTTGCCACTTGCCAATAAAAGCAACAGGCTTATGGGAATAAAAACAGCTCGCCTTTGTTGGGGTGGACGTCCTAATGGGGGACTCAGGTAAGGGGGTTTGGCTAGCTGACTATAAAGAGAGGTCAAAAGACACTGGGTCCATGCTGTGCTTTCTGCACAATGTGTTGTGATTCCTTTTAACTCTTGGGAAAGTCAGATACAGATAAAACACAATGAAAGCCACTGCACACAGGGATTTCAGTGGGTAGATGGGTATAATTGGGTAGCAACATTGCAGGGTTGCCTTCAGGAAAGGGCTACTCACCTGTTTCCAGTTGGGTGACCAATAGATAGCATAAAGCAAAACAACTGATATTTTAAATTTGTAGGGGGAGTTGTTGGAGAATATAAGGATAATACTCTCCATGGAGATATTACTCATTACCCTGAATATGGGCTGTGTGGCTGTGTGTACCCAATTACAGTGAGAAAAATGGTGACAATATGGCTTGGAATTTAGTATAGTTGATGTCTAAGAGCAAAAGGACATCCACTAGACAAAGATTTTAGCAGTCTCAGGGCCAGAAGCCTATGAGCAGAGGGAGTTGTCCGCCCAGTATAAAGAAGTCTCCTGGAGTATGGTGAAGGTATGTGCCTTGGCTCATTCCAACATTGCCACTCTTGATACAATGTTTACCCATAAGGCTGACTCTCTCACAGATATCCAGGACACTACCTGCTCTGTTCCACCCCCATTTACAGCACTTCCAGGCTCCCTAATGAAACCACATAATGTAGCTGAATGTTTTTCTCTGTCCCGCTGGTCCCCCTTGACAGATTTCTTTCCTGCTCACAGGTCTCTGCAGCCAATTATGAAATAACCACTCAGAGGCTCAATATCAATTACGATTGTTTGGCCAATGACTCAGGCACATTACTGACTAGCTCTCACAATTGAATTAACCCATTTATAATAATCTGTATATTGCCACAAGGCTGTGGCTTGCTGGTGATGCATCAGCAAGTAACTCCTTCGGAGGCTACATGGTGTCTTCCTGACTCTACCTTCCTTCTCTCTGCATCTTTGTTTGGTTTTTCTGCCTAGCTATATTTTTCCTCACCATTGGCTGAAATAGCTTTATTCGTCAACACCAATAAAAGCAATGCATATTCGCAACATACAGAAGGGCATCCTACATCAACGTAACTTTCCTTAGCTTCATATATAGCCTTTATGATTGGTCATTTGGCCACATATTTTCAGATGGAGGCATCCCACAAAAATGGGCCTGGATAAGGATTTCTCTCCACACTACTGGGCTGATCAAATACATGGTTCATTTGTGGTTACCTAAGAGTTGGTAAAACCATGGATGGAGGGCCTGCTGAGCCATAGTGTTCTGCATGGCCAGGAGAACTGCATCTACTTCATGGGAGGTCATGGGAGGGGAATTTGTTCTGCAGCACTGAGTTTCGGTGGAAAGGCAGGGCCACGACCTGGCAGCAGAAGTTTGCACAAAATGACGCTACAGACTGCCAGCAAAGATGCCTTCCCATTGCTGGACTGTGGTGGCACACACCTTTAATCCCAGAACTCAGGAGGCAGAGGTAGGAGGATCCATGTGAGTTCAAGGCCAGCCTGGTCTATAAGAGCTAGTTCCAGGATAGGCTCCAAAGCTACAGAGACACCCTGTCTTAAAAAATGAAAAAAGAAAAAAAAGATGCCTTCCCAAAGGGGAGGGGTATTTAGGGGATGCAGCTAAGAAGCACTGTGGAGACGTGTAATTTGTGCAAAGTGTCCCATCTTTGTCATTGATTGACTTGCGGCACCAGGGCAGCCAGCACCCTGCCCTAAGGATGAGGAAAAAGAGGTCCAGGTGTTCATAGGATGCCTTTCATAGGCACTTGCCTGGCAGCCAGGGCTGTTGTCTGGTTGTTGGACTATGGGAGTCCTTCACAGGGAGCTGTTTGTACCTGGTAGATGCCTTTGCCTCTCTTGTCTGACAGATGTCCCGTTTCTGCCCTCATGGACCATCAATCTGGTGCTAGAGGCCTGTTCTTGTCTCCTAGAGGACTGGGGAGGGTCTGGCCCCAGGGTAGCTGTTGGCTCTTCAGATGGAAGGCATAGATTAAAACACACATTGCTGGATAGGAAACTAGTTTAGAAAGTTTAGTGCTTATAGATCCTGGTCAGGGAGGGATTGGTGAGTTGGGAGAGGGGTCTGTCTCTAGGTCACTAAATGAAGAGTCAAAAGCTTGTGAATAGGTGGATGGAGCGGGAGGGAGAAGGAGGGTGAGGGAGAGAGAGGAAAGTGAGCACACAAGCTAGCAGTATATATAAAGAATAGGATGTGGATCATTTTAAGTGCAATGCTTGAATGGCCCACATACTAGAAAGACGGGAAAGCAGTGAGCCCAGTTTGTTAGGCCAAAAACCTGCCTGTAAGGTTCAAGAGTGCAGCGGGCCTGCAAGACAGCGTTCCACATCATCCTATCCTTCCCTCTGCCTCATGCATTGTGGCTTCCCTGTCTTCCAGAATGTTTCCAATGCCTTAAAGGGGGTGGTATTTAGGCTATGAGTTTAACAGCCTCTTTGTCTCAGCACTTTATGAACCCACTGAAAAAAACAAAGCCTCTCTGACCAGAGCCAGCAGCAACCCTGATCTAAGGACATAAACATAACTATTTAGAAAGCAGTTTGCAGGTGCAGAATGTCCCTTTAGCAGAACAAGGGCAATAGATTTCCCCTCTAGGACCTAGGACCTCTTAGTCACGGGCGGGGCCATGTCTATAGCACCAGGTCAACAGTACCAGATGTGAATCCTTTCCCACGGAGCATGCAGCAAATCCAAGCAGAAAGGAGTTGGTTTACCTTATAGCGGGCATGCCACTACTGCACTCTTGGGCATATTTGGCCTGGCAGGTGAGTAGTTTAGTATACAGTGTTCACAGCTGGGTAAAACTGATAACGGCAGCCCCCAGTGGCTGGCAATAGCATCTTCCAAAGTATGAATGCTAGACCACAGGGAGGACACTCTCAGTTCAGCTCCAGCTTAACTTCACAGTGTTCTGCCGTCAAAGCATGTGGCATCTCCAACAATAGCGTCTTATCATCTAGCTCTGGTAGGTGAGAATAACAATATTGTCAAGTTGGGAGCATAGGCCCCAGACCCCAGGCCTGGTCTGGACCCCAAATCTCAGCAGGCTGGGTCCTGACCCCTCCCTGGGGGTCGGGTCAGAACCACTCCCCAAGGTATTTAAGTGATCTCCCGAAAGAGAAACACATGGTCCCTTTTCCTTCCTCCCGGTGGTCAGTCGCGTTTGCGGGGCTTTCTGGTTTCCCCCTCAGGGCCACCCAACAGTGCAGAACTTCCATTAAACATGGATATTTCTTAATTTGGCTTGTTTTGATTTGGCTTGATTGGGAATTTTGTGTTGGCGGGGAGCTCGCATTAGGAAATATGCCTAACAAGTATCAATAGCTTATACTGTTTGGGAGGACTCTCTGGCCAGCAGCTCACAGAAAGGTAGCCTGCCCCGGTACTGAGATCTTCCTTTGTATCCTTATGGATCCTGAGTATGGGTGTGTTCTTCTAATGCCCGTCAGCAATCTTCGTTGTCATTCCCTTTGTAAGGACCCTCATTTCTCTTCTGCATGCATCTTCTAGAATAATAGGAATGGGGGAGTTGTTCAAAGCCTGCATTCTCCAAAAACGCCCCATGCCCTGGGCTCTTCCACCCAGTGCTTTCAGTTCGTTTTGTTTGTTCGACTGTTAATGCTTGTACCAGGGGGTTGTGGCTAATGGATCTGCTTCCAGTGTTTTCCACAAACACCCTGGTAGCTGCTGAGTGAAGTCTGGCTAAATAAAGGCAAGCCCTTTAGGCCAGTACTGCAGGGAGACAACAGACAGGAAACAGTAAGTGACCACAGTTCTTTCAGAGTCCATGAGCCGGTGTCGATGAGCCTCTGCTGTGGTGTTTAAGGCTGCCACTGAGCTAGAGAGTAAAGGTGAGCTGGATCCAAGGTTTGGTCGGGCGGTGGTGGCGCACGCCTTTAATCCCAGCACTCGGAAGGCAGAGGCAGGTGGATCTCTGTGAGTTTGAAACCAGCTCTGATCTACAAGAGCTAGTTCCAGGACTGGCTCCAAAGCTGCAGAGAAACCCTGTCTCGAAAGAAACCAAAAACCAAAAAAAAAAAAAAAAAAAAAAGAGAGTCAAGGTTTGCCTTGTTTGGTTTTCTTCATTAAGCTCTCACCAGCTGCTTTAATCTTTTGACTGGTTTCCAGAGTCCAAGAAAATTGACTCTGACTGTTTTGGACAGTGTTTACTGTTTTAGTAGAGGGACTTTTTATTTCAAGTACTGGAGATCAAACCCAGGGCCTCATGAACACTGAGAAAGTGGTTCCCTCTATGCTGTATCCCCAGTGTTGTGTTTTTAACATGTCAATATTTGCCATGAAGATGCCTTTTTAGTTTTCAAAGTATTTCAGGACAGAAATGACTTTTTAAAAATGGTGTGTGTGGCCGGGTGGTGGTGGTGCATGCCTTTAATCCCAGCACTTGGGAGGCAGAGGCAGGCGGATCTTTGTGAGTTTGAGGCCAGCCTGGTTTACAGAGCAAGTTTCAGGACAGGCTCCAAAGCTACACAGAGAAACCCTGTCTCGAAAAACAAAAAAATAAAACCCAAAACAACAATAACAAAAACAAGTGACAAAACGGAGTGTGTGCGTGTGTGTGAGAGAGAGAAAGAAAGAGAGAAAGCGAGCGAGCGCGAGAGAGAGAGAGCTAACAACTGCTACTAGCAGTTTCTGTGAGTCAGGAATCCAGAAATGTTTTACCTAGATGGTTTTACCTTGAGGTTGCCATCTACACGACAGCTCTATTACTGTCATCTGAAGTCTGGACTGAACTGGAGAAGCACCATCTAAGCTCACACACGTGTCTGAAGCTCACGCACATGCCTGAAGCTCCTGCATATGTCTGGTGGCAGAAGGCTTTAGTGCACACTGGTATTCTTGTTGTTTTTGTTGTTGTTGTTGTTTTGTGCTTGATTTTCACTAGAATTCCTGACTCTGAACTTAAAATTTTAATCAACTAGCTGGGCGGTGGTGGCAGTAGCAGGAGGATCTGTGAGTTGGAGGCCAGCCTGGTCGACAGAGCTATTTCTAGGATAGCCAGGGATGTTACACAGAAAAACCCTGTCTCAAGAAAAAAAAAATCAATCAACCCATCATTACAAAAGCTTCTCCTTGCAGCAGACGGAGACCACCACAGACGGCCCTGACTGGTTAAGATACAGAGAACAACTAGCCATGAGGTTCCCAGCCCCAAAGGATACGTCTGCAACACAACTTCTACACTTCAGACACGGGGAACATCTGGGAAGAGGGGGCACAGAGACTGCAAGAGCCTTGGAAGTCTTCTAGGAGAATGTGCTCCCTAGCTATGACAGGGAAACAACACCCACGAAATCTCACAAACATGGCTGCCTGACTGAACAAGACTTGAACAATTCCAACAATGCAGACGGGGGAGGTCACCAAGTCTCACGGGGCCTCACCCCTAGAAGAAGGAGGATTAGCTTTCCAGCAGGGTGAGACCCCCAAGTGGTCCAGCCTTAGAAGCATCGGGCAGGCAGCACTGTGAAGAGATTCAGCAGTTTATATTTATATGCTGATTTGTTTTATGTTTATATTGCCTTGGATTTGGGAGGGGACAGGGGTTGAAGGGACAGGAGAGAGGAGAGGGACGGGAGAAATAGAATTATATTTTAATTAAATAAAAAGTTTAAATTGCAAAAAATTCATCCATTTGGAAATTTCTCAGCTGTCTTTTTCAGCCGACTGTTATTCTGATTCCTGTTTGCTACGGTTTGACGAAGTGCCCCCTGCCATGGTGGTCTCTGATCAAGGCTCTGTCCTCCTGGGAAAATGATGGAGGTTTCACAAGGTGAGACCTGGTTGAGAGGGTTTAGATCGCTGGAGGGCATGCCTTCAAGCGGGTTGTGAGGCCATAGTCTCCTGCTCTTTTTCATCTGAGTGGTTGTGTTCTCTGCAGGCTCCCATCATGACTGCTTGTCCCAGGCCTTACCAACAGATCATAGACCGAAACCCCTGAACCCATGAGCCAAAATAAGCCCTTTCTCTGCAAGTATTTGCTTTAGTATCAGAACACTGGCTCCGTTTATAGCCCCCTCCTCCTTCCTTCCCTCCCTTCTTTCCTCCTCCTCCTCTCCCTTTTTCTTTTTTTCTCCCTTTTTTTGTCCTTGGTAATTTGTTAATCTGCCAGTTATATTTTCATCTCAGACACTGTCATTTTCATCTCTAGGAGTTCAATACAGATCCTTTTAAAATATCTCCCATGTCTCTATATTTAAGCTTTTGACCATATGGAGTGCAGTTACAGTAACTGCTTTAACGTCCTTGCTTTCTAAGTCTGGTATTTGGGTCAGTTTTGATTGACTGCTACCCCACCCCCCAAATATGGGTGGTATTTCCGTTTCTTTGCCCAGTAATTTTTTTGGTTGGATGCCTATCAATGGGAATTGTACTTTGTTGTATGTTGGATATTTCTGTGTCCCTATAAATACTCTTGGATTTTTTCCCCCTAGGATACAATTAAGATACTTGGAAACAGTTTGCTCCTCTTAGATCTGGCTTCTAAAATTTTTTAGGAAACAAGAGAGTCATGTTTAATCTTGCTTACTCCTCACCTCCAAGAGAGGCCATTCTGAGCACCATATCTGGTTTCCTAAGCTGTAGGTCATGTCCCCCCCAGGGAATTAAATGTGGGGATTGCACAGTATTTAGCAAGGGGAAAAGGTTCCTGAAGGTGCAGTGATCAGAAATGAGTTCAGATCCAAGGTGCTTTGGCAGAGCTTACCCATGCTGCATTGCACAACTTCACTGCAGCTTTGGTTCTGAGCATGCAACAGTGTGTGCTTCACGCTGAGTGCTCCAGCACTCTGGCAGGCGAGTGTAGGAGATCCGTTAGTACCGTGGGACCCCCATTTGGTTTGGGGTTGTGCACACACCCCTCTTGTGTAAACATGCATGTGGCAGCCCAGTTCTTTTACCTGTACATGTTATGCACACATACCGATCTCCAACAATACACCTAGTGATCTCAGAACCCTCTGGAACCTACCTGTATTAGGCTATATACACTCCAGTCTTTGCTCAATGTTATAAGTTAGACAATGTCTACTCAAGTACATCCCCAGAGTATCTAGGCATGAAGAATAGAAGCGCCAATCTGGCCTGAACTGGCTGACCATCTTATGCCTATATACAACTGGGCATGTATATAATTAAAGTCAGATGTATTATGGGAAGGGACATGTAGAGAAACCATTATGGAACTTATCAATCAAAATAGAAAACTACCCAAACTACATTCCTTAGTAACCAGCCCCTCCTCTTGAACCCCATGAAAAGGAGCCCTGAACGATAACCAAGGCCCTTGAGTGTCCCCACTTTACCCACTGACGGTCTTGACAGTGTATCTCTCTATAATCTGCATTGTTGCTTTGCTCCAAATGAAATAATTATCTTAATTCTTTTACAATTCTGTGTGATCCCTAATTTTTGATTCTTTGGATTAGACACCAAGAGCCTGGAAACATCTGGCCCCAAAACCAGCCACCGGCAACAAAAACAAACGCAGCCTGAGACACCTAGGCTCGGGAAGAGACTGGGGTGTGCTCCGAGCCGCAATGTCTTTTCTGTACATACGGAGTTTTCTGCTCTTATAGAAACAAAACCAAATACTGAATATTTTCCTCTAGTCATCCTTCAGCATGTATCAATTTAATATATCTTCGGACTATATTATGTTAGAATGTTTAATTTGGGGAATTGCTATTTGAGTAGTTGACTTTGACTTTCATTAAAAAAAATCATTAGATAAATTTTGGCTTGAGATGAAGGCAAAGTTTCCAATAATTTCTGAAAGATCCCTAAACATACTTTTGTTGTTTTGTGCTATGCATTTATGTGATGCTATTCACACAGATTGATGATTATAAGATCAAAATATTGACCAACTCTGGAGAACATTGACAACGCTTTTCATCCCACAGTGTCAAATATTCTGCCAAGATTTAACTCCTTATGCAAATGAAATAAGCACACCCATCTCGCTAACATACAAATCTGATTCATCTTTAATACATAACAAAATATATGTATACATCGACATTTATTTAAAATAAATTTCTTTATGATTTATTACCAGTAAATACTAGTTTCAAATATCTACTTTTAATACCTAATATCCAGGGTCAGAAACTAAAAGTTTCTGGAGTAAAAGGGGTTATGAGATGAAAAGTTTAAGAAACCCCACTTTGTCCAATGTCCCATATGCCTGTTGTGGATGCTGTTCCTGACTGTGTGGGCACGAGACCTTGTCCTCAGCAGCTCCTCTGTCTACTTGGTCTCAGGCTTCAGACAGGTCAGGATGGCACTCCTGAATACTCAAGGAGGCATTGCCTAAAGACCTGCAAACCTCTGTCTGCAGGGTTCTTCTTTCCCACGGTCTGCCCTGTGAATTCCAGCCTCCCCAGCTCCCCTGGGCCCCCAGTCTTGTTAAACTTCATTTCATGATGTCAGGCTATTGGTTTTATTTTCTAGACTATGTAGCCCAGGCTGGCCTCAAACTCTCTATCCTTCTGCCTCAGCCTCCCCAATGATGGGATTACCGGCAGGCACTGCCACACCAGGCTCAAATTGCTCTTTTCGGAGCTGTGCTGACTCTCATTCCTCTGCCATCCATGTCTGAGAACACGCATCTCTGCCAACAGTACTTATTATCACACTTCTGCAAGACTCTTCTCAATCCAAAGGGTGGAAAGGATTCCACACACACACTTAGCTTTGCATTCTCAGAACAGATTGAGCTCATTTTTCTAGGTTGATTGATAAAATATTGCTCCTCTCTTCACATCTTTTTGGCCGATCTCCTATTTAGTCGTGGTTTTACTCTGTGGCAACGCCCTAGCTCTAGACATGGAGACTATCAACTACTTTCTAGTCCCCCCCCCGTCTCTTTTTATTCCCTTTGATATGTATGTTTCCAGTGAAGTCTTTAAATTTTGATATAGTCAAAATGTATAACTTTTTCTTTTTTATTGTTTTCATTTTTAGTTTGTTTGTTTG
Organism: Ondatra zibethicus; assembly: GCA_004026605.1. Taxonomy (NCBI): domain Eukaryota; kingdom Metazoa; phylum Chordata; class Mammalia; order Rodentia; family Cricetidae; genus Ondatra; species Ondatra zibethicus. Next base: position 157,169 of record PVIU01000849.1, read on the forward strand.
GTTTTTGTTTTTGTTTTTTCGAGACAGGGTTTCTCTGTAGCTTTGGAGCCTGTCCTGGAACTTGCTCTGTAGACCAGGCTGGTCTCAAACTCATAGAGATCTGCCTGCCTCTGCCTTCCGAGTGCTGGGATTAAAGGCATGTAGCACCACTGCCCTGCTTTAATTTTGTCTTTATTTTGGGGGAAGACAAGGTCTTGCTATGTAGCCCAGGCGGACTTTGAAATCCTGTATCCACACTCCAAAAACTGAGATTATTACAAACATGAACCACCAAACATGGCTGTAGCTACGTTTCTATAGTTTCTAGGTTTCTATCTGGACTAGAAAGTTCTTCTGAACTTAAAAGCTAGAAGGGTCTGGGCCTGATGCCATGACCCTGTAATCCCTTGTACTTAGGAAACTAAGTCAGGAGGTTCACAAGATCAACGCCAACCTGAGAAACATAGAGAGGTCCCACCTGCAAAAAAGGGGGTGGGGTGGGGTTGCAATATCACTCAGTGATAGATGCTTTCCTAGAATCTATGAGGTCCCCAGGTTTGAGCTCCACTAGTAGGCTACTGGGAGAAGGGAACTGGGGCAGGCAGCATCTAAGAAACTTCGTCTTTCACAATCACAGTACTAAGATACTCAAGGTACTGATTAAGGCTGCAGCTGAGGCTGGCCTGTTGCAAACTCCTCTCTCAGTTACTCTGGCACCAGCTCTGTAGCCTCCCCGATCAGAGGATGGCAATGGGAACACGGAGTTACCATTAGCAGGATGGGCTATCTAGCAAACCCTGGCTAGGGTGCCTGTGGAAAGATGTCATATAGACTGTACTTTGGCATGGGGGAATAAACCATGCTAGAGGCTCACTGGTGGCTCCTGGCCACCCCTGGCTGCAGACCCTCCTACTGCTGCTTTTTATCCAGTATCTGGGAGGACTTTCTCAGTTCCCTAGGAAGGGTCTAGACTGTCCTTGAGCAGATGAGAGGGTGGGGTAGTGGAGGAGTAGCCCGGAAGCCTGCAGTCCTGGAACACAAGTAAGAAATAGATGAGAGGGATGGGAGGGAGTTACTCTGCATGGCGGATGGAAGCAGTTTGTAGAAGCAGTGGTTGCTGATTGCAGTGCCCAGTGTCAGGAGTTGAGGTAACTCCACAGGAGCTGGTCAGGGGGTCTCCAAAGCTCCCCTCAAAATAGCATAGCATCATGTTTGCTCATCAGAACTAGAGGAGAAGACTCTATTTCAGAAGACAACACATACCTTAGTCCAGAGGTTCTCAAACTGTGTCTCATTTCACAGCAGAAGCCCAAGGCCACTGGAAAACACAGATATATACATTACAATTCATAAAAGTAACAAAATTATGGTTATGAAGTAGAAACAAAAAATACTTTTATGGTTGGGGGGCTCACCACAACATGAGGAACTGTGTTAAAGGGTCTCAGTATTAGGACGGTTGAGAACACTGCCTTAGACAGTAGACACGGAGAAAGTAAGCTGGAACCAGCAGGACTCTTCCTGCCAGCTAACCTTTCAAGTGTGGAAGGGGCCAGTGTGGGCTGCTGGGGAAGATCATCTCTACTGTGAACCATGGATCAACTCTAAGGCAAGATGTGTCCACCTGTACAGTGGTGGCTTTAGCTGTCATGGGGGTAACCAACTGGCCTCTGATTGTATTTGAGGTTTACTCCATGTTGGGGTGAGAGGACAATGCCTGGTACTGTGAGCCCAACTAACAACCCAGGCTTTGAGAGGTCATAGTTGGGGCACTTATTACTGTTAATTAGCTAAATCAACATAGCATCAAACCGCTTTCTAAATAGCTATGCTTATACCCATAGACAAAGCTACTCCTTGCCTTAATCAGAGATGCTCCTTACACTGAATGGCAGTGAAGGCAGAGACTCATGGAAGCCCAAGAAGCTGAGAATAACAGCCCTAAACAAGACATTTACACTTCCTCCTCTGTTGTTCATGGAGCTTTAAGGATGAAAGAAGAAGCAGGAAGTTTATGCAAGAGCAGGAATATAGGGTGAAAGAGCCGACTGCCATTCTCTCACAAGTATGGCTACCTGCTCTGGGCTCACATAAGACTGGCCCTGTCAGCAGTCAGAGGGGTGCTCATAGGTCTATACCCTTTGCTGCTGAACTATTAGCTGGTGAGCAATTCTGTCTGAGCTGGCTCCGCCTCCACCAGCCACCACACGGTGCTATCAGCGGTGACATGGGCTAGGGAGAGGTGGCCCCAATGGCATGGATGTGGGAGAGCCCTCACTGGGGTCGCACAGGAGGGCTGGCCCTGTTGGCACGGGTGTGGGAGAGCCAGCCTTGACCCTCACCAGGGAAGTGTGGAAGAGCTGGCGTTGATGGTGTGGGCATGGGTGAACTTGTTCTACCCCTCACCTGGGCAATGTGGGAGAGAAGGGCCCTGAAGCACAGGAGAGCTCATGATGCTACTTGCTGGAGAGCTGGCCCTGCCCGAGCGGCATGGGAGAACTGGCCCTGGTGGCAAGCTGTGGGCGAGCCAGCCTAATGCCTTGGGTGTGGGAGAGCTGACCCCACCCCTCCCTGGCTGCTACAGGAGAGCTGGTCCAGCCCTCACCAGGGCAGAGGGTGAGTCATCTCTGGTGTAGATACAGGACAGCTGGCCGACTGACCAGCTCAACTACCACCCAGGCCCAGATGGTGTAGGAGGTCCTTCTGTATTTGTGTTGCTTTCATTGGTTGAATAAAAAAACTGCCTTGGCCTTTTGATAGGGCAGAACTTAGATAGGTGCGGGGGGGGGGGGAACTGAATGCTGGGAGAAAGAAGGCAGGCAGAGAGAGCCGCCATGGAGTCGCCAGAGTCAGACATGCTGAATCTTTCCTGGTAAGCCATGACCTCATGGTAAACACAGATTAATAGAAATGGGTTAGATCAAGATGTGAGAGTTGGCCAAGAAGAGGCTAAATATAACAGGCCAGGAAGTAATTTAATTAATACAATTTCTGTGTGGTTATTTTGGGGGTTAAGCTAGCCAGGCGCCGGGAACGCGGCCCACTCCTCTTACTACACCCAGATCCAGGACTTCAAGTTGGCCCACCCCAACATCTTCCCCATCTAGGAATTGTTGGAGGATGTGAAGGGGCCAACCCTGTGGATCCATAGCTGCCAAGATCCCCCACAGCGCAGGGCAATAGCAGGATATTTGAGAGTCTCTATGAGGGTCCAGTATTGACGTAGCAGAAGCCAGAGGTCTTGAACTACCTAACAACTCACTGCAATGAATATTCTTAAGTAAAGCTATTTGGACACACTGCAACTTCTGATGTCAACTACAAATGAGCATGTGACAGGGATGCAGGAAAGACAGAGGAGCGGGATGGTCCATACACGGAAGACTGCAGTCCGTAGAGGAGCAGCTTCTTGCCCAGAGGGTTTGATGGGATGTTTAGTTTTTTATTATTTTTCATGAACTTTTGTTGGGGGAGGCTTCCAGAGTGGAGGGTGGATATGGAAGGACTGGGAGAAGAGTAGAATTTGGGTATATGATGTGAGATACCCAAAGATTCAATTAAAAAATCATATTATAAAAAAGAGTTGGTTTTTACTTTATTTTAATTGATTTGTTAAACATAAATGAATGCTTTGCCTATGTATACATGTATATGCACACCACATACACATGTAGTGCCTACAGAGGCCAGAAGAGGGCACCAGATCCCCTGGAGCTGGAGTTACAGGCAGTTGTGAGCCACCCAGCGTGGGTGCTAGGGATGGAAGGCAGGACCTCTGCGAGAAGAATAAGCACTCTTAAAATATAAACCATCTCTCCAGCCCTGCTTTTGGCTTTTTAAAAAAGTGGCTGTGACAAAAATCAAAATATTTGACAATTATATCACATTTAGACTTCAGTGTCTGTAAATAAAAATGGAGTGAATCGCCCTATGTAACCTATTTAATTGGAGTGTTTGAACAAGGGCCAGAAGCTTGCAAGCCTAAAGTGTTTAGCTCTTAGGTTCTTCGCAGAAATCCAGTCTTATCTTTCTTGGGGAGCCTTGTTTGGTTAGTTTAGTGCTGCAATTAAGTTGCTTATATAAAATGGAAGGATCCCTTTTTCTGTTAGGTAGAATAATTAAAGAGCTTTGGATGCCAGGAAGGAAGCTTACGGTCAGTTCTCATCTCATACAGCACAAGGCCCTGGATTTGTGGGGAGAAAGAAAATGGTGAAACTTTGGAATTATCTCCCCTATAAACTCTGCATTAGCTTAGCTATGAAACCATTAGGTCCTAGACCAGTGGTTCTCAACTTTTCCTATGTTGTGACCCTTTAATACAGTTCCTCATGTTGTGGGGACTCCAATCATGAAATTATTTTTGTTGCTACTTTTTAACTGTAATTTTGCTACTGTTATAAATCATAATGTAAATATCTGATATGCAAGATATTTGAAGTGTGACCCCTGTGAAAAGGCTGGCCCACCCAAGAGGTAGCAACCCACAAGCTGAGGACCACTCTTCTAGGCATATATATAATATATAAATATATATAATCCCTGTACTATGGCAATATATATTGCTCTAGAAGAGTATATATGTAAGATTTATTTATTTTTATGTGTATGGGTGCTTTCCTATATGTATTTCTGTGTACCACATATGTGCCTAAGGCCCACAGAGACCAGAAGAGGGTGTCAGATCCCCTGAAACTGGAGTTACAGATGGTTGTGAGCCACTGTGAGGGTACTGGAAATCAAACCCAGGTCCTCTGGAGGATCAGCCAGTGCTCTTAACTGCTGAGCCCTCTCTTCAGTCCTAAAGCAATAAAGATATAACAATCTTAACACAAGAACAATCTCGTGTAATAACTGTCGATTTTCATTTCTCTTGGATTGTCAGTGCTGTGCGTTTGCTAGGAAATTGTCTTCTTCCTCAGAACATTCAAGCTTGGCTTGCTGTAAATCTGCCCCAAATAGTCTTCTGATATCATTTTAATCTCACCACAATTGCAGCCATATCTCTTCATTTTCTTCCTGTCTTCTGTATTTTCACTCCCTCTCTCCGTATTCTTTAATCTGGGTCGTAAGAGTGCATATATTTTATTGACCTTTATAGTCAGCTTTTGAGCATGATTATATTTCCTGAGACTTCTGTTGTTTGGTTTTACATTTCATTAACTCAAAATTACCACTATCTCCTCGTCCCCATTCATTTTTTTATATTTTTATGATGAATGCTGAGCTTTCTGTCTTTCTTCCACAATGCTGCAAGCATCTGAGGGTGAAGTCCCTGCCAGCTCCCAGTGTTGGCTGGGAAGGGGTTTGTTTTATATTTATGTGCTTTTGAAATTCCACCTGGATTTCATCATCTATCAAGGGTTTTAATTTCCAGTGAGGAAAGGCATTACGTTTTTAATTATTACAATGTAATTTTATAAGATATGGTCGCCAAAAATATTTATGAAACTACTTTTGTATTACTTTAAAGCATCCTGTGGAAGCCAAGTGTGTGGGTCCTGTTTTACTATTCTGTGGGCAAGTAAGAGGTCATACCCTATTTGAAAGAAAGAGCTAAAGTTCCAGATATATCTTCTGGATTTTCATTTTCCTCCCCCTCCCTTCTTTTCTCTTTCTTTCCTTCCTTCTTTCCTTTTGCACAGACTTAAGTATGATGTTGAAGAACTCTGGGGACTGGCCATTGCTCTCCCCTGACATTAGTATGATGTTTTTCTTTATCTAGCATCTTAAAATCTTAATCCAGGTGCAATATTTCAAAATCAATACTTTATTGAACTTACAATGTATAATATTAATCACACGATTTCAGAAAAAAACCACATGTGCTCCCTCATACACAGATCCTAGCCTATAATACATATGTATATAAATAGCCAAATTTATAACATGTAGAAAGGGGAAAAGAAGATAAATATTAGGTGGTGAGGAAGGGCTGGGTGCAAGTGACAGACATGTGAGTCCTCAAAGAATGTATGAGGCGGATTTAGCCCTGTCATGGATTTTTTGGGGGAGGTTTTGGCTAGAGGATAAGTGCATAAAATATATTTGGTAGTGAGAGTGTAAGCCCAATGTGAGCACAGTTGCAGAGTAGCTATTCTGGCATTGTGGGTCTTAACTGAGATGTGCAAACTTTGCATTTGGTTAATTTTGCTGTGAGTGAGTGTGTGGGCTTTTTTTATTCACAGGTTCTTTATGATAAAGTTTTTAAAAAGTACTTTAAAGACTTATTTTTCTAAAGGAATGACTCTTCCTTTGCAGAGAAGCTGACATAGTTTTTCTTTTTGACATATTAATACGACAAACTACATTGACAGATTTTTCTTTGTGGACTTTGGCGACATGATACTCAAGCCCCTCCCCACGTGCTGGGGGCTACCCACCTTGCCTGTGTTGGTAAGAGATGATCTGTCTCCAGCTACAGACCTGAAGTGCCAGGTCTTCATTTTCCTGGCTGTTCTCACATGTCAGCCAAGATGAGACCAGGTTTGACCGATCTCATGTACCTACCTGTGAGGAGTTTCTGATCTGAGCTTGGAATCCAGAACGTCAGGATCACAAGCTCTGTGCTGGCAGTGTCATCCTCAGCATCTGGGGCAGTGACAGTGTTATCTGACATCATGGATATACAACTTCTGTTGATCTGCCTGTTTTCTGGGCCTGGTCACCAGACTTCCTAAAAATTGGTGAGTGGCTGAATATTGCTTCAGTATGTGTGAAAGACCAGGATAAATCCAGACCCCCTAGCAGGAAGAGTAGAGCCAAAAATCTAGGTTAGCCAGTTCAGTGACTCTGTTCCAGGAACTGGCTGGCCATAAAGTTAGATTATAATCTTGAGAACAATCTTGAGAAACGGAGAGTTACCCCCTTGTGATTATCACTGGTATTTTCAGAATTTTCCAATGACGCCCTCCCTACCCCCTTTGGGTTGTGGTTTCTTCCCTTAAATATGCCTTCTCCCACCTACTCAGGGTGGAACTCCTCTACCCCTGCGTGAGATATGAGTCTCAGCCCCAGCATGCTGGTTCCTGTCAATAAACCTCGTGTGATTGCAGCAAGGACGGTCTCTCATGAGTTCTTGGGGGGTCGTGTTATCCCGAGACTTGAGTGAGAGTCTCCCAACTCCGGGGGTCTTTCATGTGTTTGTTCCTACTTAGATGAACACGAACCAGGATATGTAGTTTGTGATTACAGACAGTGGCCAGTCTACATGCATTGGTGAGATAAGCTATATTCATTTGTTTTAGTGTCATGTATGGACTTTTTATCTTATCATGTTGAACTTATGACCCACCTGCCTCAACCTCCCAAATAGCTGGCATGTGTTACAATGCCCTGCCAAGAATATTTCTGTTGTAAAAATTCCAGTGACTGAATAGCTATAGCTAAGGTCTGTGCATGTTCACTCTTGATGGATAGTGTCAAATTGCTATCCAAAGACTTTGCCAATTTACATCCTGAACAACAAAATATACAATGTTGCTTATTTCTCTCCACCCTTGCCAACGCAGAGGACCTGTCACCAATATGTTCCTTTAATTTTTTTTATAGATGGATTAAACATCTTCACATATGTTTGGGATATTTTTCTCCAGCCCTTTCTTTTTCTGTTAAACTGTCTGTTCGTGTTTTGGACAAGGCAGTTGGTTTCTTTTCTTCTTTTACTTTGGGATGTCTTGGTTTAACCTCTGACCTTCAGGGATCTGATGGTCTGGAGTTTAGACTCAGCTGCCTTCTATGTTAATTGTAATGGCTGCTGGATCTAGAGTAGCCCTTCACTCAGACCTCAGGGAGAGCAAGTGTTGCTTTAACTTTGGCACAGTGACTGTGCCTTAATCTAATGCAATTTCAGCCAGTAATTGCAGCTCTGCAGTTACCGACCTGCTTCTTTGGCAGGGGCCTGGCCACTTAGGCTGCAGCTGCGCTGGAATTCTGTTCCCCCAGGCACCAGTCCTGTTGCTGCTGCTAAAGGTAGCTTTAACTAAATCTCTATCTTTCTATTTATAAATAAGACTCGAGATTCAAAGACTGTGGTGAAAACCTGCTAGCTCAGAGAGGCTGAGTAGCAAATAGCTGACCTCCTCCCCTTGCTGACATCTCCCTCCAAAACAGTCCTTTCACTCTGCCAAACAAAGCTGCAATCCTCTGAATCCCTCCCTACCACTTCCTGTGTCTGTCTCTCCCGGATGCCCTCTGGTGCTCTGCGATTACTTTCTGTCAACTAGTTGCTAACTCAGCCTCCTGACTCAAGATTAATTTTATTTAATTAATGCAAATGCAAACTGAATGTGATCGAATGTCCTCCAACAAGGAAGGAGGCACAGCATCATTGGCTTTGCTTCCTAATTCAAGACGTTTGCCTTCTAGCTGCATCCATCGTGTCTAGAAAGGCTTCCACTGAAGTCTGCCTAGAAGATTCCATGTTTCCTATTACTAATCGGCTGTTCTGAAAATCAATAAGAAAGTGCATGTTCGTATGTTAATGATGTTCAGTAGATTATATGAGTAGACCAGATTCTCATATCATGTGTAAATAATTAGAAATCTGCTTCCTAGATTTCAATATTTATAATTTTATTTCCAATTTCTTTTAAAATACTAACTTTATGATATATATATGTATATATATATATATAGAGAGAGAGAGAGAGAGAAACAGATAGACAGATGGATACACAGTGTCTTAGTATATAGCATTTTTCTAGACTGGAATTTGCTATGCATACCAGGCAGAACTTAAACTCACAGATATCCACCTGCCTCTGTTTCCTGAGTGCTGAGATTAAAGGTGTGTACCACCATGCTTGGCCCCATTTTTTAAAAAAATTTTGAGACAGGGTTTCTTTGAGTAGCCCTGACCGTCCTGGAACAGACTGGCCTCGAACTCAGAGATTTGTTTGCCTCTCCCTCCTGAGTGCTGGGATTAAAAACGTGTACCACCACTACCTGGCTTTTAAAAAAAATTAAATTTTTGAGAAAATTTTATTTCCAAAATTTTGAGCATTCAACTAAGAGTTTGTGTTTTTCTTTGTTTATTTTTAAATTATGTTTTTATTTATTCTTTGACGATTTCATGCAATATATTTTTATCATCAACTCTGAATTTTAATGGATAAACAATGTTTCTTTTGACAAAACCACATAAAAGAGGAAGACATTCCAAACATGCTTTTCTCAGCACGGTTTGATTTGGCTAACGAGGAGCGCCCTCTAGGGGAGGCAAAAAATAGCAGCCGCGACAGGATTTGTTTGCCCTTGGTTTGCAACAAATGTTTCTGGCCTTTGGTTTTGTTGGAATCATTTTAGACAACGGGCCCAAACTGGTAAGTGTTCTTAGCATTGTTCAGACTAGATGTGATGTGCCCTTTGTCAGCTCAAGGCAATCACAAATGGCCTTTTCCTCAATGCATGGGATCCTGGTCATCTGAGAGGAGACCCTCAATTGAAGAATTGCCTAGATCAGACTGACCTGCAGAGACGTCTAGGTGCGGGGGTGGGGCGCGGGGGAGCGGAGAGGAGATGTATTTATTGTTAATTGATGTAGGAGGGGCCGGTTCACCGTGGGTGGCACCGTCCCTGGACCGGGGTCCTGAAGTGTCTGAAAAGCTAGCTGAGACTAAGCCTGTCTAGGAACCAACAAGCAGGAGTCACCATGGCCCAGGCCTCACTTACTAGTTGTGAACCGAGTTCCTTGGTTAGTTGTAACGAATGCTGTGTAGCACAGCAAACAGGCTCACCTTCAGGTTCCTGCCTTGACTTTCCCTCAGTGGTAGACTGCGGCCTGGGGTTGCGGCCTAAAGTGAAGAACGCCCCTCAGTTGTTTCTGGAAAGACTATTTTTTACCACTACAAGAGAAATGGAACCAGAGCTCATGGGAAGTATAGACACATTGGCCTGCCACTCTCAGGAAGGTGGCCTCAGTTGAAGCTAGGGTAGTTATTTGCCTGTGGCGTTTGCCTACAACGGGATTTCAGTACTTTCTCAACAAACACCCAGAACCCAGTTCTGAGCTTGGTGTTGCTTGGAAACCATGGCCATGCTCTCTGACCAAGGACAGACATGTGTCTATAACCTGTGCTGAGGACATGAAGGTTGATTTCTTTAACCGGCCTAGACGAAATTTATTTAACTCGATAGTTATTTAGTGCGCACCCACTATGTACCAGACACCATTGTAGGGGCTGGGGTCACATCAGGGACAGCATGGGCAAGTTTCTAACAGCTGCAAGTGGTGCTCGGCTCGGAGAAGAATGGAGCGGAGTGGGGAAGAGGAGCACGCTAGGGTGGAGAGGAGGCCTGTTGATCCACGAGGTTAAGGAAGCGCCAATGAAAGATGAAGGAGGAGGGAGAGCATTGAACAGCCAACTGGGAAACACCACTCCTAGCCCTGCCTCAGGACCATGTCCAGCCTGTGTGAGGAATACTGCAGACACCCCTTACTGATCAAGGAAATATATCAGCCTAAAAGTTCTCAAAAACACCCAGTAGCCAACAAGAAACGGGTGCATTTGAGGGGACAGAGTGAGATCAACTTTGGGGACACTGGTGTGATTCTGTTTAGCATCCTTCTGCTATGGTTTAGTTTGTAGGGTTCTCAGATTTACCTGTTATCTTAAACTTTGCGTGAGGTGCATGATGGCATTGCCCTGGACTTTCTGGTGGCTGGTGAGGTGCATGTGTGAGGGCCAGCCATGATCATCTAAGTCTGGGCAGAAAGGAAGTTCTTTACTTCCTCCAACCATTATCACCTGGGACTCTGGCCGTCAATAAATTTAAATGGAGTCTAGGGTCTCAATAGTTTACCCTGAGACAATACCTGACAGGTCAAGATTATCCGACCCCCACCCAAGAGCAGACCATTCAAAGGAAATTCCTAGCATTCCAAGCACTGTAAATAGAAACACCTGCCAGCACTTCACCAGGACACCCCTAGACAAATGTCAGCCAATCAGGGGTCCTGAACCTCAGAGACCCCTCACCCCCACTTTTACTACTATAAAAACCCAATTCTAATTGAGCTCGGGGCTCTCCAGATATTCCAATATGTTGGACGTGCAGAGAGACTGAGTTTGCAAACTTGGTTAAAATAAAGGCTCTTTGCTTTTACATATGGGATTCGGTCTCCTTTGTTGGCTTTTGTGGGGACCCACGGATTTGGGCATAACACATGTGTGTTGGGGGAGGGGACTGTAACCAACATCTCTGGTCACATCTGGACCACTGGTATATTTCCTGGCTTGCTTGCAGAGACTCTGGTAGGAGTCACAGTAACTGTTGCTCTTGATGTTGCTCCAAATATATGAAATGGGCCCCTCAAGTCCCAAGCTATACAACTCACTAAGAGTCTCTGGAGTGGCCAAAAGTCCTGAGAATTCTAAGCTGGATGTGTGAGAGTCAGGATTGGGTAGCTGAAGAATGATGTTGCAGGTCAGCTCACCACACACACTGAAGCTCATGTGTGTCTTGGCATGAATACTGAGGCTCTTCCAGGCCCAGGAGAGGCAAGAAGGGTTGTTGGAAAAAATTCCCATCTCCTCTCAGGTCTTGATGGAGGCATGGGGCTTTCTGCCCCTCTCCCCCTACTGTAGCAGGATCTATACCTCCTAGCAACAGTCTAGAACTGGCTGCCCAGCAGTGAGGCATCCCACAGTGTGTGGAGCCGTCTCTGAGACTCTCTGTTGTCCAAACTGAGAACCACATTGATCATACAAATCTAAAGTGGCTCACGCTATTTTTACTGATTGGATCAATCGGTCCTCAGCCTTGATTTTCTCCCGTTATGTGTCTGTGTGTGCTTCTGTGTGAGCTGTGCACCATAGGCGAATTACCATTTCTGACCACTGTGAATCCCCGAGACTAGGAGAGCTGTGGTTGTAATGCTGACCACTGTTGTCTAGGACATAAAAGGCCGGTAAGAAAAAGAACTGTTTCCACCTCGGTCTTGTCTCTAGCAGTTGTTTGTGTTCCCAGAAAAAGGAGGAATCTGAGCCTGCATGGGGCAAGGAGCTGCTAGGACTCTGAAGAGGTGGAAACTTCTATGCAAATTGGCCCATTTCTTCTCTTAGGCTGAGGAACCCAGCCCACATTAAAGTCTGCCTTGACGGCTCTGACTGCCAACCCAGCCTGCTGGTAATGGGCCAGATCTGATTCTAAGGCTGAAGACAGAGTCCCAGGGAGATTAATAATTACCATGTATGCAATAGGTAAAATGTAATGACTAAAAAGCAGGCTGGCAGATTTAATTAAATACACTAGCAGATGTGTATAAGGTTTCAAAAGGTCAAAATAAGACAAGGTAATGCAGAAACCTCAGGAGAGAGAGGCTGGAGAAATGTCTTGGCAGTGAAGTGCACTGGCTGCTCTTCCAGAGGACCTGAGTTCAATTCCCAACACTTACACAGCAGCTCACAATCATCTCTAACTCCAGTCTCAGGGGATATAATGGCCTCCTCTGACCTATGTGGATACCAGGCACACATGTGTGCACACATATGTGCAGGCAAAACACCTATACACATGAAATAATAAAAATATAGAAGACAAGGATAAATAAAGATATGTTTGGTAAATTCAAATAAAATGAACTATTGTTAACAAAGAGGTTTTTTTTTTATTATTTGCAATACTGTTTGGCCAATAGCTTAAGCATGTTGCTAGCTAGCTCTTATATCCTAAACTAACCCACCTCCATTAATCTGTGCATCACCACGCGGTCGTGGCCTCCCAGCAAAATTTTGGAAAGCTCCAGCGGAGGCATCTGTCACCAGTGCTACATGTCACCATGAAGCTACATGGCTTCTCTTTGACTCCACCTATTCTCTATATATACTCAAAGAGTTTAAATGTTAGAAATAAGAGGAATGTTTTCCAGTATGAAGCACGATTAATAAGAACTCAGAGAGAGAAATTGGGGTTCAAACTGAAGATTCAAAAAGCAAAACAGCCAGCCACTGGCTCTTGCCTTGACCTCAGTCTGAAAATGGCAATCCTGCCTCCAGGAATCTCAGAATGAGACTGTCTGAGAGCTGTCTCCTCCCGTTTTCTAATCCTCTCCAGTTCTGGGATTAAAGGCCTGCATCACTGGGATTAAAGGCATGTACTGCTTGGTTTCTATGGCAATTAGTGTGGCTAATGAGATTAAAGGTGTGTGTTACCACTGCCTGGTAGTAAGGCTGACCAGTGGGTCTGTTTTACTCTCTGATCTTCAGGCAAGCTTTATTTATTAAAATAAAATGAAATGCCATGACAATGTGCTGGCCAACCAAACCCACTGCCTGTTTTATTTTTGTTTGCTTTTTGTGGAAGATGACCTTGAATTCCTGAGTTTTCAGCAGCTCTCCAGAAATCTTCCAGAAGAATCCAGGTACTGGATTGGGACTGCTGAGGTACTCAGCCTAGAAGACTGAGGGTTCTCAGTCTCTCTGGAATGAGGCAGCCATCTTTGGGCTACTCTGACTATATCATGTAAGCCGATCTAGCAATTTCCCTTTAGATTTTCACCCTGTTGGTTGTGTTGTTCTAGGAAACACTCAGGAATGCAGATGGCGGTGTGGCTGAAGCCTAGGAGAACCTGCTAAGGCAGAAGTCCTGCAGCTTGCCCCCTCGCCCAACACTGGCTGTTGTGGGAATCTTGCAGTCTCCCTGTTTCTCTGAGAGTTGAAGCACCAGCCCTGAGTGACGGCTCGAGCATGCCATAGTGCCTTGCAAAGCTCACATCGGTAAGGAACAAGGGCTTGGGAATGAGCACGGTGGAAATTACAAACTTTCTCACAGTACCCACCCCACCTTTGGGTATGAAATCTCGAAGATCTGTATTTATCTATGAGGAACATGCGTGAAAGCCTACAAGAGAGAAAAAAAAAACAACACTAGACTCAAAGATGAGGGTCGGGACCAACAAGAGATGCATGAAAGATCAACTCAGATCAGTGTACCCAACAAGGGGCAATGTGGCCTTTTTTAAAGATTTATTTATTTATTTATTTATTATGTATACAGTGTTCTGGCTGCATGTATCCCTGCAGACCAGAAGAGAGCACTAGATCTCATTACAGATGGTTGGGAGCCACCATGTGGTTGCTGGGAACTGAACTCAGGACCTTTGGAAGAGCAGCCAGTACTCTTAACCTCTGAGCCACCTCTCCAGCCCCAGGGCAATGTGGTCTTAATTCTCTCCCTTTTATTTATCCTTATACAAGGGTGGGGCTCTGGGGACCACATGGGAGTGATGAGAGGGCACATGTTTATAGTTACATCTCTAATTTATTTCTGTTCTTCTTGTAGGGGTCTGCTTTGGTTTTTTTTTTAATATGTAGCTCAGGCTAGCCCTGAATTCACTAAGTAGCCCAGCTTGGCTCCAGTTCTCCATCTCCTTGCCTCTGCCCCTGAGTGTTGGGATTACAGGCAGAAATGGACAACTGGTACAGCCTTTCCGTAAGTCTCTTCCTGAAGAAGGTTCAACGGTAAACAGTTTCTTTTCTTTTTTTTTTTTTTTTTTTTTCAGGTTTTTGAGACAGGGTTTCTCTATAGCTTGTAGCCTGTCCTGGAACTAGCTCTTGTAGAGCAGACTGACTTCAGACTCACAGAGATCCGCCTGCCTCTACCTCCCAAGTACTGGGATTAAAGGCATGTGCCACTACTGCCCAACCTGTGACCAGTTTCTTAATCCCTGGACTGTGGTCACTCTTGAGCTCACAATGTCCCCTTTTTTCTTCTTTCTCATGCTAGGTGGCTCAACCATCCAGAAGCAAGCTAAAGGAATTTAGCACTGGACAGGTGTTGTAACCATCTCCCCCTATTTGGCAGGGAGTTAGTGGGCAAGAGGAGAATCGCGAACTGTCAAACGAGGCTGTGCCTCCTGCTTGTCTCTCCTGCCCGGACTGACTTTACCTTCCTCTTAGGCCAGAAGCCGGCCAGTCCTGGTCATGGCTGAGTATTATCCAGTAGCTGGACCTTTTTCACTGAACATCCCACTGTAGAAGGAGGCAAATGGTAACAAGTCACCACTGCTGGCTGCTCCCCCACATGGGGACACCTCCTCGCAGATGGCTGATCGTCTTGTGGGTGGACATTAGCCCAGGGTATAGGTATTCCTGTATGGCAGCCTGCTATTAATGGCTAGACATCCCCACTCATGCCAGAACAGCATAACCATTGGCAGTGACGGCGTATCTCCATTTGTGATCGTATATCGTCTTCTGCCATGCACCTTTCCATCTGGATGTCTCCACAGCTCTCCAGGGTAAGGAATGTGTTGATATATGTGACCATCGTGACTGGTCACCACACACTCGGTGGCCTAAATCGACAGAAATATGCTGTCATAGTTGTGCAGACTGGAGTCTGAAACTAAGGGGTCTGTAGGTCTTGGTGCCCCTAAAGCTCTGGGGGGGGGCCTTATCTTGCCATATCTAGCTTCTGGGGATCACCAGCGTTCTTTAGCTGGATGCCACACTCTCTAGTTCTGCAACTATATTTATGTCAGCTTCTCTTTGTTGTCTCTCTCAAAACTCCCTCTGCCTCCCCGTGTGTGTGTGTGTGTGTGTGTGTGTGTGTGTGTGTGTGTGTGTGTGTGATATGTATGTGCACGTCTATGTGGGTGCACATGCCCACACTTGCATAGAGGCTGGAGGAGGACATTGGGATACTGAGTATCCTGCTTTATCAACCCTCGGCTTTATTCCCTTGAGATGGGGTCTGTCACTGAACCTGGAGTTAGGCTAGCAGCCAACAAACCAGCAATCCTCCTGCTTCCATTCCCCAGCACCGGAGTTGCAGGTATGCATGACATATCTGGCTTTTCATGTGGCTTCCAGGGATTTGAACTCAGGTCTTCATGCCTGGGCAGCAAGGGCTCTTTCCCACTAAGCCATCTCCCCAGTTCTCCCTCTGCCTCCTTCATATAAGAAAATATGGGACTATATTTAGGTCACACCCAGACAAGCCAGGATAAATTCCTTTTTCTCACAAGACCTGGAAGTTAAACACATTCACAGATTCCAGGGAGTTGACAGGGAGAGATTTCGGAGGGCTAGGTTTTTTAGCCTACCACAAGGCCTATTTTTGAGCTGTCAAATGCAGCCTTAGAGGCAGTTGGATTCAGAGCTCCAGACAATGTTTTCCACCCCTCCTCTCCTCCCGTCACATCTGCTCAGTAGGCAGTGACAGCAAGCCAGATGCACTTGAAATAGAGACACCTTTGGCACAGAGGCCTGGCTGTAAGAAAATGCAGCTAATCAGCAAACTTGGCCAAGCCGAGGCCACCCTCAGCTGTAGCTCCCAGTGGCAGATCGGGCAAGGCTCATGTCTGAAACCGATCCTAGGACTAAGGCCCAATGCCAAAAGAGGCAGGAAGGAGCCTATTGCAATCTCTTTCCCCAAAAGGGAATGCAGACTGAGGGCTTTGCTCTTTGGCAGCGCCTGTCTAGGCGTTTCCATTCAGAGCCTAGCTTAAGTGAGTCTGGCTGCAGCAGGGCCAACTGGGAAAACAGGGATTCCATATCCTGAACCACAGGGCCCTGAGGGCCAGCACAGGGCTTGGCAGGGAGCCAGGAGGACAGCACACCTCAGCAGAGCAGCAGCAGGACACACGTGTCCCGTGGGCTTGTGGGGGAAGCTGTGCTCCAGAGCCAGCCCCTGTGGATGACCAGAGCTGAGTGGAGGGGGCAGCAGCTGTGACCGCTGCCTCTGTCCCCTGAGGCTGAGCATCAAGGCTTCCTCCCCTCTGCTGGCCACTCCCTGGGAGAAGCAGGCATGGCTTGGGAGTGGAGGGGGCAGCTGGGGTGGATACACAAGCAGGGTAGGACTGGAGGCCATGGGTTTGGGCTCACAGCCTTCAGATCCTACTGTCCTCAGAAGCAGCTGGGCTGGTCCCCCTAGGACTGTCACCCTCTGCTGGGCCAGCCTCAGCCACTGCTGCCAGAACTCAGCTTTGCTGGGTCTCTCACTGCCTTGGCATCTGTGACTCAACTCTCTTCCCAGCTGCCTCTCGGGCTATTTGCTTCGTTATCTAGACTTGAGAGCCTTCATTTTCACCTGGCTCCCTCAGGTGTCTGTGAACACTCTAAGAGTCAGAGGGCTACCTCTCCCTGGGGTTTTCAAGGACCCCTGGAGAAGGCCTGGAGTAGCTGGGAACTGTATGGTGGAAGGCAGGGAGTAGCTGGGAACTGTATGGTGGAAGGCAGGTCTTGCCGCGCTTTGCAACTGAGGGAAGCCTCTCCAAGCCCCAAGCCTCTTCCTTGTGTGAGGGTGGTGGCCTCCAGGCCAGGTGGGGCATGTTTTTGGGTTCAAGGTTCAAGTCTGATGCCCCACACCATGCTGCAAAGATTTAGTTCAAGACCTTTGAATTCTGTTTTGGTTTTTTTTTTTTAGGTTTATTTATGTGTATATAAGTGTGTCTCCCCGTATGTGTAGGACCAGAAGGGGGCATCAGAACCCCAGAAGTTGGAGTTATAGGTGGTTGTGAAACAACTGATGTGGGTGCTAGAAACTGAACTCCCATTCTCTAGAAGAGCAGCAAGTACTCTTTACCACTGAGCCATCCCTGCAGCCCTCATTAGTTTGTTTTAACTCATTTATATTATGTATGTACAGGGGTGTGTGTGTGTGTGTGTGTGTGTGTGTGTGTGTGTGTACGCACAGTGCCCACGAAAGCCAGTAGAGGGTGTTGTGTTGTATCTCCCAAAGGTATAGGCAGAGAGTATCCTGATGTGGGTGCTGGGAACTGAACTTGGGTCTTCTGTAAGAGCAGTACACACTAAAGCACTCACTCAGGCGTCTCTCCAGGGCCTGGTTTACGGTTCCTAAAATAGGCTCCGGGCTGACTTCGAACTCATGAGTGAAGCCTCAGCCTCATGAGTGTTGTGATTACAGGCACACTTCACCACACCCAGCTTGGGCCTATAGCCTTGACTAACTTCTTTGTCTGAGGGGCTCTCTTCTTTGAGCATTTTAGGATAGCGCCCACCTCTTTTCTTCAAAGCAATGAGAAAGAGACCCTGTGCCATCACTGTGAGAACTTTGCCTGCTCTCACTGAATAGCTAAGGTGCCTGGAATTCTACAAGACAAGTCCCTGGAGAGTTCACTGGCATGGGGGGGGGTGTTTAAAATTGGCTCTGGAGCGCTAAGCCAAGCACTCAGGGAGCTCAAGTGAATCATTCTTTCTGCTCTACAAACGATCCAAATACGAATTTGAAATGAAATTAGAATCTACGTTGGGGGAGCGTATAACCTTTGCAAACATCTGCTAACTAGGGTTTGGAGCCTGCTGGGGGCAGGGCAGAAAAGAGGGCTCCACTTGGTGAAACTTTCTCCCAGGGAGGTGGCACCTGCTATTGGAGTCACATGACGTGTGTCAGGAAGGCAGGAAGCTACTGATGTGATGCCATGCCATTTACCCAGCATATGCGTTTAAAGGAATCCCCAGGACTGTGCTAGAGGGTGGAAACAGTTTGTCCACAGGAACTGGAGGTCCACTGGGAACTGGACCTCCGCTGAGGCAGAAATGCACCTCAGGAGAGAGGTTCTGTTCTCATACTGGGGTCACATGATGCTTCTCCATTCTCATGAGCTCTTTAGAGCTCTCTGCCTTCAGTCCAGCACCTCTGCAGCCCTTAACACGTTAACAGAGCAGTGACTGAGGCCAATTCCCCAAAGAAGAGACAAGTGGGTATACCCTAAACTAATGAGGAGGGTGTCTAGCTTCTTGTTTCTAGTTCTTCAAAGTCCACAGTGCTGGACAGGTACAGAGAGAGAGAGAGAGAGAGAGAGAGAGAGAGAGAGAGAGAGAGAGAGAGAGAGAGAGAGAGAGAGAGAGAGAGAGAGAGAGAGAGAAAGACTGAGAGAATAAATTAAAATGGCTAGAGACCTCAGAATCCCCAAACACACCCTGGGTGAATTCCCTGGGATTTCTTTGGCCAGGGTACCCTTTATTTACTTTTCTTGCCTAAATGCACTGGCTGTAAACTGTAGCGTTCTGTTGAGTAACGGTGGGGAGACTCAGCTTCTTTGCCTTACCCTCAATTTAGAATTGGCACTGAAGAAGCCAGAAACACAAATAGTCAAGGACAAAAGCCACTCTCCCACTCAAAGACCTCTTTAGACAAAACATCAGAAAAATGCAGACCAAGATAAAACCATTAGGTATAACCCCTATACTCTACTCAAATGCCCAACAGCCCACTGTGACCCACGTCATCCCAGGCAGAGTGGGCAGCATAGATTCCTACCTTCCCCAGGTTGCAATAAAATCCTCCAGCTCTCCTGCCGGGATGGTTTCAAAGAAGATTCCTAGGCACCTGTGGATAGAAACTTTTTAATGCAGGAAAATGAACATATTTACTATGTTGAGTCTTCCAGTTGGCATGCCTTGCCTCTACTTATTTAGATCTTCTCCAGTTCCTTCCATCTGTGTTTTGTAGTTTTTACCGTACAAGCTCTGGGTATGTTTTTCACTGTACTAAAGATATAAATGGCATTAAGATTTGGGGGAACCATTTGCTCATTCAATATAAAAATAAAATTGACTTTTTGTTTGTCTTGCATCCTTGACTTTGATGAATTCACTTACTAGTTCTAGAAGTTTTTGTTTTATTTCTTTGTATTACATGGGATTTTCTGCATATGAAATTATATCATGCAAAGATGGTTTTCTTTTTTACATTATTGTAGGTAAACTCTTTAATTTGTGCATCAGTGAATATGATCATATCTTCTTTGGCCTGTTAATATAGTGGATGGTTATTAGTTAGATTTTAAATGTTGAACCCATATGGAATAAAATAAGCTTGGTCACATTATGTAATTTTTTGTATGATGGGTTATATTTAATATTTCTAAGGACTTTTGCAATCGTGTGCATGAAGATATAGTTTTATTTTTGTTAAATTTTCATTTTGTATCAGGGCAATATTAGCCTCCTTGAAAACTTGGGGAGAATTATCTATTCTTCCATTTCCTAGAAGAGATTGTAGAAATTGGTTTAAGGGTCTGTTAAAATTGGGGGTTGAGTTTTTAAATTGTAGATGTAATTTTTGTCATAGTATAGCACTGTTCATTTATCTGTTTCCAATGGAGAAAATTAAAATAGTTCGTATCTTGAGATACTTGTCCATTTACTCTAAATTGTCATATTTATGTGAGTAGAGGTATTTCGGGAATGCTGTGTTATCTTTTATCATTGTGTCAACATTGTTGGTCTTTGCCTAGAGCCAAGTCTTTGTTTCATCAGTTCTATCATTTTTTGGTTTATAATTTTATGGATTTCTATTGAAATCTGTACCATTTCCTCCATTTTATTTATTCTGCCCTTCCCCCACCTCTCAATATGAGAGCTCAGAATATTGATTTAAAGGTATTCTAGCCAGGCAGTGGTGGTACATGCAATCCCAGCACTCAGGAGGCAGAGACAGACTGATCTCTGCGAGTTCGAGGCCAACCTGATCTCCAGAGCGAGTTCCAGGACAGACTCCAAAGCTACACAGAGGAAACCCTGTCTCAAAAACAAAGCAACAAACAAACAAACAAAAAAGGTATTCTAAAATCCCGCTCTCACCACAGCTTTGACAGCCTCACACAAATTCTGGTGTTATATATTCGCAGTTTATTGCCCTGGAAATCCCCTTGGATATATGACCATTTAGATGTGTGCTACACGGGATCAGCAGAAGGAGAGTGAGGTGACACTGTCTTCTCACAGCTCCTCCAGGGATGTGACTTCAGTTTGTGCCTTTGTCACGGGTTCACCCTGGTCACCTGATTAAGTGGGCGTCTCCCGGGCGACTTGATTTTTCTCTCCTTGGTAAAAGAAATACCACAAGACAACGGATTTATTAAAATTATCTTTATCTCACCAAACTTTATATGGTAGGAATCATTGGTTTCCTACATTATAGTTTATGTAATAAATTATTAATATTTTTACATTTTTAGTACTCAAAGTGTCCCCAGATGTGCTCAGTAAAAGTTCCTTCAACCTGACATCTGTATTATTTTGACACATCTTCACTGTTGACAGCAGAACATGTTACATGCTCATCCTGTACTTTCTGCAACAGAACAGGAATTAGTCATTCTTTTTCATTTATTTTATATGCATTGATGTTTTGCCTGCATGTATGTCTGTGTGAGGGTGTCGGATCCTCTGGAACTGGAGATACAGACAGTTGTGAGCTGTCATGTGGGTGCTAGGGAATTGAACCCAGGTTCTCTAGAAAAACAGTCAGTGAGTACTCTTGACTGCTGAGCCATCTCTCCAGCCCCAAAATTAGCCATTTTCCACAGGTCTCAGAGGCTTCAGAGTTATGTTGAACTCTCAAACTTTTCTTGTATTGGAGTTTCTCTCTCTTCAGGTCTACCAGTAGTTTGCCTTATAATTGTTAGTACCTCTCAGGCACTGTGTGTGGCCGGCTGGCCTATGAAGACTGAATCAGACAAGGCTGCTGAGGAGGTGCAGGGCCTCAGGACTCAGCCAAGAGATAAAGACGTTCTTTCCACAGCCTCTTCAAACAAGCCGCCGCCAGCGACGTAAATACAGGTTGGCCCAGGGTGCTGAACCTCAAAGGCAAGGCCAAGTGGGATTCATGGAATAAGCTGAAAGGCGTGTCCAAGGAAGTGACGTGAAAACCTATGTAGGAAAAGTAGAAGAGCTAAGGACAAAATATGGAATATAAAAGACCAGATTTGATGACCAGGCACACGTGTGACCTGTTATAATGTCTTGTTATTTTCTTTTTTTGTGTGTGTTTGTTTTTTGTTTTGTTTTGTTTTTTTCAAGACAGGGTTTCTCTGTCCTGTCTTTGGTGCCTGTCCTGGAACTAGCTCTTGTAGACCAGGCTGGCCTCGAACTCACAGAGATCCGCCTGCCTCTGCCTCCCGAGTGCTGGGATTAAAGGCGTGCACCACCACTGCCCGGCTGTCTTGTTATTTTCTAACATAGATGGTATGAATCTGATAAATTAGGACCAGAATTAATTAGTAACTCTCCTCTCTTTTTAGTTTTTTACCTGAAATCAATTAAAAGTACATTTGTTACTTCAAAAAATTATCATTTTTTGCTTTCTTTATATAACCTCTTCATCTCTTTGAAGAGTTCTCAGTCTGATATAACTACTCCTGCTCGCTCTTGGTTTCTGTTTGCCTGGAGAAATTTATCCCAACCCTTCCCTTCTAGGCTCTGTATATCTTTACTAGTGGAGGGAGTTTCTGGTGGATAGCATTGCTGGGTCATTTTTTGACCATTTGATTGAAGAATCTAATCTATTTACCTCTAAGGTTATAAGGATATGACTGTTTTGCATTATTATTATTTCCCATCTCTCTCTTCCTCCCCACTCTTCATAAGTTTTGTGGTTTGGTGGGGTCTTGGCTCAAATATCTCCCTTGCTGAATTCTATTACTCTCCCTCAGCCATTCACTTTTTCTGTTGATTCCCATCCATAGTCTAATTCTTATTTTCGAGAACTAGATACCTGCTCTTTATTATTTAAAGTTGGCGTTTTACTTAATCAAAGACCACACACACACACACACACACACACACACACACACATGGAAACACACACTTTGTGATCAACCATACATTGCTGAGGCTGACTGTCCCACTCTGGCCAGCTTGAATGTGGCCGGTTTGGCTCCGGCAGGCCTTGCCCTTCTCCCCTCTACTCTGCCTTGCTAAAAACCATTGGATCACATTCCAAAAGCTAGCCACCAAGGTCTATTCCCATATTTGGTCACTTCTTTCTCCTGATGCTGACTGCCAAAGTCCAGCTATCAAAATATTGAAGTCCAACAATCAGAAGCTGCCTTTGGGTTGAAAGACCCCCGGAGTGGGGAGACTCTCACTCAAGTCTCGGGATAACATGACCCCCCAAGAACTCACGAGGAACCAGAGCTGGGGCCGAGACTCATATCCCACACAGGGGAGGAGTTTGACCCCAAGTAGCTGGGAGAAGGGGTATTTAAAGGAAGAAACAATAACCCAAAAGGGGTAGGGAGGGATTCATTGGAAAATTCCGAAAATACCAGTGATAATCACAAGGGGGTAACTCCCCATTTCTCAAGATTGTTCTCAAGATTATTATCTAACTTTATGGTCAGCTAGTTCCTGGAACAGAGTCACTGAACTGGCTAACCTAAATTTTTGGTTCTTCTCTCCCTGCTAGATTTTTGGCTCTATTCTTCCTGCTAGAGGGGTCTGGATATATCTGGGTCTTTCAGGGTCACCTAATTAATATTCCCAATTAAAATTAACCACCTCATCCTAACACAGGGTTTCCCATTTTATTTACCTTTATAAACCACCATTTTCCTATGTGCCACATCTATCTCCCACATTTGTCCCTTATTCCCTTGCCCCTGTCCTTCTGGGGCAAATAATCTCTTCCTGAGCGGACAGTATGTCTTTCACTACTCATCCCAGATAGGGAGGGAGCCCATGTCTGACCAAAGTAGGAAACCACCAAAGTCCAACTTGGTGAACCATGAGCTTTATTGGGGTTAGTTACAGGAGCAGAAATGACTCAAAGACAGCTATATCACCAAACCCACCCCAACATGGGTGACAGCTCACAACAGCTGGCAAGCAGGAGCACACTGCACAGCCTTCAGCCAGCTCAACGCGTTAAAAAGTGTCCTTTCCAAGTGACTTGAAAGGTCTAAATTTCTACCACTTTACAACCGGATCTAGGTTTTAGTTTTTTAAAAGTAAACAAGTTTTTTGGTTTTGGTTTTTTATTTTTCCAACAAAGGGCCATTAGTCCACATGCCCTTGACAACAGGGATAAGGAAGGAAGCAGAAGAAAGCCTGAGCCAGCCCCCACAATATCACAAGGCAGTGACCAAGAAAGGACAGTTCCCATTACCCCCTGAAACATGCCCAGACTTACCCCAGTATGTCCAAAGATGGAAAAACTAAAACCTCAGCCAATCAAAAATATATTAATGTAACTGCTGCTTATTTAACCAATCCTGTCTTAGGTGATCTACCTGTTCCTGAAATTCCCCGAGCTGTGCTTAATAGGAGCCTGTATACTCCTCTCAGGGTCATCGTAAAAGGAGCCTGTATATTCCTCTCAGGGTCATCCTAAAAGGAGCCTGTACACCCTTCTCAGGGTTGTTTCCATTTTGTCCAGGTGTTCAACCCCACATGCTGGTAATAAGCACTCTTTGACCTTGCATGCCATTTGAGTCTGGGGTCTTCCTTCAGCATTTTCTTGGCCCTTTACAACTCAAGTTGGCCAAAGCCTTTTCCAAACAGCTCAGCAGCTCTGCAAGTTTCTGTTTCTTCCAGGCAATTGTTATGGTCTTAGAGTCTTTGCAGCTCAGTCTCACTTCCTTTGAGAAGGGCACTCAGCTTTTATTGTTTATAATACAGGAGGGAGGGACTTAGTGAACCTGGGCAGTTACATGGACTTCCTGCAACTATTTTGAGTTGTTTACCTTCTGCTTAAGAAGCTTCCAACAAACAGTATGGAATGTTTCACTCCTTGAAGGAAATGGTACACTCCACCCCTTCTTCTGGCCCTCATACTCTTTCAGTTCCTCTCTTCTGCAATGATCCCTGAGCCTTGGAGGGGAGACTATATATGTCCACCTTTGGCTAAGAAACAGTCAGTGGCTCTCAGGAGCTTCACCAGGGTTTATGAGTTGAAGCTGACAACAAGCATGATATATGGGAGTAAACACACATTTAGAAGGCAGTTTGAGAGGTGCATCACATCCATCTAGTAGCAATGAAATAATTTATGCTTGGGGTCACCGCAACATGAGGAACTGTTCTAAAGGGCTGCAGCATTAGGAAGGTTGAGAACCACTGAAAAATCATAGAAGTTGCTTACACATTTGGACCTATGACCTCCCCAGCCACAGAGTCTTGTTCTAGTTTACAGTACCAGGGTTGAACTCCCTCTCATGGAGCAGGCATTAAGTGCAGTTGGAAGACTGTTGGACTTACCCATGACAGCCAAGCCACTATTGCACAAGCAGGCACATCCTGCCTAGCATGTCAGTATCTCAGCATGAAGGGTGCACAGGCAAGTAGGAACATTAGTGTCCCAGTTCTGTGAGACAATGGTTTTTTATCCTGCCACTTGTATTTTAATAAAATGCTGATTAGCCAGTAGCCAGGCAGGAAGTATAGGTGGGACGACAAGAACAGGAGAATTCTAGGAAAAGGAAAGAGTCAGTCTGCAGTCATCACCCAGACACAGAGGAAACAAGATGAGACTGCCTCACTGATAAAGGTACCAAGCCACATGGCTAACACAGACAAGAATTATGGGCTAATGTAGGATGTAAGAGTTAATAAGAAGCCTGAGCTAATAGGGCAACCAATTTATGATTAACGTAGACCCCTGTGTGTTTATTTGGGACTAATCAGCTGTGGGACGGGTTCAGGCAGGACAGAAACCTCGGTCAACATGACAGTTCTCCCCCAACAGTCTCCGTGGCCTCTTCTGGCACCATGAAAGCCAGCCAGCAGGGTGGGAGCTTCCAGTTCAGTCTCAGCTTAATTTCTGCATTCCTAGAGTCACAGCATGTGGTGACTTCAGCAACAGCATCTTACCACCTAGTTCTGGAATACAACCAACAGTAATAGCCTTTCTGGTTTGTGGGGCTTCAGGGGCTTCTCTGGCCAACTCACAGGGAGGCAGCCCACCCCTGACATTGGGCTTTCATTCAATAACCTTCTGACCTCTGTAGGGTACCTTTTGGGTTTTCTTTTTTCCTTTCAATTAACCCAGCCCCAGTTGTAAGGTAGATTACAACTATTGTGTCATTGTACCTGGTTGTCTCTCCAATGGCTTCCCAAGTCTGTAAAACACTTAGGGGCTAGCATTATTCACTATATAACAAAACCTATCCAGAGGATAGAGAAGACAAAACATCATCCCAAACCACCATCCCATAACAAATAGTGGGGTTACAAAGATAACCTTGGTGAAGCACTATCAAAATCTTTGTCATCTGTTATGAGCATGTGTTGGGTTACCCCAGAAGTTCACAACTACGAAGATGCTAAAGCAGAACATAATAGCATCTAATACAGCATGGGAAGGTTCCATCCATTTGCACCAGTTGCTTCCTCCACTATCGAAGGCTTTTAAAGAGCAGCCTTAAAAACCTCTTCTCAGGTTTTAAAGGGGACACTACATTGAGCATAAGACCTAGGATCTGAGGGCTGAGGAAAACAATCAGCTTGTACATGTCTTCTCTTAAGGTCTCTTTATTGTTCTTCCCTGATGAAAACGTTTCTAGCTTATATATACAATAGCAAGGTACAGGGCTGGAATTCCTTCCCAGTCATAAAAGGCAGATAGGGTTTTCACACAAAGCTGTGGCTGTCAGCTTACTTTATGGCTCAAAGTGGTATGTAACACCATACCTGGATATTAGCAGGAATTCCCTGGGCAACCAGTTCCACCACTAACATAACCCCTCCATGAACTCTTAAAGGGGAAGGAGGTCAATTAAGAAAGAGAAGTTAAATCATTAGGGGAACTTAGGAGGGGAATTCGCATATTATGCTATATTCTGAAGTGACTAAACAAAGAGCTAAAATATTTATAATCAGTAGAAGCCATGAGCAAGGCTGGAATCATCTTTTACTCAACACTGCTTTTTCCCCAGTGGGCTGAGGGAAGTACTAGGCAATCTACACAAACAAGCAGGGGAATCCTGCAGTATCTAGTCCACGTTAGCATATTCAACAAATGTTAGCTGATGAAAGGGGATCATTCATCCCTAAAGGTTGCATCTAAAGTGATTAGATCAGAGGGAAAACTGTGGCTATGTAGTGTAAAAACAGAAGCTGAGGCTTTCCTTATTCCCACTGATGGCCCAGTGAGAAGTGATTTCTCCAGTGCTGGTCAAGTGATCCATAGCTTCTCCCTGTATCTCTAGGGGTAAAGGCACAAACAGTTCATCTCCTAGACTAAGATCTTGTATCAATAAAGCCAAGGTGATGGTAAATGGTAGAGTAGGGGTAAACTGAGGTTATCCTCTCCCAAGTCGGCAGTGGGAAAACTCAAGGAACCCACTGTAATGGAAAAATAAAAATTGCTGTGGGATCCCTGGTAGCAGCAGGCAACAGAAACGCTGCAGGCCAGCAGCAGCAGGCAGCGGGCCATGGGTGGCAGGCAGGGGGCAGCGAGTCCTGAGAGCAGCCAGTCCTAGGCAGGGACTGTGCACGAGACCATGCCGCAGGTCTCCGAAGGTGGCTGGTCCTGGTGGGGGGGGAGCCACGTGGTGGCGGCGGCGGCAGGAAAGAGACAGATGGATAGGCACACCATGCAGAGTGGAGTTGGATATTTATTTAGCGGTTATGGGAGGGAGGGGAGAAGGGGGAGAAGAGGCGAGAGGGGCGAGGGAGAGGAGAGACCAAAGCTGCTTCTTCAAGAGGGAGCCGGAAAAGAGAGAGAACTCAGCCTGGAAGCTGAAGATCAACCTGTCTCAGCAGATGGGGGAGGGAGTAGGTGTGGCTTGTCTCTTAAAGAGACAGAACAATCATTACACCCACTATATATTCTATATATCAAAATTATACAGCCATCTTTCAGACTACCTACAGATACATGTGTCCAGTAGATGGAATATTTTCATGAGATAAACACACAAACAGCAGGAAACACCCAATACTATTCTTAGGGAAAAGACAAAGTGACTCATGAGAGAAATGACAGACAGGAGCAACTGATTTCCACAGCCAGTAACTCCATGGCTTTGCAGCTGGTGTGGGAGGTCCTTCTGTCTATGTGTTGCTTTTATTGGTTAATGAATAAAGAGACTGCCTTGGCCTGTTAATAGGGCAGAACTTAGGTAGGCAGGGAAAACTGGATGGAATGCTGGGAGAAGGAAGGCGGAGTCAGAGAGATGCCATGGAGCTGCCTGAGACAGACACTGGTTGGAACTTTAGCCAGTAAGCAACAGCCACATGGCGATACACAAATTAATAGAAATGGGTTAAATTAATATGTAAGAGTTAGCAAATAAGAAACTAGAGCTCATGGGCCAAGCAGTGATTGAAATAATATAGTTTCTGTGTGATTATTTTGGGTCTAAGCTAGCCGGGTGGCTGGGAACCAACAAGCAGGCCCTCTTCCAACAACCAGCTGGGATTTCTACTGGGGAACAGCTTTGGTAGGTTGGCCTGTTGAACACTAGTTATCCTGCTGTATCTCTCAAGGCCCTTGACACTCTGGGCAGAGAACAAGATCAGGTAGAAAGCATTGTTATGCCCACATTGCTAAACCCCAGATGAAGCTGCAGAGCCGGTTTCTGATGAAAAATGCATGAGGGTCTTTGTTTAACAAACTCAAGTTTGGACCACACTCTTGCAACACACCAACATAGTGGGTGAGGGGATAATGAGGCCTGAGCCTGGGGAAAGGAGAGCTTTTAAAGGGGAAACACGGCAATCAGGGTAGATACATGTTTTAGGGTCTTGGGATTGGTTGAAGGGGATACAGAGTAACATAATTCCTGAAACCATCAGTCAGACTTTGGGCTGGAACCATTAACAAAGGACCATAAGTTGCTGTCAAGGTATCTGCAAGGGCAGGATGTTTTCAGAGACATCTGGACCTCATTGAATTTTTATGGTCCCGCTTCTTAGCTCCTTAATTGACTATTTCTAGGGTAGCCATTTAAATTCCGCTATTGCAGCACATTCCTGGAACTGAGGTCAGCCTCCCAGTCACTATATGGCTTAAGATGAAGCTTCTTCTTTAAAATGGAGTCTGCAAAGTCAGGTCCCCACAGCATGGACAGGAGGCTCCCTATCCACCATACCTGGATGTTAAGGCAAATTCCCTGGGCAACCAGGTCCACCTCTAGCATAACCCTTTGCTGGAGGGAGAAGCACCTTCCTTAGTCTAGGGGTATAATTTCCCCTGGGGCAGGCTTGATCATCTTTCACTTGGACTGTTCTGTTACGGGTGTCTTCTGTGAAGTGTGCCTTAGAGCTTTCCAGAAACTCCTTAGCACATAATTTGGCTCTCTACCAGTTCTTTCCTTAGGAATGCCAGCTCAACAGAAATCCTGCCATATTTGTCTTCTGTAGAAGGAAATCCTCAGTACTCAGTAAAATCTGCCTCGTCATTTTTTAACACACACCCAAAAGGAAAATAATTTTTAAGTGCCATTAATGTGCTGTTTGGGTTTTGTCAACTTGACACAAACTTATAAATGTCTGTGAAGAGGGATCGTAACTGAAATAATGTCTTTATAAGATTAACCTGTAGGCAAGTCTGTGAGGCATTGTCTTTACCAATGGTTGATATAGGAGGACCCAGTCCACCCCGTGCAATCAGGATGAGCAAGTCATAGAGAACTAGCAACCAAGCAGCCATTCCTCCACAGCCTCTTCCTGCTTTAAGTTCTGCCTCCAGGTTCCTGCCCTGACTTCCCTCAGTGATAATGTATGTATCTGAGAGGAGAAGGTGAAATAAATCTTTTTCTCTCTAAATTTCTTTTGGCCATGGTGTTTGCCATGGCAATAGAACCTCTAAGATGGAAATTGGTACCAGGAGTGGGATATTGCTACAAGAGACTTGACCATGCTGTCTTCTGAGGAAAGTGGAAAGCTTTGAAACTTTGGGCTAATGTGGGATTCCCCTCTGTATGCTGTGAACATGTTTTATTACCATTGGTTAATAAAGAAGCTGCTTTAGCCTAAGGCAGAGCAGAGTAGAACTAGGCAGAAAAACTAAACTGAATGCTGGGAGAAAGAAGGCGGAGTCAAGGAGATGCCATGTAGCTGCCGAAGGAGAAGGGCACACTGGAACCTTACCAGTGGGCCACAGCCACATGGTGATACACAGATTGATAGAAATGGGATAATTCAAGATGTAAGTGCTAGCTAGGAATCATTGGCCAACCAGTGTTGGAATTAATATAGCTTCTGTGTGATTATTCTGGTCTGGGTGACAGGGAAACGAACAAGCAGTCGCCTTCTACATTGGGCTAGAAAAGTGGTTAAACTGCTCTAAGCAGAAGCCATGGACCATCCTACTAGAATCTTAGAAAATAGTACCGAGAACAGTGTGGATTGTGGAGGCCCAGCTCAAGAGGTTTCGGGGGGAACAATATTACTAACAGGCTAGAGACTGTTCCTGTAATATTTTGACAAAAAAAATGGCTCCTAAGAACTTGCCTGAGGCTAATTAAAATGGACTGATTTCTTTAGTGGAGATGATTTCAAGTGTCGAAGACCAGCTTTGACAAAACTTGAATGTTCCAGGGTAGAAGCATGAGGATTAGAATTATTAAACAAAAGGAACAGAGATATAAGAGAAATAAGAGACAGAAACACAGAATGGCATCGGGAGGCACATTCAGTGAACACTGAATCTGCCTCGTTTATTCTCCACGTGCTTATATATTTCACTCCAAAAGGGGAGGGAGGCAGCAACAGACTTCATTAATATGATATAAGGAATAGACTTGAATTCTCAATCCAGGGTCCCACCTCTATACCCAGAATACTAATTAACCACACCCTAGGTCAGGATTTCTCATTTGTAGCCACACCTGTTGTCAACAACTTTGAGAGAGCAAAAATAAGTTCAAACTCTGTGACCTCCAGTCAAGGTAGAACAGGCTCACATTTGTGGGCCCTCACATTCAAGACCACCTAATATTGACCCCTTGGTGTCGTTATTGGTACTCATTCTCAGATAGGTCTACAGTGAAAAGGACCAAGTTGGGGAAAAATCAAAATGTACCTTTTGAAATTAAAAAGAGCACCAGGAAACTTAATGTTGCAGCCAGATTTGTCCTGAAAGAGATCAGATTAAGCAGAGCCCTGATCTGCATTACAATAAGGGGAAGGGTGCCCTCAGGGCAAGACCTCTCCCACCTAAACTTTTAACTCCAGAAAGGAAGGGCACTCAGGAATTTTCTGCTCCTAGAAACAATAGACAAAAGCTAGTGCAGACGTGATTCAAGGGCCCAGACTTTGTCCCAAACTGGCAGCCCAGTCTGGCAATGTTACCATGTGGCAGGAGTCAAGAATGAAGGGGCCATGGAATCTAATGCCGGTTCAGAGAGCAACCAAGGACAGGCAACATGTGGCAGGAAAGTGCCTTCATGAGGGCCTTAAGTGGGCAAGAGGCCCTGAGAGGCTGTAGAAGTGAAGCCTGAATTGCATTGGAGACCCCAAGATGTTGGACACACCATGGGCATGAGATAGCTGCCAAAGAGAGTTACATATAACTAGTAGAATCAGACCAAGGGAAAAGAGCAGCACGCAGCAAAGTTGAAAGTTGTAAGGGGGCCAGCCATGATAAGCTAAGTATGGGCAGGTCACCCAAAGGAAGTTCTTTACTTCCAACCATTATCACCTTCCAGAATAGAACTCAACCATCCATAAATTTAATAAGAAGCCTGAGTCTCAGTAGTTTACCCTGAGGCAATACCTGGTTGCAGGAGGAACTACAAACTGAGATTACCTGACCACCACCCAAGAACAGACCATCCAAAGGAAATGCCTAACATTCCAACTGCTATAGATAGAATCACCTGCTAGTGCACATTCACCAGGACACTCCTAAACAAATGTCAGCCAATCAGGGGTCCTGAACCTCAGAAACACCTCACCCCCACCTTTACTACTATAAAAACCCAATTCTAATTGAGCTCAGGACTCTCCGTTTATTCCAATACATTGGACATGCGGAGAGACTGAGTTTGCAAACTTGATTAAAATAAAGGCTCTTTGCTTTTACATACGGGACTCGGTCTCCTTGTTGGCTTTTGCGGGAATCACAGATTTGGGCATAACAGAAGTGTCGTGCATCTTAGCCCATGGCTATCCGAGGCAGAGCTGTGATTCGGCCTTTTCCCTGCTGGGGTTTGTTCTTGCTTTCAGTTAGGTCTCAAACCTAGGACAAACTAATGAATGGCTAGCTGAGATACCTGTGAACACATCAAAGTGAAATCTGGACACTAGGTTCTCCCAGCATCCCTCAGTCCCTACCTGGCACAGGGTAGGGCTGCCATACCCACTTTCTACCTTGAACTCTCTAGCCTAGGGGCTGGGCTGCCCTTCTCCCAACTGCCCTTTCCCTATATAATCCAGCCATTTTGGTTATGCTGGCTGTTATTCTTTTTTAAAGATATAAGGATGGGGGGAGAAGAATAGTCTCATGTGGGACGGGGTGATCCCAGGCCTCAGCGGGTCCCCTGAGGCTTTGGTGGGTCACCCTGGCGGGTGGGAAACTGAGGCGGGTAAGAGACAGACAGACACGCCATGCAGAGAGAGTTTGGGTATAGAATTCATTTAGTGGGTTATGGAGGGGAAAGGAAAGAGGAGAAGGGGGAAGAAGAGAGAGAGAAGCAGAGAGAGATAGAAAGAGGGGGGAGAGAGAGAAAGAGCAGAAGTTACCTCTTCAGAAGAGAGAAGGAAAGAGATAGAGTGTGTGCAGGATGGAGGAGGCAGGAGATCCACTTGCCTTGGAGGAAGGAGGGGTTGGGAGTGGGCGGGGCTTGTCTCTTAAAGGGACAGGGTACCCACATGACAGACCAGGCCAACAGATCATAACACTGGCCCCTTTTACCTTTTCGCCTCTTGGTTTCTTGGCCACCGCTCTAGGTCTTCTGGCTCTCCCTTCCCCCATCCCCTCACATGGCCTACTTGGTTTGTCGGCCATGTCCACTCAGGATTCTTTCACATGTCTCTGCCCCTGCCTCTGCCTCATCCCTCATATCTATACTAAAAACCTCGGTCCCATAGGAGCAGTCATGTCCTCCTCATTTCTTTCATGGTCCAGTGTTTCCTCAATACACCTCCTTCTTTTAGAACGATAACACATATTCTGTGCTATTCCATGTTGAAAGTATGCAATCTGCTTTTTGATTTTGCAGGAGCTTGTGTAGGAGGTGTAATGGATTAATTAAAAATGCTGTGGAATCCCTGGCTGCGGTAGGCAGCAGAAATACTGCAGGTCCCCAAGCGGTGGCAGGCAGCGGGCCATGTGGTGGCAGGCAGGGGGCAGCAGGTCCCCAGAGTAGCGAGTCCCAGGTAGGGACAGCGCACAAGATCACGCAGCAGGTCTCAGAAGGTGGCTGGTCCCCTGGTGACGTCCCCGGCAGTGAGCCATGTGGCGGTGGAGGGTGAGAGACAGACGGATAGCACACCATACAGAGTGAGGTTGGATATTTATTTAGTGGTTATGGAAGGGACGGGAGAAGGGGAGAAGAACAGAGAGAAAGAGAGGAAGGGAGAGAGAGAGAGAGAGAGAGAGAGAGAGAGAGAGAGGAGAGACCGCTGCCTCTCCAAGAGGGAGCTTGAAAAGAGAGAGAATTCAGGTGGATGGGGGAGGGAGTGGGCGTGGCTTGTCTCTTAAAGAAACAGAACAATCATTACAGGAGGTCCTTCTGTTTGTGTGTTGCTTTCATTGGCTAATGAATAAAGAAACTGCCTTGGCCTAGTTGATAGGGCAGAACTTAGGTAGGCAGGGAAAATTAAACGGAATGCTGGGAGGAAGAAAGCAGAGCCAGAGAGACACCATGGAGCCACTAGAATCAGACATGCCGAATCTTTCCTAGTAAGCCACTGCCACATGGCAATACATAGATTAACAGAAATGGGCTAAATCAAGGTGTAAGAGTTAGCCAATAAGATGTTAGTGCTAATAGGCCAAGCAGTGATTTAATGAACATAGTTTCTGTGTGGTTATTTTGGGGCTAAGCTAGCTAGGTGGCCAGGACAGACAAGTGGCCCTCTCCCCTACAATAAGCTTACAGTGAAGAGATTGCCTTGGCTCTCTGAACTTCTGAACTGTATTGAGACTGAAGGATTATGGAGACTTTTGAAGCTGGGCTAAATGCAGTTTGCATTTATATTATATGACCATGAGAGCCAGGGAGTAGAATGTGGCCGTTTGAGTGAGAATGTGTCCTCCCACCCCAGGTTCGGACCTTTGAATACTTGATCCCTAGTTGGTGGCACTGGTTGGGAGGTTTAGGTGTGGCTTGCGTAGATCACTGGGCATGGGCTTTGAGGTTTAAAAGCGCTGTGCTGTTCCCCAAGTGTTTCCTCTACTTCCTGTTTGAAGCTCGCAGTGTGAACCCACAGCTGTTTCTGAGGCTGCTGCTCCCTGTTGTCACGCTTCCCAATCATAATGGTGGCAGATTCTGTCTCTCCAGAACCATACACCTAAATAAGCATTAGCCCTTTTATTCCACTAATATAGCTTTGGTCACAGTGCTTCATCACAGCAAGAAGAAAGTAACACAGTTAGTCTCTCTAGGGAGATGTGTCTAGCTTTGGGAAGCATGGAAGGGCCGGGTGACAGATGTGACCAAGTGATAACTTAACTCAGGAATAGCCCTGCACAGGAGACCGTATATTCCTGACAACTTGCTCCATAGAAATGGAAGAACCAGAGGTTCCAGTGTTGGTCAAATATGTGCTCCTCAGAAAGGAAGCATTGAAGAGAGGATTTCCTGCCGCTGATGAGAGGAAGGGTCTGGAAGAGATTCTTTAGGAAAACCAGTGAGAGCCAGCAAGCCAGCTGAGCCAAGATGACTGGAAACAGATGGAACCAGACTTGCTATGAGATGCTGGAATGTGTGAAGAAGAAATGAAGCCAATAGTTACCGCCTGGGGAGTAATTCAGACTCTTGGCAGCAATAGCAGAACAGAGAGAGGAGCAGCACCTCAACTTCTGTGTGTGTGTGTGTGTGTGTGTGTGTTTGTTTGTTTTGTTTTTTTGTTTTTGAGACAGGGTTTCTCTGTCCTGGAACTCACTCTGTAGACCAGGCTGACCTCAAGCCTACAGAGATCCACCTGCCTCTGTCTCCCCAAGTGCTGGGATTAAAGGTGCACCACCACACCCCAGCGAGAAATCTCTTTTTAAACAAGAATTATAAATGCACCCCAAATGTTATTCATTGTAAGGGGGAAATGAAAGGCCGTGCTTTATTTGCAAAGACCCTGCAAGTTCCAGTGCGGCCTCCTGATAATCACTGGGCTCTAAAGCAATGAAAGCCTCAGGGAAAAGGACAGGAAGTAGCCAGGTATTCGCCTATTTGTGCTGCTAAAGAAAAATCATATAAAGACTCTTTTATAAAGACTATCTGCTCTTGAAGTTGGGAGATAGCTCTGTAGTGAAGTGCTTTCACAAGGACCTGAGTTCAGTTACTATAACTCATGTTAAAAAGCTGACCATGCCAATCGTACCACAAGGACATGTGCTCAACTATGTTCATAACAGCATTGTTTGTCATAGCTAGAACCTGGAAGCAACCTAAATGCCCCTCGACCGAAGAATGGATAAGGAAAATGTGGTACATTTACACAATGGAGTACTACACAGCAGAAAAAAAATAATGACATCTTGAAATTTGCAGGCAAATGGATGGATCTAGAAAACATCATATTGAGTGAGGTAACCCAGACCCAGAAAGACAAATATCATATGTACTCACTCATAAGTGGTTTTTAGACATAAAGCAAAGAAAAAACAGCCTACAATACACAATCCCAGAGAACCTAGACAACAATGAGGACCCTAAGAGAGACATACATGGATTTAATCTACATGGGAAGTAGAAAAAGACAAGATCTCCTGAATAAATTGAGAGCATGGGGAGAGAGTAGAAGGGGAGGGGAAAGGAAAGGAGGGGAGTGGAGAAAAATATATAGCTCAATAAAAACAATAGAAAATTTAAAAAAAAGAAAAACCCACACTTGACTAATAAAGAAGACAGATGCAATTATTGACATGGGGGAATGGGTAGTGAGGAGGAGGGGAGAGGGACTTTCAGTCAAGGCATAAAGTCAATAAATGTGTAAATTATATATATAAAAAGCTGAGCACACACATGCCCAAAAGAGAACACCAAGTTGAGAGGGTAGGAAGGTGGAGGTGGAATTTGGAGGAGTTAGGAATAAATGGTAGGTAAATATGATCAAACACATTGTATACAATTATCAAAGAGTAACTTGTTTTCAAAACTGGGTAGACAGACATGCACTTGTAACACCAACACTGGGGGATGGACACAGGCAGATCCCTGGGGCTCCCTAGCCAACTGGACAATCCCTAGCCAGCTAGACAAGCCTGACCAATAAACTCTAGTTCGCTGGTTCTCAACATGTGGGTCGCAAACCCTTTGGCAAACCACCATCTCAAAAAATATTTACATTACAATTTATAACAGTAGCAAAATTACAGTTATGAAGTAGCAACAAAAATAATTTTATGGCTGGGGGTCACCACAACATGAAGAACTAAAGGGTTGCAGCATTAGGAAGCTTGAAAAGGTTGCTCTAGGCCAGCGAGAGAGGCTGCTCCAAAGCGGCTGAGGAACGACACCTGAGGCTGTCTTTTGTCTTCCACATGTATGGACACACGTGCACACACACACACACACACGCACTTCTGTCCTCCACATGCCTGTACACACACACACACACACACACACACACACGCACTTCTGTCCTCCGCATGCCTGTACACACACACACACACATGCACTTCTGTCCTCTGCATGCCTGTACACACATGCACACACACAGTCCTCCACATGCATGTACACACACACACACTTCTGTCCTCTGCATGCATGTATACACACACACATGCATGCACGCACACACGTATGAATATCAGCTTTTATGGGATCTATCTCTTTGTTTGTTTGTTTGTTTGTTTGCTTGCTTGCTTTTAAGACAGAGTTTCTCTGTGTAGCCTTGGTTGTCCTGGAACTTGCTTTGTAGGCTAGGCTGGACTTGAATTCACAGAGACCCTCCTGCCTCTGCCCTCTGAGTGATGGGATTAAAGGTGTGCGCCACCACCGCCTGGCCTGGGACCTATCTCTTAAGTTGGAATGGGGATCAAATTTCAGATTTTTCAAATTTCAACCAGCCTCACTGTAAAAGTTGAGCCAGGCAGTGGTGGCGTACTCCTTTACTCCCAGAGCTCAGGAGACAGAGACACACGATCTCTGTGAGTTTGAGGCCAGCTTGGTCTAGAGAGTGAGTTCCAGGACTACACAGGGAAACCCTGTCTCAAAAAAACAAACAAACAAACAAAAAACCAGTTTTCAGTTTTACTATTGAGCTGGAGAGATGGCTCAGCAGTTAAGAGCACTGACTGCCTTCCAGAGGACCAGGGTTCAACTACCAGGACCCACATGGCAGCTCATAACTGTAATTTCAGGGGACCTGAAACTTCCCATGGCAAAACATTATGCACATAATATAAAATAATAAGATGTCAAAGAAATTTTTTTTAAAAAAGCTTTAATATCAGTCAGATGTGGCAGTACACATGAGGAAGCCCAGTATTGGCACCAGGCAGAAAGACCCTGCTGTCTCTTACTGTAAGTTACTGTTCTCTGACTGTAAAGAGACACAATGACTAGTCTCAGAGGCAATTCCATGACTGTCATGGTGGGGAGCATGGTAGCAGGCAGGCAGGCAGGCATGGTGTTGGAGCAGCAGCTGAGAGCTCACATCTGATTCACCCATGAGACCCTGAGAGGCAGGAAACAAGATTGGCTGGGAGAGAGCTTTTTTTTTTAAAGATTCATTTATTTATTATGTATGCGACATTCTGCTTCCATGTATGCCCGCACCCCAGAAGAGGGTGCCAGATATCATTACAGATGGTTGTAAGCCACCATGTGGTTGCTGGGAATTGAACTCAGGACCTCTGGAAGAGCAGCCAGTGCTCTTAACCACTGAGCCATATCTCCAGCCCCTGGAGAGAGCTTTTGAAAGCTCAAATCTCACCCTCACTAGCACATCCTCCAACAAGGCCACACCTCCCAATTCTTCCTAAACAGCCCACCAACTGGGAAATGTTATGCCCAAATCTGCGAAGTCCCCCAAAAGCCAACAAGGAGACCGAGTCCCATATGTAAAAGCCTTTATTTTATGCAAGTTTGCAAACTCAGTCCTCTCTGCATGTCCAACATATTGGAATAAACGGAGAGCCCCAAACCGAGTTAGAGTTGGGTTTTATAGTAGTAAAGGTAGGGGTGAGGGGTTTCTGAGGTTCAGGACCCCTGATGGGCTGACATTTGTCTATGGGTGCCCTGGTGAGTGTGTGCTGGCAGGTGACCCTATCTACAGCGGTTGGAACTTTAGGCATTTCCTTTGGATGGTCTGTTCTTGGTTGGTGCTCAGGTAATCTTAGTTTATGGTCCTTCCTGCAACCAGGTATTGCCTCAGGGTAACTACTGAGACTCAGGCCTCCATTAAACTTATTGAAGGCTGAGTCCTACTCTGGCAGGTGATAATGTTTGGAAGTAAAGAACTTCCTTTGGACAACAAAAGGAGATCAAGGAGATACAAATCAGAAAAGAAGAAGTCAAACTCTCACTATTTGCTGATGATATGATAGTTTACATAGGCAACCCAAAAAATTCTACCAAGGAACTTCTACAATTTATAAACACTTTCAGTAATGTAGCAGGATACAAGATTAACTCAAAAAAATCAGTAGCCCTCCTATACGCAGACGATAAATGGGCTGAGAAAGAAATCAGAGAAACATCACCCTTCACAATAGCCACAAATACCATAAACTATCTCGGAGTAACTCTAACCAAACAAGTGGAAGACTTGTATGACAAGAACTTTAAATCTTTGAAAAAAAGAAATTGAAGAAGACACCAGAAAGTGGGACGATCTCCTATGCTCTTGGGTAGGTAGAATTAACATAGTAAAAATGGCAATCTTACCCAAAGCAATCTACAGATTCAATGCAATACCCATCAAAATCCCAGAAAAATTCTTCACAGACCTCAAAAGAAAGGTACTCAACTTCATATGGAAAAGCAAAAAACCCAGGATAGCCAAAACAGTCCTGTACAATAAAAGAACTTCTGAAGGCATCACAATCCCTGACTTCAAACTCTACTACCAGAGCTACAGTATTGAAAACAGCCTGGTATTGGCATAAAAACAGACAGGAGGAAAAATGGAACTGAATCAAAGGGCCGGATATCAATCCACACACCTTCGAACACCTGATTTTTGACAAAGAAGCAAAAAATATAAAATGAAAAAAAGAAAGCATATTTAACAAATGGTGCTAGCATAACTGGATATCAACATGTAGAAGACTGAAAATAGATCCATCCCTATCACCGTGCACAAAACTCAAGTCCAAATGGATCAAAGACCTCAACATAAAGCCAGACACACTGAATCTCATAGAAGAGAAAGTGGGAAGTATACTTGAACGCATTGGCACAGGAGACCACTTCCTAAATATAACCCCAGTAGCACAGACACTGAGAGAAACAATTAATAAATGGGACCTCCTGAAAAGCTTCTGTAAAGCAAAGGACACGGTCAACAAGACAAAACGACAGCCTATAGAATGGGAAAAGATCTTCACTAACCCCACATCAGACAGAGGTCTGATCTCCAAAATATACAAAGAACTCAAGAAATTGGACACCAAAAGATCACATAATCCATTAAAAAAATGGAGTACAGATCTAAACAGGGAACTCTCAACAGAGGAATCTAAAATGGCTGAAAGACACTTAAGGAAATGCTCAACATCC
Organism: Ondatra zibethicus; assembly: GCA_004026605.1. NCBI lineage: Eukaryota > Metazoa > Chordata > Mammalia > Rodentia > Cricetidae > Ondatra > Ondatra zibethicus. The sequence continues at coordinate 196,671 of PVIU01000849.1, forward strand.
TTAGTCATCAGAGAAATGCAAATCAAAACAACTCTGAATGGCCAAGATCAAAAACATTGATTAAAACTTATGCTAGAGAGGTTTTGGGGAAAAGGGAACACTTCTGCATTGCTGGTGGGAATGCAAGCTGGTAAAACCCCTTTGGATTTCTCAGAAAATTAGGAAACAACCTTCCTCAAGATCCAGTGATACCATTTTTGGGTATATATCCAAAGGATGCTCAATGGTGCCACAAGGACATGTGCTCAACTATGTTCATAGCAGCTTTGCTTGTCATAGCCAGAACCTGGAAACAATCTAAATGTCCCTCGATCCAAGAATGGATAAGGAAAAATGTGGTACATTTACACAATGGAGTACTACACGGCAGAAAAAAGTAACGACATCTTAAATTTTACAGGCAAATTGATGGAGCTAGAAAACATTATTTTGAATGAGGTAACCCAGACCCAGAAAGACAATTATCACATGTACTCACTCATAAGTGGTTTATTAACATAAAGCAAAGAAAGCCAGTCTACAAATCACAATCCCAGAGAACCTAGACAACAATGAGGACACTAAGAGAGACTTACATAGATCTAATCTACATGGGAAGAAGAAAAAGACAAGATCTCCTAAGTAAATTGGGAGCATGGGGACCTTGGGAGAGAGTTGAAGGGGAGGGGAGAGGCAGGGAGGGGAGCAGTGAAATATGTAGAGCTCAATAAAAATCAATAAAATTAAAAAAAAAGAACTTCCTTTGGGTGATATGTTCATATTTAGCTTATCATGGCTGGCTTCTACAGAAAACAAAAATTCCAATACAGTTATTCTCATTCAAACCACCACACACCTGGGTTCCATACTGAGTTCCAAGTCAAAATGAACACTTAGTAAGATTCTGTTTCAAAAAACCAGGGGTCCAGTGAGGTTGCTCAGTGAGTAATGACTCTTGATCCTGACACCTGAGATCTAGTCCCAGGACCCCCATAGAGCAAGGAGAAAACTGACCCCCAAAACTTGTCCTCTAACCTATCCATACTCACAGAAGTAAGCATGCTCTCATGACATGTGTGTGTGTGCTCATGTATACACACACACACAAACACACACACTAAAGGGAAAATCAACATGGGCTGACAGAGTGGGGATATACATAGACCCACACAGCCCCAGGCCTGGCTGATAACCATGGTCAATCAATCAAAAAGGCATTCGCTTGAGGGAAGGATTAAGAGGGGGTCACTGAATGAGGAAAGAGAATAGAAGATGGAGAAGATGTCAATCAGAATGCATTAAATATATGTATGAAACTGTCAAACAAATATGATCAATAAAAATTAAAAGAAGCTATAGAAGCCCATGGTGATTAAATAACTCTATTAAAAAAGTAGGTCATGGAAGAGTTGAAAAACTTTTAAATTCTTAGAATTGAATGAAAATACAACATACCAACACCAATGGGGGACAATTTAAAGAATTTAAAGCAGTCTTAAGAAGGATGTTTATGCCGGGCGGTGGTGGCGCACACCTTTAATCCCAGCACTCGGGAGGCAGAGGCAGGCAGATCTCTGTGAGTTTGAGGCCAGCCTGGTCTACAGAGCCAGTTCCAAGACATTCAGTAATTCAGTACTGTTATATAGAGAAACCTTGTCTCAGAAAACCAAAAAAGAAGAAAAAAATATGGAGGTTTATAGCTCTAAGTACCTACATTTAAAAAAAAATCAGCAAGATCTCATCTCAAGTAAATAAGCTAATCATGCACCTTATCATACTGCAAAAATAAGAACAAACCAAACCCCAAAGCAGGAGAAATAATGAAGATAAAAATGTATTGAAATTGCATAGAAATTGGTGAAGTAGGGCTGGAGAGATGGCTCAGCGGTTAAGAGCATTGCCTGCTCTTCCAAAGGTCCTGAGTTCAATTCCCAGCAACCACATGGTGGCTCACAACCATCTGTAATGAGGTCTGGTGCCCTCTTCTGGCCTGCAGGCGTACACACAGATAGACTACTGCATACATAATAAATAAATAAATGAATATTTAAAAAAAAAAAAAGAAATTGGTGAAGTAGAAACAAAAAATATAATCCATGAAATGAAGAGTGGGTCCTTTAAGCAAGATTGTCAAACCCTTAGCCAAAGTAATGAAAAGAAAATGACCCAAGTTAATAGGATTAAATATAAAGAGAGAAATTGCCACAGATCACAATGGAATTCAGAAACTTATGAAGACCTGCCTTAAAAACTTATATTCCACTAAACTAGAAGATCTAAAAAAAAAAAAAGATGAATTTCTAAGTGTATTTGGCATACCAAAGTTAAACCAGGATGAAATAGACAATTTAAACAAACTATAATAAAGCAATACAACAAAGCAGTAATTAAAAATCTCCCAAAGATCCCAGCTGCTGGCCTTAGTGGGGCTCGCCTTTACTCCCAGCTCTTGAGAGGCAGGTAGATGGAGATTTTGAGGCCAGCTCCATCTACATAGCTAGCCCCAGGCCATCCAGAGTTACAAAACCCTGCCTCAAAAAAAAAGAAAGAAAGAAAGAAAGAACGAAAGAAAGAAAGAAAGAAAGAAAGAAAGAAAGAAAGAAAGAAAGAAAGAAAGAAAGAAAGAAAGAAAGGGAAGTAAAGAAATGAGGAGGCAGGAGCGATGCCTCAGTGGTTAAGTGCAGTGGGCTCTCTTCCAGAGGACCTAGTATCAGGCCCCACATGGCAGCTCTCAATTGTCTGTAAGTCCAGTTCCAGGGGACTTGACACCCTCAGACAGACACAACAACAATGCATAGAAAAGACAAAAATAAATCACTGGAAGAAAGAAGGAAAAGCCTCTGACTGGCCAGTTAGCTCATTGGTAAAGGCACTTCCCACCAAACCGGAGGACGTGAGGCCAGTCCCTGGAACCCTCATGGCAGGACAGAACCGGCTCCTGCAAGTTGTCCTCTGACCTCCATATACATACCATGGCACACACGTGCACAACCACATACATATACACATATCATACACATACACATAAAAATATTTAATGCATAGGTATAGACCATCAAAGAACTAAAGCCAGCCTTGGATGTTCTCAAGAGTCCTTTGTTGTTTCTTGAGACAAGGTTAACCACGGCTGGCCTGGAACTCACAGACATCTGCCTGTCTACCTCCTGCATGCTAGGATCAAAGGCAAGTGCCTCCATGCTCTGCCCCAATCTCTGCCCCCTTCCTTTATAGTGATATATAAACACATGCCATGCTTCCGTTTGCTGTGTTTAGCCAGTGTTCTTTCCCAACAGTACAGAGGCAAGATTTCTTTGCAGCTTCATGGAGCACCTGATTTGGTGAGTCCTCAAGCTGTCTACCCATCCCAGACAGACAGTCTACTGCTCTGGACTTCCTTGTGTTGTCGCTGGCACTCCCTTTCTATCCTTATTCTAGCTGTAAATGGTGGTGGGATTTCTCCTGCTCGTGGATTAGATTTATCACCTTAGATCCAAGGAGTCATTTGGCAGGTAATCTTTCACACTGGGTTCATTTAGCACACTATATTACTATGCGTCTGTGTGCCTGTTGCCACTGCTAGAGATTTGGTTATACAAATATGATTAATTTTCTAGCCACCTATACTGGTGGACAGTTGTGTTGCTTCCTCTTTTGACCAAAAATAAAACTGCCATGGACGTCTGTGCACACACTTTTTTCTCATTGTGCATTAGGGATGAATATGCTGCCATGCCTGTGTGGATGTCAAAGGACAATTGTGTGGACTCAGTTCTTAACTTCCACCTCTTCATGGAATCTGGGGATTGAACTCAGGACCTTGGACTTGTATGACAAGCATTTGACTCACTGAGACATCTTGACAGCTGTGTGGTGTGTGTGTGTGTGTGTGTGTGTGTGTGTGTGTGTGTGTGTGTGTGTGTGTGTAATTTTAGGATAGTGTCTGCTATAACCAAGAGAACCTCAAACTTGGTATATGTTGCTGAGAATGGAAGGCCTTGAACTTGTGATCCTTCTCTACTTCCCGAGTGCTGAGATTACAGGTATGCATACCCACGTCAAGTTTGTAGAACACTGGGGATTGAACCCAGGGTTTCCTGCTTGCTAGGCACGCACTGTATCATCCTCACTACAAACCTCAGACTGTGCACACATTTTCATTTCCCATCTGTTCCCAGGAGTGGGACCTTGAGCTATAGGGTGGGTGCAGATTTTGCATTATTAGAAACTGCCAAAGCATAATCTACAGTAGTAGTTTGGGGCACACTTCTGCCAACAGAACAGAAGACTGCTCTTACTTTCTGCCAACGCCCCACTTAAGGCTGCCTGTTTCTTACCTCATTTCTCTAGGATGGACATATTTTCAGGAGCCATTCACGAATCGCCTTCTGCAAAGCACCTGCTATGTATTTTGTCATAGGCTCATTATTTAGATCCACTGTGTGACTGAGCTGAAATTCATGTATTGAAAGCTCTGTTGATATGTCAGATTGCACTAATTTTAATTTTAATAATTTCTACTGGATCAAAATAACTAAGATTTTTCCACCTCTGTTCAATGAACCAGTGTCCTGATCTTGTAGCCCAAATTTGGAAATTTCTGTAGGAATGAATGGGATCCTACCCAACTCTTAGAAGCCGTTCTGATTCCTGTATCACGGGTGCCCTTATGACATCATCATGGGCTCCCTTCCCTCACTCTTCCTGCCAGCCTCCTGGCAGGAGGAGTACAGACCTGAGATGATGGCTCCATCATAACCCCAGCCATGGGGGAATTTAAGGGATTGCAGGCTGGGAGATTTGAACCATCTGTCTCCAATCATGGGCTCTCAATGTAGTGTAAGTTTTAGGTTATTGAAGGTGCGTTTCTAGTTAATCAGGAAATAAGTGCTGTGTCTAGGGATGCTGGGGAACTGAGGAAACTGGGCATGTGTTTAAACGGTTATGTAATTGTTCAACTAATAACCCACTCACAGATTTCTTCTTTAATTCTGGTTATAGAAGGGGAATGGTTGCTGTGAGATCGAAATTGAAAAAGTCTACACAATCACTGAACTATCACAGCCAGCAATAGAAAAAGAACCAAAAAAGGAAAAAAAGTCAATTCTTCCATCCTCTTCAAAGGTAGTAGTGCCAGGCCTCAAGGTTAGAGGTACCCCTGATCTTCCTTATTTTTGACCTATGCCACACAGACTTACGGTGGTTTTCTCCACAGGATGGTCATGGAATTTATGCGCCACACAGATCTGTGTGAGCAAGAGGTTGGGATGCTGACCCAGAGCAACCATCAGAAACCAGTTTCCCTACCCAAGATGGGTTGGACAAGGGTTGCTTTTGACTGTCTTCTTATCTACCTGAGACAAGATGGTTTGTGTGGGGGAAGGCCCAGAGACTGAGAATAATGTCCTGTGAACTGGGGAGTGGGGTGTGAGATCTGTGTTTGGGGAACATATCTAAACAGAAGAACTCGTACATCCAGGATTGAGTAAGAGTGTGGGTATGAATGTGTTAGCTGAAGTTTAAGGTTTCGGAAGTAAAAGTGAGAAACAGATGAGGTCAGGACCCCAAGTTGTGTGAGAAGATAAGTTTATTATTAGGACCTAACCAGAGGAGGGGACATTGGTGACTGCAGTAGAGAGGCGAAGGCAGAGAGGAAAGAATGCCAGTTTCCTGAAAATTCCTGCTAGAAAGTCCCAGCCTCAGATTGTGGTCCTGCCCAGAAAGATGCTATAAATTACAAGGCTCTTGCTCTAGACTGGCCAACCAGGTTCACAGACACCTAAGTGAGAGGCTGAAGGGATGGCTCAGTGGTTAAGAACACCGGGTGCTCTTCCAGAGGACCTGGGTTCAGTTTCCGGTACCCGCATGGCAGCTCACACTTGCCTGTTACTCCATTTCCTGGGGACCTGATGTCCTTTTCTGACCTCTGAGGACACCAGGCACACACATGGTATGAACATACTTGCAGGCCCAACACTCATACATATAAAATTAAAAAAAAAAACAAACTTACCAGAATGAATGTAGCAGATGCTATAAATGGGGACATAGGGACTTAGGGTTAAGATGACATAAGGTGTCTTTGCCTGATATGGCAGAAAGGGGACCAGGCTCTGGTAGTAGGCCCTCCTGCCTTTGTGGCTCATTCTGTTGCCCTGCCCAGTGCTCAAGAACTTGAGAGGCATCCACGGTTAGTGACACAGGACCAGGGCATCAACTGAGAACACCGTGGAGAATGTGTTCTCTAGAACCTCTTACTATAGCTTTATTCTTTTCTCATGTAAATCTAAATAATGTACTGTGATCACATACTCTCTTAATCTCTCTTATTCCTCTCTCTCTCTCTCTCTTTCTCTCTCTCTCTCTCGTGTGTGTGTGTGTGTGTGTGTGACTGCATGAGGAGGGACTGAGGAGGGGCTTATTTACATAGTTCAAGATGTAATTTATCAGTATCTATACCCTTGAAAACTGAAACCATTCTTCACCTTACACCCCCACAACAGCCACATCGACAGCCTCCATCTAAGAAAGTACTGAAGGCCAGCAGAAAGATACAGGCCTGGTGGCGAGGCACACTGGTGCGATGCATACTGTTGAAGGCTGCCCTCAGTGCTTGGATCATTCAGTGTTGGTGGAGAAAGATACTGGCCAGAAAGCTGGAGAAGAGACGGCTGATAGTCCTGCATTTGATGGCACAAGAAACAAGGGCCTGTGTCACTATTCAGTCATGGGTCCGAATGGTGCAAAGCCGCCAGCAGTATTGCCATCTGCGTTACGCTACTCACGTCATCCAGGTGTCATGGCACTGGTATAACTGCCATACCCGTGGCCTTTTCCAGGGTAGCTACGAGCTTACAGGGAACCAACTAAGTCTTCAGCTTGACATCTTTCTGGGATCCCAGATTTGTCGTATATCAGACTGCATACCCTTGCCAATAAAGAGCTGATCAGGTCTTCTAACAGACGGCACTGGGTCTTTGTTACACAACCCACTTGGCATCCCTGTCCAGCAGCAAATCCACACAATGACTGCAGACACAAAGCACCACACAAGCTTGCTCTGACAGCCACAGCACGTGTCTAAACTCCCAGGGCGGAGGATGTCAGAGCCCTGGACCACAACAGTGCCTGTGTCTGCTTAGCAATGACTGCATGACTGGAGAGTTGGGATAAAGTCACCAGGAACACTGCTAGATGCCTGCTCCCCTTAATTGGTCAATATGCCACTCTCTCATCATCCTCTGAGATCTCCCCACCTACTTAGAACAAACCTGACAGCCCTTCCCACGTCCACAACGCTACATGGTGTAGCCATATCCTTCAAACTCTCCCAGGTGGGTGGTCCCTGAATACTTTAACTAGTGCAGGCAACTGTAAACTTAATACTGCAGGAGGGCAAATCCAGAGCATGTCCCAGAGGGATTGGCTTAAAGTGATGTACTCCCTCCCTCCTAAGAGTAGGCACAGGAGCCACAATTTAACACAGGAAGGTTTAGAAAACTTGTGCTCTGTTTTTGTTCTGGTTTGAATTTTGGTTCTGAGACAGGGTTTCTCTGTGTAGCCCTGACTGTCCTGGAACTTACTCTGCAAACCAGCCTAGCTCTGAACTCAGAGATCTGCCTATATCTTTGCGAGTTGGAATTAAAGGTGTGTGCCGCAATGCCCAACTGCACTGTGCTTCTGTATGGGGAATTTTAAGGAACAGAAAAATAGGGGGGACTTCTTGGCACTGGATGCTCAGCACTTTGTCCTTAAAACCCAGCATTCAATAGAGCAGTGGCAAGATGCCACTTCAAAAAGACCCCTTCTGTAAAGGTCGTGACTTTGGGAGCAGGGGAGGGGCATAGGAGGAGCTGGAGAGAGGGAGCGATTGGAATTATTTAAATGCAGTGCTTATATATAAAGTTCTCAAAAAGATAATAAATAAATAAGTATATAAATAGACTACAATTATTCAGCCATAAATAGGGCTGCATGCACTTCCGGGTTCTAGAGCCAGTCACATGAAGACAAGCCCTCAGGCAGAAGTGCCTGAATGTTAAAGGGCCCCGTGTGACCCACGTGCGTGCATGCATGTTTACATCCATGTATGACTCAGCTAAGCCTTTGCGTGCATGTGTGAGCCCTGTCATCTACGTCATCTGCGTATGACATAGCCATGTCAACCCCTTGTGCCTATGTGCTAGGCAGGTTTTAAAAGCTGGATATACCATCTCTGCACATGGATTCCCCAGGCCTGTACACGCCCCCTCTAATAAACTCCTAAATGGGTTTGTTGCATGTTTTGTGGTTCCTTCTCACTTGTGCCAGGTAATTTCATAGATCTCCTTCTTGTCAGTGGCCCAGCAGAACCAGATCACAGTCGTGAACTCAGAGTGTCATGGGACTATACACTAAAGCCTGGCTAACAGAACTGTGATATTCCAGGAAAGAAACTTTGAATGAGAGCTAAGAATTTGGTGAGCTGGAAACCTGGTCAGAGCCAAGGTCTGGAAGGAATCTCACACAGTATCCAAGCAGCCTGAATATGGAAAGGATTACACAGAAGCAATGCTATTGTATAATCTTTTTTGCACTAGGAAGATGCATCTCTGCCAAGGCACCTTCTGATTGGTTTAATAAAGAGCTGAATGGCCAATAGCTAGTCAGGAGAGGATAGGCAGGATTCCAGGGAAGAAGAGAGGTGAGATTCACCAGGCGGACATGGAGGAAGTGGAACATCAGTATTGAGGAAAGGTAACGAGCCACAAGGAAGAGTTTAGATTAATACGGAGAGCTAATTTAAGTTTTAAGAGCTTGTTGGAAATAAGCCCAAGCTAAGGCCAAACTTTCATACTTAACAAAGTCTCCATGCCATTATTTGGATTATGGTGGTCCAAAGAAAGTCTGACTGTAGAGCACGGCTTGCATTCTCATCTGGACTCCAGAAGGATGTGTCCAGATCTGTGAAGCACCACCCACGGACCAGACCAGAGTCTTTAACCTGACCTCTCAAAAGAAGATCCACTGTGAAAGCACAGTGATCAGAACGCGGTATACGTGTGTATGAAACTGCCAGAGGACAAATTTAATCAAATATTAAAATAAAAAGAAAGTACAGTAATAGCCATATAAAAACAATCACTGCTGTAGTGCCAACCATTTAGGGATTAAAGGTACCTGAAACTACCTCGCACTGACATATTCACAAAGGAATGCCTGAGGTGAGACAGACTTCCGGGTGTCAGGAAAGGCATGCCAAGAGACTCAAGACCAGGTCCAGCAGACATGGCAGCATTCATACATTGTGCCTCATGCAGCTCCCTCCTCCGCATTTACTCCTTTAACGTCCAGGCCCATCTTGTTCTGTTCCTGTATTGCCATCTCCTCTTCCTCCCTTTCTCCTCTCTCCTCCCTCTCCTCCCCCCTCCTTCTCTGCCTCTTCCTCCTCCCTTTCTCCTCTCTCCTCCCTCTCCTCCCCCCTCCTTCTCTGCCTCTTCCTCCTCCCTTTTTCCTCTCTCCTCCCTCTCCTCCCCCCTCCTCTGCCTCTTCCTCCTCCCTTTCTCCTCTCTCCTCCCTCTCCTCTCCCTCTCCTCCTCTTCCTCCTCCCTCTTCTCTTCCTCCCCCTTTCTTTTCCTCTTTGCTTTTTTCATTCTTCTGTCTCTGTTTTCCACTCCTAACAAGCATAGCCTGGCCTGGTTTATAGGGTCTCTGTGCCATAGCGTCCTAAGAGAAAGCACTCTTCTATGCTGTATGATCACTTCCTTTCTTTCCACCTTTAGACAAAGGTTCCTCAGCTCTTATTAATAACATCCCCCCTCTACTTACGTTCTGCTCCTCTCCCTTTTCCTCTATGACCCAATACTAATCACTAGTCTTACTGTGTTTTCGTCACTTCCCATTTTCTGTCCTCAGTAAAGTAAATGTCCAAGAGAACACAACAGATGAATGATGTAAGGAAATCAACACAAGATATGAAAATAACACTCAATAAAGAGAAGCAGTATAGAAAATACAGGTGAAATGCTGGAAATCAATGTTGTGATAAGTCAAATGAAAAGCTCTGTGAAACTTTCACCAATAGAATGGGTCACAAGCAGGACAGAGTGTAAGGGCTTGAAGACAAGGTAGAGGAAGTGGAAAATCCAGTCAATGACAAAGATAAATAAAAATATGCAAATGAAACATGCAAGATCTATGGGACACTATGACATGACAAGTTCATGAATGGTAGACACAAAAGAAAAATTTAACGCCCAATGTGTAAAAGACATTTTCAATTAAGCTGTAAGAGAAAGTCTCCCAAAGCTCAGAAAGAGATGCTTATCCAAGTTCAAAAGGCATTCAGAGTACAAGATACCAGGAAAGTACAGTACAAATCACATTATAGTTAAAATACTAAGTACAAGGGACAAATAAGATATACTGAAAACTGCAAGAGAAAACCACCAAGCCACATATAAAGGTGGGTGCATCAGAGTAAGAGAATTCTCAACAGAAAATCTAAAAGCTAGGCGGGTTTGGAATGATGTATTTCAAGTTGAGAGAGGACACGGCTGCCAGCCTAGACAACTGCAGCCAGCAACACTGTCATCAAGAGCAACAAAAGCCCACTGAACAAACCCACAGCCAGCAAGCCAGACCTCCCGAAGATACTGGAAGACATCCTCCAGACCAAAGAGAAAAACACATCCAGGAGACTGCAGGAAAGAATAAGCCATACAGAACAGTAGTTAAGCAAAGGAACAGAAGACCAAACACCACAAAACCCAACACCACGGCAGGAATTAATACATACCTTTTAATACTAACCCTGAATATCAGTGCTCTCAATTTCCACAATCAAAAAACACTGGCTAGCAGACTGGATTTTAAAACAGAACCTATGGACCTTAGGAATTAGCAACGTGAATTAAAGAGCTTTCCCTGAAAGCCTGAAGACCTGAGTTTGATCTCCAGGATCCATGTTTAAAAATACAAAACAAACAAAAACAAACAAACCGTGGGCTTGGAGCAACCATCTCTTAATCATGAGACCAGCCAGGGCTACAGAGTGAGACCCTGCCTCAAAAAAAAAAAAAAAAAAAAAGAAAGAAAGAAAAGAAAAGTGAAGCCTTTGCTGCTTGCTCGGACTAAACAGACAAGTATTTTGTTTGCAATAAAGCAGGAATTAGAAATAAAGCAAAGCATAAACCTGCAGGAAGGAGAGACTCGAACTTCTAATAACGAGGTGCTGAATGGTGGTTGTGCCTCCTGCTAACAGGAACTGAGAGAACTCACCAAATGGCTTGAAAATTTTCTTCATGGGTGAACTAGAGTAAAATGTGCACGTGCTCATGTGTGTGTGCACGCACATGTGCACGTGTATGTGTGTGGGTGTGCACATATTTGGAGGCCAGAGGTCAACCTCAGGTATCCTCAGGAATTCTTCACCATGTGTTTTGAGACAGGGTCTCTCACTGTCTGGAACTATCCAAGTAGGCAAGGCTAGCCGAAGGGATCTGCTGTCTTGTAATGCCTTCCCAGTGCTGGCATTTCAAGGCAGTGACACCAGACTTAGCTTTTTCACATGGGTTGTAGAGATGGAAATAGCGTCCTAATACTTGTAGGCCAAACACTTTAAACTGTGCTATCCTCAGGCTATTATTTTAAAATTTCTGGGCTGTGATCTAAAGAAATCCAGAGACTCCAGTCTGCTGTTTGGGGTTGCCCAACACCCTTATCATTCAACATACGTTCCAGGTGCCCTGCGCTCCCTAAAAACTATTCAACCCCTCAACTTCATGCTGATTGGTCCGTCCTGAAATGATCTCTGCCATTCTCCCACAGTCACGCATAATCCTACACCAACTTCCCACCAACTCCAAGTGCATCCCTCAATTTACCCCCGGACAGTTTCTCGGAGGGTTCAGAACCAGGGTCTGATGCCTTATTCACAAGCCCTTCTGCTCAAACTCACCTTCAGGTGGTATTTCCAGAGCCAGGAACAGGCAGACATAGGGCCCTGCTTCTGCCAAAGTGGCTGCCCTTGACCTGCCTCCGGTGAGGGTAGAGAAAGACAGAACAGCCAAAGGTGTCTGTGCCTTAGGTAGGGCCTAATGGTTTTCAGGCCTGCAAATATATTGCTTTCTGGGGAAGCTGATAACATGGGAGCCCTACAGATAGTCCAGGATGCAATGAAGATGTACCTGCTTCTTACCTCTGTCCTCCACTGTCTTATAGAGATTTTATAACTCATGCATATAAACACAGACAGCGACCCCATTGTCCTTTATATGTGATGTGTTTCCTTTGTGCTTTTCCAGGGCAGTACAGAGACAAGCTCTTTCTGCAGCTTCATGAAGCTCTTGACTCGTTGCCAAACTCCTCTGAACCACCACACACTACGGTATTCCTCTCTGCTTCTTTGTGCTATTTTAAGACACTACTTTGTATATCCTTAGCTTGGCTGTACATGCTCTTCTGATTTCTCTTGTCTGTGATTAGATTTGTCATTCCAGACACATGGAATCATAGGCCAGATAATCTTTTACACTTGGCATCTTCATTTAACAGAATTTGAGACTGTTCTAGACTATTGTGTATCTGTGTGCTCATTGTGACTTCTGGGACTTATTTGGGGATTGTTGCATGGCTAGCCTAATTTCTTGTCTAGTCATCCACACTGGTAAGCAGGTGGACAGTTTCCACTTTTGATCTATTAACTAAGGAAACTCTCAGTTTGTGGGCTGTGTGCTATGGACCCCATAGCTTCCCAGAGTTGGGGCAGTAAGTGTGGCACTTGTCATGAGGCTAGGCTCTTCGGAAGCTGAGCAGGGTAGAGCCTGCTGCCCAAACAGAGGCAGAGATCCTAGCCACGCCACTTAGCAGTTTAAAGGCTCATGTGATCAAAATTAGATTACAGATACACAATAAAGAAAGATTGAGATGGAAAAAAACTCTAAACAGGTTCAAGTGTTCAGTAGCAGGACCTCCCAAAAGAGTCATCTGTGCCTCCAGCATGAACCAGGAAGCCACATCTTAAAGCAGCCATGCCTCTGCTTGCGCTAGAAAACAGGGCCCACCTGAGGAAAGATAGTCACCAAGAAGCCACACTTGATTTCATTTTTTGTGGTTTTAAAACCCTTTTTTAAGCTTTCTCGGGTGCTAAGTGGCTATACATGGCCCTGGACACTGGTCATCATATGCAGGTAGAGTTTTCCTGTCCCAACTGCCTGCTCCCAAATAACTAACACAGAGACTTATAATTACTTATAAATGCTTGGCCAATAGCTCAGACTTATTACTAACTAACTCTTACAACTTAGCCCATTTCTATTAATCTATGTGCTACCCGAAGGCTTGTGGCTTTTGCCTCTATCCAATTTTGTGTGTCCAACTCATTCTCTGGCTGGCTGGCAACTACTCTGACTCTGGCTTTCCCCATCCCATCATTCTCAGTTTGGCTTTCCCACCTAACTTTATCCTGTTCAGCTATTGTCCAGTCAGCTTGTTCATTAAACCAATCATAGTAACATATATTCATTCACACGGTGTACAGAATGATTATTCCACAGCAGAGATCTGCCTACCTCTGCCTCCTGAGTACTGGGATTAAAGGCATGCACTACCATGCCCTAAAATATTTTGTCTGTTTGTTTTCGAGACAGGGTTCCTCTGAATAGTCCTGGCTGTCCTGGAACTCACTCTGTAGACTAGGCTGACCTCAAACTTAAAGATATCCATCTGCCTCTGCCACCCAAGTGCCAGGATTAAAGGTGTGCACCCACACACCCAGTTTTTTGTTGTTGGTTTTTTGGTTTTTGTTGGATAGTTTCCTATATCCTAGACTAGCCTCAAACTTATTACATTCAAGTTGGAGGATGGCATTGAATTCCTGATCCTTCTGTCTCTACTTCCTGCGTGCTGGGATTACAAGTATGCACACCCATATCGTTCATACAATGCTGAGGACTGAACCCAGAGCTTCATGCTTGCTTGGTGACTTACTACAGCCTCAACCCATGTGTATACACTTTGAAGATACATTTTCATTTCTCACATTTGTGCAGGAGTGGGGCCGTAAGTTAGAGGGTGAGTGGATATTTGGTACTATTGGAAACTGCCGGACCATCTTCCACAGTACTTGGAGTCACACTTCTGCCAACAGGGTAGAAGAACTATTACCTTCTGTCTCCACCCCCATATAAAGCCCAACTTTGGGAATTTCTGTAGGAATGAATGGGATCCTACCCAACTCTTAGAAACCATTCTGATTCCTGTATCACGGGTGCCCTTATGACATCATCATGGGCTCCCTTCCCTCACTCTTCCTGCCAGCCTCCTGGCAGGAGGAGTACAGACCTGAGATGATGGCTCCATCATAACCCCAGCCATGGGGGAATTTAAGGGATTGCAGGCTGGGAGATTTGTACCATCTGTCTCCAATCATGGGCTGTCTATATGGGGTAAGTTATAGGCTGTAGAAGTCGACTGATTTCTACTTAATCAGGATATGAGGCTGTGTCTAGGAAAACTGGACATGTACTAAAACAGTTACATAGCCACTCGAAGGATACCTACTAACAGTTTTCCCCCTTAACTCTGGTTATAAAGGTTATTAAAGCCAAAGAAGTGGAAGAAGTACCAAAACCAAAACCACAAAAGAAAAAAGGAAACTCAAAGTCCACACCTCTGCCTGCTCCACAGGTAGGTGCTTCAAAGTTGGAGGTGACCTGTGATCTTTCCTATCTTTAACCTATGTCACCCAGACTGACAGTGATCTTCTCTGGGCCCCAAAGGTTAGTGCAGTCATGGAATTTGTGCCTCAAACAGGATCCTTGTGTGAGAAAGAGGGTTGGGATGTTCACTGTCAAAACAACAGTCAGACACCAAGACTGCCTCCAGCTAGCTGGAATATGCAGCTGCCTTATCCCAAACTGGAACGGACAAAGATGCGGTTGCTCACCAGTGACTGTCTTCTCCAGTTGCCTTGCTGACCTGAGAAATATGGGGACTCAGGCATGGAGATGGGTGTGGGGAAGGGTAGGAATAGTGTCGAGAAGAGCTGGCGAGTCGGGTGTGAGGGCTAGATTGTGGCTGTATGCTGTCAGAGAATAGATCACACCCAGAATTGTTCAGGAAGAGTGTGTGTGTGTGTGTGTGTGTGTGTGTATGTAAGTGCAAGGTGCTAGAAGCAAAAGAAGTAAGAGTGATAAAGACCTCAACCTGTATGGAGAAGGAAGCTTAACATTAGGACCTGGCAGGTGGTGTTGTCAGGCTGCAGGCTGAGGTAGAGAAGGAGCGATCACAGTGAGCAGAGAATGCTAGCTTCCCATCAAATGGAAGATGATCTGGGAGGCCGTGGGCCTCGTATGTGGTCCAGTCCAGATGGAGCCTCTGAGTCACAAGGTTCTTTCTCTAAACTGAGCAAATGTTCTCCTTCTATAAGTTGAGACTCAGGGCACAAGGTGATGTGTGCTCCTTAATTGGCACGGCAGAGAGAGAAGAGGAGAAACAGGATGGAAATAGTGCCGGCATTTTTTTCTGGTCTCCTGGGTCAGTGGTTGGCTGATCAGTGTTCTTCAACTTGAGAGGAAGTGATGACCATTAGCATCCAATCAGGCTCCTTCCTGGGGCTAAGTGGGGAATACATCTTAACAATGTTTCTTCACTTTCCCACCCTCAGTCCAAGAAAACACCACCACCACCGCCAAAACCACCACCACCGCCAAAACTACCATCCCAGACTCCTTCTTACCAAAAACTGGCAGCCAAAAAGATACAGGCCTGGTGGCGAGGCACACTGGTGCGACGCATACTGTTGAAGGCTGCCCTCAGTGCTTGGATCATTCAGTGCTGGTGGAGAAAGATACTGGCCAGAAAGCTGGAGAAGAGACGCATGGAGGCTCTGCGCTGGATGGTACAAAAAACAAGGGCCTGTGTCACTATTCAGTCATGGGTCCGAATGCAGCGCGCCCGCCAAGTCTACCTCCATTTGCTCAGTGCCGTCCGTATCATCCAGGCGTCATGGCGCTGGTATAACTGCCATACCCGTGGCTTTTTTGAGGGCAGTTATGAGATTACAGGACACCGACTAAGTCTTCAGCTTGACATCTTTCTGGGATCCCAGATTTGTCGTGTATCAGACTGCATACCCTTGCCAATAAAGAGCTGATCAGATCTTCTAACAGACGGCACTGGGTCTTTGTTACACAACCCACTTGGCATCCCTGTCCAGCAGCAAATCCACACAATGACTGCAGACACAAAGCACCACACAAGCTTGCTCTGGCAGCCACAGCACGTGTCTAAACTCCCAGGGCGGAGGATGTCAGAGCCCTGGACCACAACAGTGCCTGTGTCTGCTTAGCAATGACTGCATGACTGGAGAGTTGGGATAAAGTCACCAGGAACACTGCTAGATGCCTGCTCCCCTTAATTGGTCAATATGCCACTCTCTCATCATCCTCTGAGATCTCCCTACCTACTTAGAACAAAACTGACAGCCCTTCCCACGTCCACAATGCTACATGGTGTAGCCATATCCTTCAAACTCTCCCAGTGTCCTCTTGGACACTCTGTCAGTCATTAAGTGTCTCAAGCAGAGCATGCCAACCTTGTTCCTGTTCAGAACTAGGAGCTTGTCTCCTGGACCCCTAGGGCATTCTCTCCTGAGAGTTCTCTCCATCCAGCTTGGTCTCTGCACAAACACTCCCTAGAGGGACTTCCTCTGTCTTCCCAGGTTATATAGCAATCCCTGCCCACCTTCTTTTGGCTTCAGGTGGTAACTCTAATACCTCAGTTGAAAGTCCTCATTAGGACTGGAGGTATCCGCAGACTTCCCGTTAAAATTAGACAGCTGCAAGGGGGCAGTGCTCTGCACCCAGATTTTGCAGAGTATCACCCCTCCTTGTTGCTATAGGGATTGTGTGTGTGTGTGTGTGTGCGTGTGTATGTGTGCATGTGTGTATATGTATGAGTGTATGTGTATGTGTGCATATGTGTGTGTGTATATGTGTGTGTGCATTCACACACACGTGCTTATGCTTTTGTGTGCTTAAACTGAAAACCACTCATTTAGAGTAGCTAATAAGGCAGCGTCATTTGGTGTGTTCAAATTGCTAAGCAGCCATAGATTTCCAAAGTCTTTTTATCGTACTATATAATCCCCTGGCCTTTTAGTGTCCGTTCCCCACTAATCTCCCCTCCAGTACCTTGTGCCCTTCAAAATGTATCCTGTCCCTATATAATTTATTTTCTCACAGTCATAGCCATACATCATTTGTGTGTGGCCTCAGTAAACAGTGTTGACAAAACTCACTCACCTCTCACTGTGCAGCATAACTATATACCCCATAACATTCTAGTGTGAGAATCTATCACACTGCTTTGCATGTGTTTGACCACTTATGGCTAAAGTCACTATGAATGGTTAGCAGTTTACAATCCCATCAGCCGTGTAGAAGAGTTGGGCAGATTAGAGCGGTACCACTGGGGCAGCTGGTAGGCGCTGTCAAGAGGATTGTTAAACATTATTAAAATCGTTTCTAATGCACAGATCTTAGAGGAGAGCCTACTACACACTACTAACCAGCATGAGTGTTGACCACATTTTAAAACTTATCCTTAGAGCCACAGATAAATATAGCTCTTGGTCCTCATCAACGATGCTTCTTTTTGCACCAGAGACCATTACATAAAACCACAAATGTCATTTTTTCAAACTACTGCCCTCCTATTGGCCTGGAATGGCCCATTATGGGTTTAATTTGCATTTGCTTAGTGACGAAAGATTCTGAGCATCCTTCTATGAACAGTGACCATTTGTAGAATATCTATTTGGACAAATGTCCATTTGAACAACTGGAAAGTATTCTAACTAAGCACCACTTTTATAGTCTCAAGAAGCATTTCTTTAGTGAATGAATACATGATTCCCAAGACTTGGATTTCTGATTTCACTATGGATCAAACCCTGCTCCCTAGGAGTAACTTCCCTCTACCTCAGCATCCCTGAAAATCCGCTCAATCGACCCAGTAAACACGGCTGTCTCTGAATCATCATTCCTCTTCTCTCCTCCCCTCCGCTCCTTCAGTCTTCTCTTTTCCCTTCTTCATCTTATTCTTCTTTCCTAAAATAAATTCATACGAGGCGTACTCCTTTTATGAAATCAGTATTACCCTGACAATAAAACCGATAAGCGCAGTAATGGGGTTAAAAAACAAAATTACAGGCCAAACTCCCAGATGAATATAGGTTAAATTTTTCTTAATAAATTATTTCAAACCAAATTCAAAAGTACATCAAAAAGATAATTTATTTGCAAACTAAATGCAAAAGCATAACAAAAAGATCAAGTTCACTTTGTTCTAAAAAAAAATAGAACTGACAGGAGGGCCGGACAGCGTGCAAGATGGCACAGACTCGGCACCAAGAGGAAAGTCTGCAGTCACTACGATGGTGATATTGGAAACCACTATGACGGACAAGGCCACCGGATGAAGCCTCACCAAATCCACATGACTCACAATTTGCTGCTCAACTATGGTTTCTACCGAAAAAGGGAAATCTATCGTGCTCACAAAGCCAATGCTGAGGAGATGACCAAGTACCACAGTGAGGACCGCATTAAATTTTTGCATTCCATTCTCCCAGATAATACGTCTGAGTGCAGCAAGCAGATGCAGGGGTTCAGCGCTGGTGAGGACTGTCCTATATTCAGTGGCTTGTTCGAGTTCTGTCCGCTGCCTACTGGTGGCTCTGGGGCAAGCGCTGTGACGCTGGGCTGGGGGTCTGCCTCATTCAGAGAGGTCCGAAGCATCTGGTTCCTGTTACGTCCATGATACCATCTTGGCCGTCCTGGAACTGCTGAAGTATCACCTGACATTCACCATGGCGATGGTGTGGAAGAGAGGCCGCCTATACCACAGACTGGATCAATGACCATGTCCTTTCATAAATACTTCCCAGGAACTGGGGACCTACGGGATACTGGGGCTGGCAAAGGCGAGTACTGTTCTGTTAACTACCCCCTCTGAGATGGGTCGATGACGAGTCCTTTGAAGTCATTTTCAAGCCAGTCACGTCCAAAGTAATGGAGGTGTTGCAGCCTAGTGCAGTGCTCTTACAGTGTGGCTCAGACTCCCTACCTGAAGATCGGTTAGGCTGCTTCAATCTGACCATCAAAGGGCATGTCAAGCGTGTGGAGTTTGCCGAGAGTTTCAACTTGCCTACACTAGTGCTGGAAGGAGATGGATACACCATCCATAATGTTGCTCAGTGCTGGATTTATAAAACAGCTGTGGCCCTGGACACGGAGATCCCTCATGAGCTTCCATACAATGACTACTTTGAATACTTTGGACTGAACTTCAAGTTTCACATCAGCTCTTCCAATATGACCAACCAGAACACCAATGAATACCCGGAGAAGATCAAGCAGCGGCTCTTTGAGGACTTGAGAATGCTGTCCCATGCATCTGGGGTCTAAATGCAGGCAATGCCATCCCAGAGAAGAGTGGCAAGGAGGGTGGAGAAGACCCTGACAAACACATCTCCATCTGCTCCTCTGGCAAACAGATTGCCTGTGGAGAAGAATTATCTGACTCAGATAAGGAGGGAGAAGGTGGTTGCGAGAACTCTCAATTTTAAAAAAGAATCAAAACAGAGGATGAAAAAGAAAAAGATCCAGAAGAGGAAAAAGAAGTCACAGAAGAGGAGAAAACCAAGGAGGAGAAGCCAGAAGCCAAAGAAGAGGTCAAATTGGCCTGAGGAAGATCTGCAACTCTGGCCCCAAGTTCCTCACTTCTCCCCAATCTCTCAGATTTTATATTTTCTATTCCTTTGTGCATTTATATGAAATATGTTAAATATAATGTCCCCAGGTACAAGATAGGAACCAGGAACCAGAGCCCAGGGCAGTAGTGCTGGGGAACTCTTCCCAAAGACACCTTGTCCATCCTGCTCAGGTCTTAGCTTTCGACCACATGGGGTCTGCGTGGAAAGAAAACAACCAGAAGACAAAATTCTGAACTGCCGAGTGCCTGCTTTAGAAGCTCTGTTAAGATGCCCCTATTAAGCTTTCTAGAAAGGTGTCTGGGTCTTCTGGGACCCTTGATTTTCAGGCTTAGGTAATATCAGCCGTTTTAGATTGGTTCTCTTTATGCCTTCCCACTGGACTCAGGTAAGGAAAAAAATGCCCACTGCCTTGTCTCCCCCAATTCTGCAGGTGGAAGTGTTAGCTTAGCTTCCTTTTTGAGGCATTTTCATTTTGTGAGGCTCTTTGTATTAAATCAGCATATTTCTTTAAAAAAAAGGGACAGTTTTACATGCATACATCAATAAATAAATGTAATGTCTCACATAAATGGACCCAAGGTAAAGAAATCACATGATCTTCTCAAAAGATGCAGAAAAGCACTTTGATAAAATTCACCATCTCTTTATTATTCAGGAATTATCCTGAAGAGACGAGGAACAGTGAGGATATTTCTCAACATAATAAAGGCTATAGGTGTCAAACCTACAGCCAACAGCATGCACAATGGAGGAAAACGCAAACCATTTCCATTAACAATAACAACAAGAAGCTGGGCAGTGGTGGCGCACACCTTTAATCCCAGCACTTGAGAAGTAGAAACAGATGGATCTCTGTGAGTTCAAGGCCAGCCTGATCTAAAGAGTTCCAGGACAGACAGGACTGTTACACAGAGAAACCCTGTCTCAAAAACCAACACTCCTCCCCCCCCCCAAAAAAAAACAAGCATTTCTACTATCCTTTTCTTTTTTTCTTTCTTCTTTTGGTGTTTTGAGACAGGGTTCCCAGTGTAGCACTGAGCCTTTCTCAGGGTGACTTTTAAGCACAAAACCATGTCCTGGGTTGATATACTTCAGTTAACATGAATAGTTAGCCAGAAGAGGAACTTCAGAAACCAGAAAGCAAGGTTAGTACATTTAGAAACTTCCCCAGAATTGTGGACTTTGATGGACTTGGCTTTTGTTTTTGTTTTGGCAGGTGGTGCTGTCTGTGTGCTGGTACTTTCATCATGGAGTCAGTTGTGCTAAGGTCTCAGGGTCTACTAATGTCTGGGGCTCTGTTAGAAAGACCACTTGCTGCTCTGGCAGAGGACTGGACTCTTCCATTTCCAGCAATCATATTGGGCAGCTCACGGTCATCTGTGAGTCCAGCTTGAAGAGATCTGATACCCTCTGACCAGACCTAGAAAAGCAGACATTTTGTTTTCTATCATATATGGAATATGGAATCTAAATTAGCCATACACACACACATGCACACACACGCAGAGACACACACACAGACACACACACACAGACACACTCACATGGAACTGGAGCATAGACTCTTTGGAAGCAGAAGGGGGCTGATAAGCGAGGGAGAGCAAGAATGTATGATGGGGTGAGTATGAGCACAGTGCAATGGAATACTGTGTGAAAATATCATGAAACTCGGAATCTGATGCACAACCAAAAACATTCAAAAGACTTGAGATGATGAGTTTCTTTAAAAATGTACTGAAACTCCCAGAAAGTAGGGAAAAAAAAACAAATAAAAAAGCTTGTAAAACAAACAAAATCTAAATCAAAAAATTGGAGGATGCATCTTCCATGTAATAAAGACTTTTTGAAATAGAAGAGTAGGAAAATTCAAGATGAGAACTATCAAAAATTCAGTGTTTCTTGGAGTTAAATAAAATGAATTTTGAAACAGGCATGGTGGTGCACACATTGATCTCAGCCCTCGGGAGGCAGAGGCAGGTGTATCTCTGTGAGTTCCAGGCCAGCCTGGTCTATAGAGTGAGTTCCAGAACAGCCAGAGCTACACAGAGAAACCCTGTATCAAAAAACAAAACAAAACAAAAACAAAAAAAAATTTAAAATTTAAAAAGGAATTTCTAAACCAAACAGCAAACCAAGTATACAATAAAAAGTGAAATCTGGCCAGGCGGTGGTGGCGCACACCTTTAATCCCAGAGGCAGGCAGATCTCTGTGAGTTCAAGACCAGCCTGGTCTACAGAGCTAGTTCTAGGACAGGCTCCAAAGCCACAGAGAAACCCTGTCTCGAAAAACCAAAAAAAAAAAAAAAAAGTGAAATCCTGTCTGTTTCA
The DNA here is from genome assembly GCA_004026605.1 of Ondatra zibethicus. Lineage (NCBI taxonomy): Eukaryota > Metazoa > Chordata > Mammalia > Rodentia > Cricetidae > Ondatra > Ondatra zibethicus. The sequence continues at coordinate 218,734 of PVIU01000849.1, forward strand.
TCTCGTAGTTCAGAACATCAGGGATGCAGGGAATGTTTCTAGAGTGGGGAAATGTGGTTGCATCTCACAGACAAAGAGTTGAAGATAAGAAGAAACTGGAACAAAGTCTTTAAATTCTGAAGAGAAATTATTTTAATCTAAAATCTGATAATCTGCCAGGTGTGGTGGTTCACACCTTTAACCCCAACATTCAAAAACAGAGACCCGCAGATCTCTGTGAGTTCCAAGCCAGCCAGGGATAGATAGCAATACCCTGTTTTGTATTTTAAATTTGTTCTTAATTTTAAAAGAAAAAAATAAAATTTGATAATTTTTTTTTTCTTCCCAAGACAAGGTCTCACTACGTAGCTCCAGCTGTCCTGGAACTCAGTACGTAGACCAGGCTGACCTTGAACTCATAGATATCCGCCTGCCTCTGCCTCTCAGTGCTGGATTAAAGGCGAGCACCACTGCACTGTTTAAAATTTGATAATCTTAGAAATCATCAGAATCGCAGATACTGCGGTGACTGCAGACACGCGCCCTTTCCTAGGAACTGTCAAGGATGTGCTCTGTGAAAACAAGGGCTACAGCTGAGAAGGGAGGCCTGGTGTGCAGGACAAGGCTCCTGTCGCTCAGCAAAGATAAACCAGAGGCTCACAGGAAGCCTGTAAGTGGAGATAAGAAGACGCGTGTTTAAAACTATGTGCTTGAGGCTGGAGAGATGGCTCAGCGGCAGAAAAACATCTGTTGCTCTTCCAGGTGACCCCAGTTCAGTTCCCAACACCAGCATCCAGTGGCTCACAAGCACCTGTAACTCCAGCTCCAGAGGCCCTAATGAAAGGCTGCCTGCTAACCCAGGAATCCAGTACACAGGGGAGTCCACTGGAGGAGAGTAGAAAACAATGAGGAAAACCGGGACAGATATGAGAGCAGCTGATGCTAATGAGCTGCGAAGGGAGGGAGGGAGGGAGAGAGAGGAGAAAGAGAGAGAGAAACAAATCCTTCAATTTACCCTCACTTGTGAAAAGTCTGAGGGTAAATTAGGAAAAGCAAGGCAGCCAATTAGCTCCAAGAAAACAAAAGGAAAGTTCTGGAAAGGCTGTGTACTCGTGATGTCCCGTTTCTGAGTCGAGAGCAGTGAACACAGTTACAATGATGTAATACTGATCTATTACACAAAAGAGGGCACTGTAAGCATACTGAGAGCAGGGTAGATAAGTAGGAACAGGCTAAGTCTTCATCCACACAAAGAACACAACAGAGAACATCTAAAATTGGAAAATATAATTTTCAATATAGCATGTTAGTGGGGTGTATGGGGGGAGCATAGCTGAAAGCAACTGAGTGATGGGGAAAGATGCCAGGAGAAAATTAGGAGCCCTGGTTGTTTTCATTGTTTACTTAGAATCATTGAGTAAATGTGAACAACTGTGTTCATGATGCTAATACAAAGCTAAAATTAAATGTCAACAAACCTCAACACAAAATCAATGCTGTCTGTGCACTCACAGACACCATGGAAAAGTGAAAAGGCAGATGATAGCCCGAGGAAGGGTGTTAGCAAAACTTCTCCAACAAGAAATTCTTCATGAGAACAGATGTGAGCACAAGACTAAACTACTTTCATAAGATTTTGTTGTTGCAACAAACACCGGTGACACCCAGTTGAAAAAAAAAGAAAGATTTATTTGGGCTCACAGTTTGGGTAGTTTCGGTTCATCGTTGCAGGACCTGTGATTTGTAGGCCTGCAGCAAGGTACAACTTCATGGTTGGTATGGGTAAGCAAAAATGCCTACCTTGAGGCAACCAGGAAACACAATAAGACACAGAGGAATAGGCCAGTACTGTGGGACAATGGTCTTGTACCCTTTAAATATTTGTCACTTGTATTGGTTTAATAATATGCTGATTGTCCAGTAACCAGGCAGGAAGTATAGGTGTGGCAACCAGAATAGGAGATTTCTGGGAACAGGAAAGGCTCAGTCTGTAGTCCTCACCAGATGCAGAGGAAGCAATATGAAAATACCATTGGCAGGTACTCCCGGTCTGCTATGTATTCCAGAAAGGCCATGTACAAAAGGAAATACGCAGCTGCGAAAACCAAGGTTGAAAAGAAGAAAAAGGAAAAGGTCCTTGCTACTGTCACAAAACCAGTTGGTGGTGACAAGAATGGTGGTACCAGGGTGGTTAAGCTTCGAAAAATGCCCAGGTATTATCCTACCGAAGATGTGCCCCGGAAGCTGCTGAGCCATGGCAAAAAGCCCTTCAGTCAGCACGTGAGACGCCTGCGTGCCAGCATCACTCCTGGGACCGTTCTCATCATCCTCACCGGGCGCCACAGGGGCAAGAGAGTGGTTTTCCTGAAGCAGCTGGGCAGTGGTTTATTGCTTGTGACAGGACCTCTTGCCCTCAACAGAGTTCCTCTGAGAAGAACACACCAGAAGTTTGTCATTGCCACCTCTACAAAAGTTGATATCAGCACAGTTAAAATCCCCAAACACCTGAGTGATGCTTATTTCAAGAAAAAGCAGCTCCGCAAGCCCAGGCACCAGGAGGGCGAGATCTTTGACACAGAGAAGGAGAAATATGAGATTACAGAGCAGCGCAAGGCTGATCAGAAAACAGTGGACTCGCAGATTCTGCCAAAGATCAAAGCTGTTCCTCAGCTGCAGGGCTACCTGCGCTCTCAGTTCTCTCTGACGAACGGGATGTATCCTCACAAACCGGTTTTCTGAATTGCTAACAACCTAATTAAACAGCTTCATGTGTCTCTGAAAAAGAAAAAAAAAGAAGCCTGAGCTAATAGGCCAACCAGTTTATAATTAATATAGGCCTCTGTGTACTTCTTTGGGACTGAACAACTGTGGGACTGGGCAGGACAGAAACCTCTGACAACAGGTCAGGATAAAACAAAACCTCCATAACATGTATCCAGTGACCTATTTGTCTGAGGTAGGCCCCACCAAGGAAACTTCTAGCACCTCTCATTATGGTGCTGCCTCCTGAGAAATGATCCTTCAAAACATGAGCCTACGAGGGACATTTCATAATCAAACTATAACACAGACCAAGGGCAGAATAGGCCAAGTGGCACAAAAAGATGTCACTGGCCAGAATGGAGCAACAAAGACAACTAAAAAAAAAAAAAAAACCTAAAATAGGTACCAAGAACTGGGGTACTTGCAAGTATTTCACTCACGGGAGTCCTCACAGAGCTTGGCAAGGAGGAACCATGGCACTATCTCCATGTCACCCAGAAGAAGGCAGACATCACAAGGCTAGGCAACTTGCCCAGGGGCACTGGGCTTGAAGTTCAGGTACCCACCCTTCAGAATCACACTGCCCAAGTCCTCACTAGAGTCTCCAGGGGAAAAAGCCAGGTGACCCCACTTTCCATCTTCACAGCTTGGCAAAATTCAGATGGGACAGGTAGATTAGAGCAGTACCTCTGGGACAGATAGTAAGCACTGTCAAGAGGATTGATAAACATTATTAAAATCACTTCTAATGCATGGATCTTAGAGGAGTGCCTACTACTGTAGTATTGAGGAGTGAGCGGGCTACTTGTCGTCCCAGCCACCCTTGGCTATGTCCCGCCGCCTGGCTAGTTACACCCAAAATAACCACATGGAAATTGTATTAATTAAATCACTGCCTAACCCATTATATCTAGCCTCTTCTTGGCTAACTCTCACATCTTGATTTAACCCATTTTTAATAATCTGTATAGCACCACGAGGTCGTGGCTTAATGGGAAAGATTCCTAACCAGCATCCGTCTAAGGCAGGAGAAACATGGCGTCTGCCACTCTGCCTTCTTCCCAGCATTCTGTTCTGTCTACTCCACCCACCTAAGGGCTGCCCTATCAAAAGGCCAAGGCAGTCTCTTTATTCAACCAATGAAAGCAACACACAAACAGAAGGACCTCCTACACCATACTATATGTTACTAACCAGCATGATTGCTGACCACATTTTAAAATTTATCCTTAGAGCCACAGATAAATGTAGCTCTTGGTTCTCATCAAAAAGGCTTCTTCTTTTTGCAGCAGAGACCCTTGCAGAAAGTCACAAATGGTCAAAATAGAGATTGACTGATCATGGGATGCCCAACAGATATATCTCCAACCCAGCTCCTGTGCCAAAAGCTCAGGGACTATCATGGAAGAGGAGACAGAAAGATCGTAAGAGCCAGAGGACCAGAACATCGGCTGTGAACTCGTGTTTCCTAGAAGTGAACGGGAAGCTACACCCATGACACCTCAACAACATGGCTGCCTAAGCAAGACTTGAACAATGACAGCACCAATAGACATGCTAACTTAGAAAGGGGAAAGCTCCTTGGGGCCAAACCCCTATACAAACAACTACAGGCAACTAATGGCTGCTGAGAGAGGGAGATCTAGTCTTTCTGGGGGATGAGTGGTGTTGGAAGTCCTTCTGTATGTGTGTTGCTTTTATTGGTTAATGAATAAAGAAACTGTTTTGGGCCTACACAAGTCAGAATAGAGGTAGGCGGAGGAAACTAAACTGAATGCTGGGAGAAAAAAAGCGGAGTCACAGAGATGTCATATAGCCGCCAGAGAGAAAAGATGCCAGCTGCTAGCTGGAACCTTGCCAGTAGGCTGCGAACCTCGTGATAAAATATAAATTAATGAAAATGGGTTAATTCTAGATGTAAGAGCTAGCTAGCAATACGCTTAAGTGATTGGCCAAGCAGTGATTTAAATAATATAGTTTCTGTGTGATTATTTCGGGAGTCTGGATGGCCAGGAAATGAATGAGCGGTCTCCTACAACAGATGAGTCCCCCAGCTGGTTATCCAGTACCAAGTGGTTACCCTGAAATCATATCCATACATGTAGCACTAAAAGGACTCGGTAGGCTATATTTCTGTATTCATATGTGTTTGTGTATATAACAATAATAAATAAAAAGAGGCCACCAATTTGAGAGAGGGTGAGGGGGCATATGTGAGAGGTTGGAGATGGGACAAGGGAGGGACTGGAGGGAAGAAAGGGAAGGGGGAAATTATGTAATTATATTTCAATTTAAATTTTTTTTCAAATATAAAAGTACTTGTCTTAGGGTTTCTATTGCTGTGAACAGACACTATGACCATAGCAACTCTTATAAAGAAAAACATTCAATTAGGTAGCTTACAGTTCAGAGGTTCAGTCCATTATCATCATGGTGAGATATGGTATCATACAAGTAGACATGGTACTGGAGAGGTAGCTGAGAATTCTATATCTTACAGGCAACAGGAAGTGGTCTGTCTCATTGGGCATGGCTTAAACATATATGAGACCTCAAAGCTTGCCTCCACAGTGACACACTTCCTCCAAAAGACCACACCTACTCCAGGAAGGCCACACTTCCTAATAGTGCCACTCCCTTTGGGTGCTATTTTCTTTCAAACCACCAGTCCTTTAAACTCTCTGATGTTTATTTTTCCTATAAACTATGCTGTTGCATGGGAGGAGCAATTTGAATTCCTAATTGGCAGCTGTTTAACTCCTCACTGATGTCCTGGCTACTTTGAACAAAGGATTCTCAGTCAGGCAGCCAATTGAACTACCTGTAAGCCCACAATGGACTGTTTTGAATATTCCATTGACACTCTGAGGAAGCTATATAACAATTACAGCTGCTTGCTGCTGAAGCACAGCCCTAGCTCCTAAAGGTGCAGCCACAGCCTCAGCTGGTTCAAACAGTCGGCTCTGAACTGATTGCTGTCACAAAACTTGGTGAATGCTAAAAGAACCAGTAACTTTTCCCACCCAGATCGGAGGGGAAGCACACCCTCTAGTAGCCTAGCAGTGACTGTTCTGACTGATCGATTCATAAGCGGCCAATGTCATGATGCATGTACATATATAGTCCTTCATTTGCATAAAGCTCTGCTGTGATTGGCTATATAGCCAGGTTCGTTGGGATTGCTTTGTGATCTGAGACACAACTTCCTGGGTTGCTCCCTCAACACACACACACACACACATAGACACACCCCAAAATAAACAACAGAACAGTGTAGTAACATTGGGCCCAACGCAAAGCTTCTCTCTAGTGATAGTTTCTTGCCTCGTTTTGACTCCATCACTAGTAGAGTGGGCTGAGCTGCTGCCCTGCAGCAAAGATGGTGGAACAGCTCTGCCATGGCATTAGCGGAGTCACAGGAGTGGTCAGCAGCCAGGGCAGTGCCAACCGGGGAGCCGGGGGAGTGGCCAGCAGCTGGCAGCGGCAGTTGCAATGGAGGCACGCCAGCAGCACTAGCCACCATGAGCACGGCATCGATGACAGCAACAATGAAGCCATAGCAGTGGAGTGGCAGCAGAACTGGAGCAGCCTGATAGCAGCCGTGATGGCTATGACAGGAGCCACAGTAGAGGGACAGCAGGGACAGCGGCAAAAGAGCTACAGCACTAGTGACAATGACAAGCAGCATCAGTAATGGCAAAAGGTGACTCTCCTCTGTGATGGTAACTGTGACAATGACCGAAGCATCAAGATTCACCCAAACAGTTCCAGACAGTGGCTCAGGAGGGAAGGAGAGAGGAGGCAGAAATTAAAAGGTGAAAGAAGGCAGAGAGTTGAGGCTGGAGGACCATGGAAATGGCTGGAAATAAACAGTAAAGACCAGCAACTGTTGGGTCCTGGTCCCTGGAAAAATTCCAGAGGGCTGCCAAACATTATTATGAGACAAGTGTCACAGACACCATGGAAACAGGCAGAGAGTATCAGGGAAACCCAGCCTGAGTCAGTAGAGTGGGAAGGCCCATGTCCCTTCCTGTGACAAGATGATGGGTCCTGGTGTGGGAAGGAATAGTGGTCACCACTGAGGCAATAAAACCTCACGTGTCAGCCCGACATCTCCAGTCCATTCCTGACAGGAGGGTAACAGGCAAGTGTTTCCTCTTTACCCAGTATCTTTGAGCTAGGAGAAGACAATCTGGCCCATAAATCACAAGATAATCCTTGTGATGTCATGGTCATCTCCTCCTTTACCACCTGTCCTGCCCCTGCTGAAGCTAAAGGAGCAATGCCAAGAGGGGAATGAACATTTGAATCCCTGCCCTCCCACCATGGTTAGTCAGTGTTGTGTAAGATTCTGTCAGACTTGCCTTCCCTGGGGTGGAGACTTAGCCCTTGACAGAAGGAAACACTGGATAATGCCGTGACTTCAGAAGTAAAATAGGGATCTGGGGCATTAGACATATCCAGAGAAATTAGTCTTCACCCATGACCCAATGAAACATTTACCTATATTGCTCTATTATTAATAAAAGCTCAGGAAGCAGATATTGGAGTATGAACCCGATAGATCAAGAAAGCAGTCTAGAAACACCTAGCTGACTCTCTCCACCTTCCCAGATTGAAAAGCCAGAGAACCTCCACAAGCCCCTCCCTTTCTCTTCCTGTACCTCTCTATCTGGGCCCTCCGAAATCTCTATGGCTAATTCTGGTCAGCTAGTCATGGACTCCACCTCCTAATTCAAGGTTTAACTTTATTAACAGTCTCAGAGCATGACTGTGCAATCAAATATCCTGCAACAACCCAGTTGTCACAGTGTTCTGTTGGTGTAAAGAGACACTATGACCACGGCAACCCTTATATAAGAAAGCATTTAATTGGGGCTTGCTTACAGTTTCAGATGTTGAGTCTAGTTTCATCATGGCAGAGAGCATGGTGCTGGAGAAATAGCTCAGAGTTCTACAAATGGATCTGCAGGAGAAAGAGAGAGAGAGAGAGAGAGAGAGAGAGAGAGAGAGAGAGAGAGAGAGAGAGAGAGAGAGACTCAGGGCTTGGAATGAGGATTTTGAAACCTCAAAGCCAACCACCAATGACACACTTTCTCCAACAAGACCACACCTCCTAATCCTTCCAAATAGTGTCATCCCTGTTGACCAAGCATTCAAATCTATGAGCCTCTGGCAGTCATTCTTATTCAGACTATCATACAACCCAATTCTGATTGCAGGAGCCTGATCAAGATGAGAAAAAGGAAACACCAGAAGAAAAAGAAAAAGAGAAGGAAAAGCAACTGCAGGTAAGTGAGAAAACTGGAGATGCAGACCCCATGATCCCATAGTCCTAGCCTTAGAAGAGCCTGCTCTGGCTCCAGTGGACTGGCTCAGCATTGGTCTGTCTCCAAAATCCCCTCCCTGAGTAAACAGAGCACAAAGCACCAGGAGGGTGAGGCCCAGAGTGGTGAGAAATGGGAAGGTGGGAAAAGGTTGGCATGAGCCCCAAAGGCTAAGGAGTGACTTGAAAGGTAGGAGTAAACATTAACAGAATCAAGGTAAGGGGCACCCTGGATGGCGAGGACACTGTGTGACACATTGGTGAGCAGCATCCTGGACTCAGGACTGAGTCGCAGGACATAAATTCAAAGTTTCTCCCCTGTAAGGACCCTTTGCTTCCTATACACCAGTAGAAGAAAACTCTCAGTCCCTGGCTAAGATTTGTTTCAGAGTCTCACTTCAAAGAAAACATAAACATCCAGAAACTCCAAAACAACAACAAACAAAAACAAACAAAACCAGAATGCCTGACACTGGATCCAAATGATGAGTGCAGGCTCTGACCTCCCCCCCTCTACACAGCCATAAATAACAGAACATATCATTTCAACAATATCTATTACACCTTGAAAAAGAACGTGATGATGTGGAATCCCTGAAAGATAGAATATAATAAGACAGAAAATAGGTCTAAGCTGTCAATTATATATTTTTAAAATAATTTTAATATAATTGGGAAAGTGAAGAGAGCCCACACAGGCCATCCAAGTTCAGAAGCAGTGAGTCCAGGGGCTGCTTGGGTTTGGGCTACCAAGGGGCTGTTTGGACTCTTCCTTCAAGAGGACCAATTGACTTGTCTGTCTCCAAGAGGACGTAGGCTGGCTCAAGGAGGCATAGCAGGGTCTGGTGTCACACCTTTACCAGGACACTGACACCACATTCTCAACAGCCTGCCCATCCCACAGAAAGAGACAATGCAGAGGTGAGAAAAGAAGCCAAGAGAACGGAGGGAGGGGACAGCTCACAGTCCTCAGGGGATTGCCCACAGCTGACAAGAGGATTTGCCAGAGGAACTTTAGAAAAACCAGATTGGGGCCGGAGAGATGGCACAGAGGTAAAAAAAAAAAAACCTGATGGCTTTTTCAGAGGACCCGGGATTCAGTTCCCAGCACCCACGTGGCAGCTCACAACTGTCTGTTAACTCTAGTTCCAGGGGATCCAACACCCTCACATAGACATACATGCAGGCAAAACACTGATATATATAAATAAATAAATCTTTAAAAAAAACATCAAAGTCCACCGATTGACAAGTTGTATGCAGGGGAAGGTGCAATTGCTCTAGCAGTCAGGATCCAAGGCCTGTGTTTTGGCTTACTATCCAAGCAAAGCGGTTGTGTGTATATTAGAACCATGACTTGGACACAGAACGATCTACTCTGCCCTTTGATTCTGATTATAGAAGAAGCAAACACAAGACAAGAAAACTAAAGCTGCAAAGGCAGATGGAGCCATACTTCAGGAAAAAAGACAGTGAAATTGAACCTCCCACCCCAACCAAAAGTAGGTGGTATAGGGCCCCAATGTTAGGGGGTGACCCCTGATCTTAATCCATATCACCCAGGCTGATGAAGGCTTTGTATGTGGCCCATACCATAAGATAGTCATGGAATTGATGCTCTAAGCATGGTACATTTGAGAGTAAAAGGTCTGAGTAAAGCCATTACCCTGAACAGCCCTCAGAAACCAAGACCGTCCCTGCTAACTGGGACAGCTACACTCTCCAGTGCAGCCATGAGTAGGGCTTACTTATCCTTGACTGTCTTATCCAGTCACCTTATTGGCCTCAGAGACACAGAAGACTCTTGTTGTTGCTCTTTTACTCTTTGCTCTTAAGGCTTTTGGGGGGTGCCTGCCACCCAGTTCCCAAATAAATCACATATGCAGTCTATTCTTTCTTATGAATGTCCAGCCATAGCTTGCCTTGTTTCTAGCCAGCTTTTCTTATTATTCCGACTACCTTTTGCCTCTGGGCTTTTACCTTTATTTCTGTGTACCTTACTTTACTTCTTACTTCTTCCTTGCTGTGTGGCTGGATGGCTCACCCCTAGTGTCCTCTTCTCCTTGTTCCCTTATTCTTCCTTTTACCCAGAGTTCTCCTCCTATTTACACTCTCTGCCTCCCAGCCTCACTTATCCTTTCTCCTGGCTCATTATTGGCCGCTCAGCTCTTTATTAGGACCATCAGGTGTTTTAGACAGGCAAAGAATCACAGCTTCACAGTTAAACAAATGCAGCATAAACAAAAGTAACACATCTTAAAATAATTTTCTACAACAGGTGACTGATGTAGAAAGATTGATGTGTGGGAGAGAAGTCCCAGAGAGCAGGAGGAGGACTTGTGAAGCTAGGGGATGGTATGTGTTTGTGAATAAATAGCCAAACGGAGAATCTCATGCCCAAAATTATGCAAGAGCATAAAACGTTCACGCGCGTGTGTGTGTGTGCGAGTGTGTGTGTGTGTACAAGTGTGTGTGTGTGTGCGAGTGTGTGTGTGTAAGATATGGGAAATGAACAAAGTAAAAGTGAAAAACAGAAGAGAAAGATTCAGACTATACAGAGGAGGGAAATTATTGTGGATAACACAACAAACAGAAAGCTCACATTTGCAGGAGGGAGGTCTGAAGGAAGTGGTCAAGAGACCCTGGTGGCTATCAGATCCAAGACAGTTCTGTAGAACAAAGGGCTCTTGTCCTAAACTGACCATCGAGTTCCATGGAAAGCCAGAAGAGTAGCAAGAGAGATGTACTCCATTCTATAAATGGGGACATTGAGGCTCAAGGTGATGCATGCATGACCACTAATAAACATGACAGAAAGAGGTAACCTGAGTCCCCCTGGTTTCCCATCCTGAGGCTGAGGAACCTGAGGACTATTTCCTGAGTGTCTTGTCTTTTTCATGCAACCATTTCTCTTCAAAATGGCAGCTGCCTGCTGACATCGTGCTGGCAAGCATAAAGATCCAGGCCTGGTGGGCGGCACACTGGTGCGCCGGACCCTGCTGCTTGCTGCCCTCAGTGCTTGGACCATTCAGTGCTGGTGGAGGGAGACAATGGCCAGGCTGCTGGAGAGGAAGTTACAGAAGGTGATGAGCACCAGCCTGAGGCAAGCACAGGCAGCTGTGAAGCTGCAGTCCTGGGTGCGGATGTGGCTGGTCCGGAAGCGTTACCTCCATTTGCTCAACACTGTCCAAAAACTGCAAGACTCCAGGAATCCCTACGCTTGTAAAAGTCTTAAGACGATCCAGGGCTGCTATGAGATCGCAGGAAACAAGCTAAAACTTCAGGTTGACATCTTTCTCGAATCACAGATTTGTCGGATTTCAGACTGCATTCCTTTCCCAATAAAGAACTGACCAGGGTTGCTCCTAATAGCTGTCTCTGGGTTTCTGTAAGACAGGTTGCTGGATGTCTCAGGAAAATGACTGTGACTTAAAGCACAAGTGGGCTCTGGAGAACCAAGAGAAAATGTCTGTGCTCCCAGCGGCAGAGTGTGAGAGCCTCAAGCTGCAAGATCAGGATCTATGACTGATTAGCAATGCCTGCTGGTTGGAATATTTGGTGTTGTAGGGTTCAGGTGTTGCATGAGCAACTCCAGAGACCCTGCCCCACTGATGTCTATTTAAATGACGTCCCTCAAGTTATGCAACATGGAAGAGCTCATCCTCCAACATCTTCTGGGTTTAACTCTTCCCCAGAGTCCATGTGACCTTGTTTGGTCTGACCTGGTCTTTATCTTCTCGGTGCCTTTCCTGTGACACTGGACAGGAGGGAACTTCGATTTCAGTGACATTAGGATAAGACTCAGGCAAACAGCAAAAGTGTTATAGGCAAAAGTATTATGGGTAGGGGAAGGTGGGTTCAATTGGAGCTAAAGAAAGGCAGCACAGACAGAGAGGATGCTGGCTTGCCCGTGCATGAAAGAGTCAGGCCTTTCAATGAGTTGCTAATATGGACTAGAGCCTAGAAATTTCCCATGGATCATGGGTATGGCTCTGTTCTTCATTTTTGTTTGTTTTTTTTTTTAATTTTTGAATCAGGTACTGTATTAAGCAGGGTTCTCTAGAGGAACAGAGCTGGAAGGATGAATCTGTGTATATAGAAAGGGAATGAGCAATGCCTTGAGAGGAGGAGATAAATAATCAGAGGTGGCAACAGGGACAAACTGGTAATGCTGGCTTGACATCAGCCTGGAAAATTATCTGACCCTTTCAAACAGGTTTCCACAGTGATCAGGGTACCATTCTTTTATATAATGGCTTCTCTTTGGAAAATTCCCATCAAAAAAAAAGTTCAGACACAGGATGGAATGGCCTGTTTTAAGGTTCAGCTGGGAAACAAAGGTATCACAGACACAAGAGGACCAGCTGGGGTGACAGCAACAGACAAGGAGGCATAGAAATGAGCTGAGGCTCTCCATCCAGACTCTCCTCAGCCCCACCCACTTGATGGTTTGGATATGGAGTACCTCCCAGAGTTATTCATCACCTCAGTTCCAGATCATCTGACGCACCAGGCACACATATGGTATACATACATGCATGCAGGAAAACATACACAAACACACAGAGATCTTTAACAAAACGAAACATGGGAGGGCAGGTGACATGTGGCAGGGTAGGAATTCTTGTGGGCAGACACCAAGAGGACAGCGGGAGAAGCTGCAGCAAAGACCCCAGAAGTCAGAGAACCCAAGAATAGGGCAAGTCTGCCAGCCTGAGACGTGGGGTTGCAGCCAGAGAAGTAGATGGTACCCAAACCTTCTGAGGTTTGCCTCCTGCCAGCACATACTCCAAATGCCTGACATAGTGCTACAAGAGGTAACATTTACCCTGCTGGGTTTCAGTCTTGAAATCCTTCAGCAAGTGTCCCCTCGATCTGTGGTAGTCTCCTATTCCTCTCCGTAGGAATGGGGATGTTTGGTCTGCAATACTGCAGGTTCAAAGTGAGAGGATCAGCTCTCACGGTTACCCCTGCAACTCTAGAGGAGCTGCTGCACCACCCTCCTCAGCCAGAGCGCTGCCTTGAGGCAAGAAACTCAGAGAAGAGCATCTGAGAGAACGGCAGTATCTCCAGCAGATGTGCTGCAGCATATCTGTAATATCTGTTATTAGAACCTTTTTCAAAAATATTTGAAGATCATTCCAAAATAGCGGTGGTTGCTGGCAGTCTTGGGACTGTAGAGCTGGTCCTCTTCTGGAATGCTCAGGCCGGTGCACCGGCCCCACAGCCTGGAGTTGCTACTGCTCGCCCTTCTTGGTGGAGGAGAGCATGGGGCCACGGTGCTGCCCGAGGCTCACAAGCACGATGGTATGGTAATGGGTGAGGTGGCAGGGTGGCCTTTATCAAGGGCAGAGAGGTATCCAAGTGGCCTAGAGCACTTGAGGATCTGGGGGAGCATGTCATCGTGGAGTAGGGCCGGCAGGGTGGTGGCAGTAGCCTAAGGCGCTCGCAAGCTCTGCTCCAAAAGCTGCTGCCCAGCTGCACGATTGCCATGACTCTGAGCAACAGCAGGATGTCCGAGATGGAGAACACTTCATTTTCTGAATTGGGCCTCCTTGAAACACATCTATGGTCCACGCTGCCACTGGAGGCCATGTTGGTGCCTCATGTTTCATGTTACCACCAAAGACCATAAGGATGTCAGTGGTCTGTGCTGCCGCCTGAGGCAATGAAGATATCTGTGGGCCAGGATGCTGGGGGTGGGGGGCTGGAGACGACATGGTGTGAGTGGCTTGCACTGCCACCTGAGGCCAAGTTGACGTCAATGGTCTGGGCTTTCTTATTTCAAGAGGAAAGAACCAGGGCACAGTCACAATCAAAGCAAAGCAAAACCAAGTTCAAATTGTGTAACTAACTCGATGTTCAATGCCTGGTATCCACTCACTATCTTACTGGCTCTTCCAAGGGGCTTTGTAGGTGGAGTTTTTCATCAGCACCACTGGCTCCCCACAGAGACTTATTAATTATAAATGCTTGGCCGATAGTTTAGGCTTATTACTAACTTAGGCTTATTACTAACTAGCTCTTACATCTCTCTGCCTAGCTATTGGCCAGTTGGCTCTTCATTAAACCAATGAGAACAAAACATCCTCCCAGTGTACAAAAGGATTATTCCACAGCAGGGCTTAGGTCACTACTCTGGCTCCACCCCCTGCAGCGCGCACAGCTTGTCATCTAGGCTCTGACCGGCTCTGTTTTACCACTGCCACTGTTCTTAGTGGTCATCCCATGGTATTGGCATTTCCAGAGTGCTGAGGTCTTCTGCTGCAACTGGGCTGCACTTTCACCAAGTCTCTCTGCATGGTGCCAAGCCCCAGCTTCTCCGCATGACTCCTTCAGTCCTTCAACTGCACCTTCACCGATGGCCTATCCTTGCCTCTCACAATGCCAGTCTCAGCTTGTGATCCCTTCATGCCTTCAAAACCAGTCCCACCTGGGTGACTCCTACACTACTAGGTTCATTTGCCAGCATAAGGTACAACCTTGGCCACCTCTGTAGCGGCTTCTCTGTGCTACAGAATCTTAATTCAAAACAACAAATGGCCCCAAAAGAATCTTTAAACTTCACAAGCCAGGCCTCCTTCATCCACATTGCCACCAACATTCTTGTCTTCTAAGCTTCTGCAGAACAGCTCAGCGAGCTCTCAACACTCAATGGCTCTTCTACCCAGAGTTCCAAAGTCCTTCCACAGTCCTCCTAAAAACAACATAGTCAGGTCTGTCACATCAATACCCCACCCCGGTACCAATTTCTGTCTTAGCTAGGGTTATTATTGCTGTGATAAAACACCATGATCAAAAACAAGTTGGGGAGGAAAGGTTTATTTGACTTACGGTTACACATCACTGCTCATCACCGAAGGAAGTCAGGAAAGGAACTCAAACAGGGCAGGAACCTGGAGGCAAGACCTGGTGCAGAGGCCATGGAGGGGGGCTGCTGACTGGCTTGTTCCCCATGGGTTGCTTAACCTGCTTTCACATAGAACACAGGACCACCATCCCAGGGATGGCACCACCCACAGTGGGCTGGGACACATCAATTACAAAGAAAGTGCCCTACAGACTTGCCTACAGCCTGATCTGATGGAGGCATCTCAGGCCCCTCCTCTAACCTGTGTCCAGCTGACATAAAACCAACCAACACAGGACCCAACAGGTAAGAGCACTTATTGTTCTTGCAGAAAACTGAGTCGCAGCACCCAGGTGTCTCACCATAGCAATGAGGAGATGAATAAAACACTCTCCACACATATTCTACATCTGTTAAAAGAAGGATTTCCCCCACCCCAAAGGAAAGGCAGAGAGTAGGAGAATATCAGTCAGGGAGGTCAGAGGCCCATGTACCTTCTTGTCACAACATAAGCTGCTGTCCTCAGTGATCAATGACAGAATGTGCCTAGTGTAGCCAAACCATAACTCATCTTTGGGATAGGACATACTCACACCCTAAAGACTCTAGTTCATTCCTGGCTAGAAACAGAAAGATATTTCTTCTTCATCCAAAACCTGTGATACTGGAGAAGGCAACCTGGTTCCTGGGTCACAGTTGCCCTTATGACATCATGGGCATCACCTCCCTCAGCCACCCTGAGCCTGCTGGAGTTAGATGAGCAGCAACCGAAGGGGGATGATCACCTGAGTCCCTACTCTCTGCCATGGGCGCTCAATGTTGTGTAAGACTGTCAGATTCACTGACCTAGGGTTGGGGGATGCTACTTGGCAGAAGGAAGTCATGGGCTACTCTAGGGGCCCCTGGGAAAGACTGGGGAGCTGGGCTGCAGGGATTTTGCATGGGTGCTGGCTTTTACGTATGCTTTCCCGTTTTGATTGCAGAAGTCTGAATCTGAAATCAATGTATTTGAGGAAGAGAGGAAACCAAAGGTGAGTGTGAACCAGAACCCCTGAAATCCTGACTTCAGTGTTTGTAGAAAGGAGGCACCATCTTCACTCCCAACCGGTCGGCTCAGGTTTGCTCTCTCTTGTCCCTTAAATCCCCTCTATCCTGCACACAGAGCAGTGGGAAGTGAGAAGGTAGATAGATGGGTTGCCCTGGGCCCACATAATTGGGAGAGGTGGAAATGAAGTGAGAGAATGACCTGGGAACTGTGATATCTACAAATATTGTGTACTGGTTCAGAACTGAGATTCAGGCTATAACCCTATGGTGGTTCTTTAGGAAGACCTCATAAGGTCCTCAGGGTCAGAAAGTCTTTCCCCTAGGTCCCCTGTGAACACCACAGTATAAACATACCTCACTTTATAAAGGAGGCCACTGTGGCTCAGAAGATAAGCCATGGATGTAGATATGGCCACAGCCATGGACAAGACAGAGGTGGAGACAAAAATTCTATCCATCTCTCCTGTATCCCCATCCACTGAGCATCCTGTCCTTTGCTTGGTTAGTGCCAACGTCCAAAACAACGCCACGGAAAAAGGACCCAAGCAGCCAGTAAGATCCAGGCCTTGTGGCGCGGATTCCTGGTGAGGCAAACTCTGCTGGCTGCGGCCCTCAATGCCTGGGTGATTCAGTGCTGGTGGAGGAACATCCTGCACAGGCAGCTTCTTAAACGGCGGCTGGCGCTGCTGAGGATATACGTCATTGAGGAAGAGGCGGCAGTCAGGCTCCAGGCCTGGGTGCGCATGTGGCAATGCCGTCGGTATTTCAGTCAAGTGTGCAACACGCTCTGTGTGGTCCAGTCCCTCGAGAGCAGCATCACCTTCCGGAACGATGACATTTTTCAGTTTCAATATGGAGTTGTTTCCAAGCAGCCAGAGTTCCACATTGAAATTCTATCCCTCTAAAGGCCTGTAGCACAAAGAATTGGCTCCCGTGCCTCAATAAATACCTGACCTGGTTTGGTGAGTCTCAGCGATTATCGTGCCATAGGGCACCCCCACCCCAGGGATTCAGACTATATCTCTTCCTTTCCTTGAGAGAAGACCTTTCCAATCCCCACAGAGCCTGGTACCTCCAAACCAAGAAATGAGGCTCATGATGTCTGTATCTATGCAGAGCCAGGCATCCCATTACACAACCCTGGGACCATGCCTGTCTTTTGAAGTTGGAACAAAGGGACTAAGTTTCACATTCCTAACGCAATATATGAGAAATGTGGTTTCTCTGCCTACTACCGAACACTTGGTATAATCATTATAAGCACCCCTCATAGCACAGAAATAATACATTTACCACCCCAGCTCCAATTTTTTGTTGTTGTTTTCTTGCCTTCTCTCTTCTAGGAGAAAGGTCAGAATATTTGGGCCTGTAAAGCAAGGTTGTTGCAATAGACTGAACATTAAGCCCAACATATTATCTGGCCCTTGCTAATTGTTACACGCTAGGCAAATATTTTCTAAAATCTAATTTGAACTCCTCAGAGACAGACATAACCAACTGCACTCTCGGCTGTGCCGGTCATACTCTTACTCCTCAGTATCCTTTACAGCTTTATCCCAGTGACCCTCTCTCTCCATCTTTGAATGAGCCTCGCTCTATCCTGCTTCATCCCTACACCAGATGAGCAAAAAGAAAAGTCTTGTTAGATAGGAGGAAAGCATCTGTCAATTCCTCGAAAAGCTAAACAGAAGCCGGTTGTGATGGAGTAATCCCAGTACTTGCAAGGCTGAGTCAGGGAGTCCAAACTGGGCTACATGGAGAAGCCTTGTCAAAAAGCGGAGGAGTAGACTGGTGACACGGCTTAGTAGATAAAGGCACTTGCCTCCAAGCCTGAAGACCTGAGTTCAATTCCCAGAATCCACATGGTGGAAGAAGAGAACTGACTCCCATAGGTTGTCCTCTGAGAGGCAGACAGGAGGAAAGGGTAGAGGAAGGAGTACAGGCAGGATAACTAATGGAAGAAGCTTCCTAAAATATACACATACACACATACGTATACACATACATACATACATATACATATATAAAGAGTTTAAATATAATTACCCCATTCCAGGGCAAAAATGCCCCATCAAGACACAACAGGATTAAAAAAAAAAAAAAAGCCCAATGCTAGCAAAGGGTTACATCTTTTGAAGTTGCTGGCAAGTGAGTCACGTGGGCCCCCAGATATTACAGGATCTTAGCAATGCTCTTGGTTACCTCCAGAACTTCCGGTAAGACGGGAGGAAACATACCACACACCTGAGTCATAGAACAAGGAACTATCTATCAGGCTGCTACTCACAAGGAAGCATCCCCCACACTGTCCAACTTTCACAGAGCTGGAAGGTGCTGCGCACACACCAGAGAAGAAAAGGAACCACCATTCTCACCTAGTCGCAGACCCTGTGAGCTACAACCACGACTGGCCCGTCAAGAGATGCCCACTCGCGCATGAGTATCATGAGTGAGCAACCACTTTCTTACTGAATTCAAGGCCCACTTCACAAGTTGAATTGCATACCTGGCATTATTACTGGGGCCCTGAACCTAGGGCTAGACAGTTCATAGGCAAACCTACCACTACGACTCTGATAAATAGACACAGTTTTAAACTGACTCCGCGTGGCTTGTGGTTATATCCCTAGATTAGTGTATCTATCGGTCCTCATCGGAAAAGCCTCTTTTGGCAGTAGATACCAATTAACACGGAGTTCTACAACTGGTCAAGGCACAGAGAACACCTGAAGAAGACTCAGCCCTGATTATAACTTCTATTGCATAGCCCCTCCTCCCAAGGCTTGGGGATTACCGCTCAAGGAGGACTAAAGGATTACAAGACTCAGAGGTGATGCGTGACTACCTGGAAGTAGTGCTTCTGGCTACGGCAGGGCACTTCACATTTGAATTCACAGCAGTTGAGACAGCATGCACAAAACCTGTATAAGCTCCCATCGGACAAAATTCCAGCATGCAAAGAAGAGGTGGGCATGAAGTTCCACCCCCGGCTAAAGAGAGCGATAGGCAACTGTTAGCTTCTGAGAGGGCGAGTGTGTGTTTAAGGTGGCCTGGTGAGCTGACTACCCTCCAGTGAAGGCCACACATACAGCAGCACAGATTGTACTTGATGGTGGGGGGGAAGGACATGGTTGAGTCAGTTGAAAGTGGGGGTGGATTTAGGAAGAAGGAGGAGGTGAATATGATCAAAATATGTGGCACAAAATTCTTTAAAAAACATGTAGGAATGAGGAGAAAAGGTTACTGTCTGACCTCCACATACACACTGTGGCATGTGTGCACATTCACACAGAAAGAGAAGAAGGGGAGGGGGAGAATAAATGTGGAAAACAGAAGTTCTGTGACATAAGCTAACTTTGAAAACATTATGTGAAGTGAAAGACAGACATATTGCAGAGTTATATAAAATTTATATAAAATGCCCAAGAGAGGTAATAAATAAACTAGTAGCTGCTAGCATCAGCAGGAGAGAAGCGGCTGCTACAGGCTTGCTGCTGGCGGCGACTCTTGTTTTCCTGTTGACTGATGAAAATATCACAGAAGGAGAGCACAGCGATGGTCACTGTATTCTTTACTTCTGTTGGGATAAAACGCAATGATCCAAAGCCACTTACGGAAAAAAGAGTGTGTTTGGGTTTACAGTTCCAGAGGGATTAAGGCCCATTGTGTCATGGCATCCAGTGGCAGGCATGGTGGCAGGAGCGGGAAGCTGAAAATCTCATCTTTCGCCACCAACAGGAAGCAGGGAGAGCAAGCTGGAAGTGAGGTGAGGCTGTGGACTCTCAACCCAATGTGTGGTCTGAATGAGGATGGCTCCATGGGCTCATGTATTTGAATGCTTGGCCCCCAGCCTGTAGAACTGTTTGAGAAGGATAAGGAGGTGGGACTTTGTTGGAGGAGGTGCGTTTCCCAGTTAACTCTCTTTCTCTGCCTCATGCTAGCGGGGCAGATGTGAGCTCTCAGCTGCCGATACCAATGCCATGCCTGCCTGCCTGCTGCCGTGCTCCCCATTATGATGAACATGGACTGTAACCCACTGGAACTGGGATTCCCAGTTAAATACTTTGCTTTATGAATTGTCTTGGTCATGGTGTTTTGTCATGGCAATAGAAAAGTAAGCAAGATACTCACTCCCCCCGTGAAGCAAAGATAAAAACTCTCCCTAATGTAAAGAAAGTAGAGGAAGGGGCTGGAGAGATGGCTCTCAGAGGTTAAGAGCATTGCCTGCTCTTCCAAAGGTCCTGAGTTCAATTCCCAGCAACCACATGGTGGCTCACAACCATCTGTAATGAGGTCTGGTGCCCTCTTCTGGCCTGCAGGCATACACGCAGACAGAATATTGTATACATAATAAATAAATATTTAAAAAAAAAAAAAGAAAGTGGAGGAAAGAGGAAGAAAACTCAGAGTGCAAGCCTTGGAAGACAGAAGGTCCCAAGGGTACTGAGAAAAGATAAAAGTGCACACAGAGACGCTGCATGTTGTATTTAACCTATTTCAGAACACTGAAGGTCCGGAGGTTGCCTCTCTTGCCAACCATACTAAGTCTTGCCAAATTTACACACCTTGCCCATATGGAGATTTGGGGGAAATGATTAATCATTCTTCATATTCTCATGGGCTTTGATGATTAAAACTTTTACTGAATCCAGATTGTACCAATTTTCATATTCTTTCTGAGCAAGATGATATTCTAATGATTGATCCAATAAAGTTCTTCATATCTCAGTATGGGACCAGAGAGATGGCTCATTGGGTAAAATCATTTGCTGCCAAGCCTGTCAACCCAAGTTCAATCCCAAGACTCACATGGTGGAAGGGAAGAACTGATTCCTGAAAATTGTCCTCTAATCTACACACATAAACACAGACACACAGACACACACACAAACTTTGGAAAATAAAGACAATACAATAATACATGGTAGTAGAATCCGTTACTTTGTATAATAACTTTCAAAGTCAATTTTTTAAGCAAGAAAATTTATTTTTTCTCTTTTGGAAGTTGTTTTCTTAATGACACAGCCTCTAAAACTCTTAGTGTACATACTAAGTTGCAGTTTAAAAAAAAACCATCGGGGGGGCTGGAAAATGCAGCTCAAAGGTGGAATGCATTCCCAGCACAAGAGCTCTTTCCTCAGCAACACATGAAAAACAACCCTCAGGGCAGACCTCATTGATATATACTAGTTTTAGTTAAATTAGAACAGGGGGCACTGGTGCGATGGCTCAGTGGTTAAGAGCATATACTACTCTTGCAGAAGACCAGAGTTAGGTGGCCGGTGCCCATGTCCAGAGGCTTAGAGCCTTCTCTTACCCCAGTTCCGAGAGATCTGACACTCTTCTGGCCTCTGCTGGAACAGCACTCACATAAACACATGATTAAAAATAAAATAAACCTTTAAAGCTTTTTAAAATATTGGAAGCTGGGTGGGTGGGAGGGTACATCTTTAATCCCATCACTTAGGAGGCAGAAGCAAGCAGATCTCTGAGTTCAAAGCCAGCCTGGTCTACACAGTGAGTTCCAGGACAGCCAGGGCTACACAGAGAAACCCTGTCTCAGAAAACTAAATAAATAAATAAAATGAAAAGTCAGAGCATAAATAACAGAGAAACTCAGGGCTAAGAATGATTTTTACTACTCAGTTTCTCTATAATAATATTCTCTAAAACCGTATAAATGCTACTTCTATTTGAACTCAGAGAGTAATGAACTCTCATCTTCAGTGGTAGCCATACCATGAGGCTTTTTAGAAAAGTGAAGGTATCCAAACCAGGCTCACGCTCATTTGTTCTTGTGGGATTGTAGTAAGAGGCGCGCGCCTGCTTTTGGTCCCGGCAGCCGCCCGGCTCCCACTGTACGGTGCCTGGCTAGTTTATACCCCAAATAATTACACGGAAACTGTATTCATTTAAATACTGCCTGGCCCATTAGCTCTAGCCTCTTATTGGCTAACTCTCACATATTTGTTTAACCCATTTCTAATAATCTGTGTGTCGCCACGAGTCGTGGCTTACCAGGAAAGATTCAGCGTGTCTGACCTGGGAGCTTCATGGCGGTGGCTCTCTCACTCTCCCCCTTCCCAGTATCTTGTTCTCTTTCCCTGTCTATCTAAGTCCTGCCCTATCAAAAGGCCAAGGCAGTTTCTTTATTAACCAATAAAAGCAACCCAAATACAGAAGGACCCTCCTACACCACGGGATGGTATGCCTCAAGAAGTAATCTCGTTAATCCTTCCTTTAAAAAAAGGAATTGGCGTTTTCACTTAGGTACCTTTTTGCTTGTGTGTGTGCAGACACTGCACACATGTATGAATGTGAAGCCGGAGGCCAGCAGTAGGGAGCTGTTGTAATAGGGCGCGCGGTCCTTCTTTTGGTCCCAGTGGCCACCCGGCTCCCGCCGCCCGGTGCCTGGCTAGCTTATACCCGAAATAATTACACGGAAACTGTATTCATTTAAATACTGCCTGGCCCATTAGCTCTAGCCCCTTATTGGCTAACTCTCACATATTATTTTAGCCCATCTCCATTAATGTGTATCGCCACTTGAGTTGTGGCTTACCGGCATGAGTCTAACCCGTGTCCATCTTGTGCTGGAAAAGCATGGCGTCTGCATCTGCCACACTGCCTTCTCTCTCACAGCATTCCGTTCTATCTACTCCGCCCACCTAAGGGCTGCCCTATCAAAAGGCCATGGCAATTTTCTTTATTTAACCAATGAGGGCAATACACAAATAGAAGACCCTCCTACACCAGGGAGCTTCATCACTCTCCACCTTTTATTTTTGAGACCAGTCTCTCAATGGACATGGGGCTCATGCATTGGCTAAACAGACTGGCCAATGAGCTCCAGGGACCTACCTATCTCTGCTGTCCCAGCACTAGGTTACAGGCACGCTCCACCAGACCCACATGTGTGGGTTGGTGCTGGAGGTCTAAGCTCTGGTCCCCATGCTTGAATAGTGAGAGCTCTACCCACTGACCCTTGCCACTGTTTTTCTTTTAGTGTGTGTGTGTTATAAAGCTGCATTATGGTATTCTAGAAATGGTCTATGGCATGTATTTTTATCTATGCTATAAATATTTTATACTGCTAATAGTTTATTAAAATATTTTTCTCCCTAAAAATATTCAAAAATAAATATAGAACTGGGCATAGTGGTGCACACCTCTAATCCCAGCACTTGGGAGGCAGAGGCAGGTGGGTCTCTGTTTGAGGACAGCCTGGTATACAGAGTGAGTTCCAAGACATACAGAGCTATAAAGTGAGATTCTGTCTCAAAAGAACAAAACAAGACAATAATAATCAAATAAATAAATAAACATTGAGCCAGATATGGTGACACATGCCCGGAATCTTAGCATATGGAAGGTGGAAGCAAGAGGATCAGGAGTTCAAGACCAGCCCCAGCTACATGACCTTCTGCCTCAAAATATAAAATAAAATTAAAATTTTGCCACTCTAAGTTAAATGGTTATAGCTTATTTGTTCAGCAGAGGTATCACTCTTTGAGTTTTAGTCCAAGTTCAAAGACAAGAGTGTTGACCTAGTATAGCTATATAGCTTACTGGCCACTCTTGGATACTTTGGTAGTAATTTAAACCATCAAACAGACAAATTCCAATGCTGGGCTACCCTAGCCGTGTCCCAAACTGAATAGTTGCTTCCCAGTACACATATTGAAAGCTAAACAAAGGAAAAATGAAAGAAAAAAGCATCTGGCATGGTTTTACATATCTATAATCCTAGAACTATGGGGGTGGGAGCAGGAGAGTTACAAGTTCAAGACCAGTCTGGGCTACATAGAGAGACCCTATTTCAGGGTTTATTTTTAGGTCTCACCATTTTAGGGTTTAGTACATCATGACAGGGAAGGCATGGCAGGGCTTCTCAGCTCCTGGCAGGGGGACTGTGTGGTAGAGGCTGCTACCATCGCTGCTACCTTCGTGCAGCAGGTCAGGAGGCAGACCACAAGGGGAATCAGGAGCCAGGCTGCGACCTTCAAAGCCTCACTCACCCCACCATGCTGCTTCCTCCAGCTAAGACCCAGCCCCTAACAAAGTCGCAGCCTTTCAAAAGAGCTCTGACAGCTGGGGACCGAGCATTCAAAATATGATCCTGTGGGAGGCATTTCAAACGGAGCCATGGTATTCCCCTTTCATATTTCTGTCTGGCTGCAGAATACACACAAGAGCACATTAGCCCAGTTATGATCCCAGCAAAACCTCCATAGATGCTTTAAAAACTTTCATCTGTAATGGTGCCAAGAAGCTCAATCACTCCTTATTAAATAATTAAATAGCAGCATCAACTTTTTCTTTTTTCTTTCTTTTTTGCAGTGAGGAGATAATTTTAACTGCTTTGTGTGCTTTTTTCCATCTCTTTCTGTTTTTTGGAGCTTTATCTGATATTAGAATTCTTTCTAAGTTCCTGAAATGATATTTCACCCTTAATACAATATTTCTAAAACTGAGAGTTTTTTTTAATTCAGCATTTCAAAATATAATGGGAATGTTCTCAGCATTTAAAAAAAGATCTCAACTAAAATGCACACACAAAAGACCCTGAACAGACAAACCACACTGTGAAAGAGTGCGCTGTAGGCACACACACTCTGAGTTTAAAAACTGGGGTGGGGGGGAGAAAATTAAAAGAAAGAAAAACCTAAAAAGACATTTTCTACCAAAGAAGACACAGCTGGCCAGCAGGTCCATGAAAAGGTAGCTAACATCACTGGCCATCTGGTAAACCGAGATCAAAATCGCAGTGAGCCATCACCTGACATCTGTTAGGGTGGTTACCATCCAAAGACAAGGGGGGAAAGTGTGGGCAAGGGTGTAGAGAAAAATTGGGACAGCCATATGGGAAACAATATGGAAGATCCTTTATAAAAATCAAAATAGAACTACCATATGACCCAAAACCAGGCTTCAGGGGACATATCCAAAGGAAGGGAGTATCCTGAAGAGAGAACTTCACTCCCATGTACATGCATGGGATCCTCCAGGCTGTGTCGCCCCAGCAGTGAGATTACAGGTTCACCACCATCCTGGCTTGGCTATGTCGGTGATAGGGCTCCACACTCAGGTCGTTCATGCTTGTGCGTGTGTCAGTCCTACCCACAGAATGACAGAAAATGTTCCACAAACCTTTGATCTGACCATGAACTTGTCTAGTCTAAAACAACTCATAGTGTACCTTTTCTTAGGCCTACCAGACAAAGTCCAGCCCTGAACAGCAGCTGTGGACTGCCGGGAGGGCCTGGGCCAGGGCTGCTGGAGAGCAGCATGCTCGCACAGTTCCTGCATCTCTCTGCAGAAGCTGCTGGATACGGTGGCTTTAAGCACAGTGGTGCTCAAATGCTTGAGAGAACCAAATTATGAAAGATGACTGTGGTGGCTTGAATAAGAACGGTCCCCATAGGCTCATGTATTTCGATGCTTAGGGAGTGGCACTGTTTGAAAGGATTTGGAATCACGGCCTCGTTAGAGTGGATATGACCTTGTTGGGGTAGGTGTGGCCCCCTCCCTCTTGCTGCTGCCTGCAGATCCAGATGTTGAACTGTCCTTTTCTCCAGCACCATGCCTTTGTGCCTCCATGCATCGCTGACATGATAATGGACTAAACTTCTGAAACTGTAAGCCAGCCCCAACTCATTGCTTTCTTTTACAAGATGTTCCATGACCATGACATCTCTGCACAGCCATAGAGCACAGATCATGAAGGATCTGTCTTTTAGCACTTCCAAACAAGCCCCAAGGATGCTGCTCATCCACTTGGCAAGTGTATACCTAGCAAATCTCACTGAAGAGGCTCCTTGTTAACTATCAACCTTATCTGCTTTCTTCCAGGTGCCACTGCATACATGCTGTGCATCTGCATACATGCTGTGCATCTATGTGGAAGTGTGTGCCATCGGGCAGCCTTTTTAGCAAGCTTGAGCCTCTCTGCTGTGTAAGGCTGGGTCAGGCAGTGTACCCATTACATCATGATCCTGATCTTTGGAAAATCTCTAGTTTTCGTATTCCTCCTCATATCCCAGTGGGAAAAGTCCTAACGAATCATTTTGAAAACCCAGATCTAAAACAAACAAATTTTAAAAACCCATTCATGTTTTGAGTAGTTTTAAACAGTTTTTTCATGAGTAAGGGGGAGAGGAAACCTAAACTATTATCAAAAGAATGGAAAGCCAAACAGGAAGGAAGGAAAAAGAATAAGATCCGCTGTTGTTGTTTCACTGAGAGACTGAGTCTGAAATCCCGATCTCAGCCCACAGGATGGAGAAGTCCGATGCCCAGGAAGACCTCTATAGATTGACCCTTGACAGGATAGAGGCATCCGATGTCAAGAAGATTTCAGCAAATGTACCCCCAACAGAATGGAGGAGGCCAATGATCAGAAGGACCTCCATGGACTGACCCATGACAAAACAGAGGAGTCCAATGTCAAGAAGATTTCAACAGATTTACCCCCAACAGAATGGAGGAGGCTGATGCCCAGGAGGACCTCCACAGGCTGACTCCTGACAGGAGAGAGGAGTCCTTTTCCACACTGAGAATGACAGTCTAGAGTCCAGCTTTACAACAGGATTCATTCCGTCCCATTTCTCCCTCCCCTTCTGCCTCAACTTCTCTTGCTGTCTCTACCTGCTCTCCCCTGCCCCCAAACTACTGTGACTTTAAGGAAATCTCATAAGGCCCTCCCCAGATGGAAAGCTATGGGCAATTAATGACAGCAAGGGAAAGTTAGTCTTCCTCAGGGAAAAGCTCCCCAACTGGCCATCCAATAATAAGTGCTCAGCCAAGAAAAGCGTACATACAAACGACACTAACTGGTCTCAGTATTTATGAATGTGTATGTGTGTATGCATGTATGCATGTAACAAAGAAAAAGAAGCCATGGACTTGAGACACAGGAAGAGTTGGAGGGAAAAGAGAAAGGGAGAGGAGGTAATACAGGTCACGTGTCTAGAATTTTAAAGACTTTTAATTTTAAAAAGGGGACAAAGAAAATATGCTGGAAGAGCCTGGGGGCTACTGGGGGCTCCCTGGCTCAGTTGCTCTACCGAATCACTAAATATGCCAGCAAATTTTTTTGTAGTTCTTTGTAGATCTTAATTTCTAAAGTCTGTTTTCTGTGCTTTGACAACACTGCTTTTTTTTTTTAAAAAAAAAATGATTATTTCCTTTAAAGTGTCCATAGGACTATTGGACGAAACAGGTTCTTAACTCTTCTGTGCTGCTATTTTCCATTTATATTTTAAATTTTAAATTTTAATTTGATTCATACATTATTATTTTAGGTGTGTGTGGGATGTTGTCCGGGTGTGTGAGGTGCCCACAGCCAGCCTTCTGGCTTGAGGTCAGAAGATAGCCTCCAGAGTTGGGGAATCAGTTCTCTCCTGCCACCTTGTGGATTCAGGGATGAAGTGCAGCTCATCGGCCCTGTGTACAAGTGCCTGTACCCTCAGCCATCTAATTGATCCCATGTTACTATGTTTTCAATTATTTTAATCACCTCTTGGAAGATTCTAATGAATAAAATAGGCCAAAGATCTAAAAACAGACATTTCTCCAAAGACAGACAAATGGCCAATAAGCACACAAAGTATATTTAACATCATCAGTTCCAAAAGAGTTAAAACATATCAGATGAGGCAATATAAGACTTTAATCCCAGCACTTGGGGAGTCAGAGGCAGGTGGATCTCTGTGAGTTCAAGGCCTGCCTGGTCTACAAAGAGAGTTCCAGGACATCCAGGGATACATAGTAAGAACCTGTTTTTTCACCGGGCGGTGGTTGCGCACGCCTTTAATCCCAGCACTCGGGAGGCAGAGGCAGGCGAATCTCTGTGAGTTCGAGACCAGCCTAGTCTACAGAGCTAGTTCCAGGATAGGTTCCAAAGCCACAGAGAAACCCTGTCTCGAAAAACCAAAAAAAAAAAAAAAAAGAACCTGTTTTTTAAAAAATTTAAATACATACAGAACCTAGATTT
Organism: Ondatra zibethicus; assembly: GCA_004026605.1. Classification (NCBI taxonomy): domain Eukaryota; kingdom Metazoa; phylum Chordata; class Mammalia; order Rodentia; family Cricetidae; genus Ondatra; species Ondatra zibethicus. The sequence continues at coordinate 246,694 of PVIU01000849.1, forward strand.
AAAAATACATGAGCCAGGTGGTGGTGGCGCACACCTTTAATCCCAGCACTTGGGAAGCAGAGGCAGGTGGATCTCTGTGAGTTCAAGGCCAGCTTGGTCTACAAGAGCTAGTTCCAGGACAGCTAGGACTGTTACACAGAGAAACCCTGTCTTGAAAAAAAAAAACATGTGCTTGTATCAATACCTACATGTGTATTTATAAGGCTGGGGGCTCATGAAACAAGAAAGGGAATTAATTATGAGAAGTAAGGGAGAAATTATTTAAATTATCTACATTTAAATTTCAATTAATTCTTTGTGAATTTTATACTGTTTTCAATCATTCCTTCCCCAGCCCTCCCTCTAACTCCTCCCAGATCCACTCCATCCCCAGCTAATCTAAAACATAATTCTAAAAAGAAAAATTAAAAACTTCAAGATGACGCCCCTACAAAGGATAATTTGTCAAAACATCAGGCAGTAACAAGTGCTGACACAAATAAGAAAGATTAAGAGCTTACACACGCACTAGCATGAATTTTAAGTGGTTGATCCATATGTAAAACAGGCCTCTGTTCCTCAAATGAGTTCTCAGAGTTCACCATGAGCCAGAAGTTCAAGTCCTAGCTATCAGGAAATGAAAGGATATTCACAGAAAGTTTGTACATGGGTGTTTATAGTGGCACTATTCCTAATAGCCCCAAAATGAAAATCAAATAGCATAAATGCCCATGAAAGGGTGTGCACACGAACAGAACGTGACATGTTCTTGCAGTGGAATATTACTTGGCAATAGAAAATTATCAGGTACTGATGCATACTGCAACACGGGTAAACTGTGAAAATATTCAGTAAGAGAAAGAATCCAGACAAAATAGAACACACACATTCTAATAAGAAATACCTAAATGCTGGGCTTACAGATGTCTGCCACCAAGTCAAACTGTCCCTGTGAAATTCTTGATGAAAATTCTTATCTTTTAGGATAGTTTTTAATGAGTAACATCTGAATTTCTAAGTTTTGAGAGATTCAGATTGGACCTATCAGATCTTGGTGCCTATTTATGGTAGAACTTTAATGAGCTTCTTAATGAGTTCTGCGTCTCTGTATTAATCTCCAGCTACTGTAAAAAGAAGCGTCTTTGATAAGGGTTGAGAGTTACACTAATCTGTGGGTATAAAAATTAGAGCTTAGGGGGAAGTTTATCAGCATGACCATTTAGCAGAAGAAGATTACTAAGTCCTCCCCTAGGGCCTATGACCTATCCTGCTCTGGGCTCTTGACCCAGTTAACAATGCCAGATATGAGTTCCATCTTGTAGAATGGGCTTAAAACCCAACCTGAAAGTGGTTGGTTATTCCCATAATGTTGGTGCCACTGTTGCACTAGTGTTTATCTGTATGTATACATGGAAGATCAGTTGTTCTTGTAGCTTGCAGGGTTCACAGCTGGATAAGGCTCTTGATTACTTTTCTCCCCTGCTAGTGTACAGGTTTTTTTCATTCATTCAGTGTGCACACAACCTTTGAGGATTACGAAAGCTAGCGAGAAGAATTGAAGCTTCTAGTTTTGACTACAGAGATCCTTGTACATTCGTGTTGACCAATATCCTATTCACGCTAGCTAGGAAACAGTCAGCCTGGATCCCAACTGGCTGATGACAGATAGTGAAAATGTGATAGACACACGGAACTGAACTTTATCCAACCATGAAAAAAAAAAGAAATTATAAGACTTACAGGTAAATAGGTAGAACTAGAAAATTCTACTGAGTGAAGTAGCCCAGGCTCAGAAAGACAAATGCATGTTCTCTCGCATATGTAGATACTAGCTTTGAATCTTTAGATTTGTGGTCCCCACCCCACACCCACCCCTTGGAATGTCTGTAGAGGTAAGGCAGCTGGAGAGGGGCCACTGGGAGAAGGGACTTAAGAGAGGAGATACAATAGAACATATGTGAGAAGGAAGTAGAAGGGGGAGAGGCTGAGGCCAATATCTTAATCTTATATCACAAAGCCATTGTGAATTCAGTTTCCCCCCTCTCTTGGATCACTAATACCAGATGCTGGGAAGCAGAGAAATCAGGGCTAATGAACCATCTAGAGGCAGGTTGGTGATGGTGCTTAAGTTTTGTGTAAGAGACAGGACCAGACCTAGCAGGCGGTAAGGGTAGGCGTGTGGGAGGGCATCATCCTGGACTTCACATGTGGGCCTAGGGAAAGGCGGGAACACTGAAGCAGTGGGCGGTTCTGAAGAGGGCCATCCAAAGAATGCCTTCACTCATGCACATGTATTTCTCGTTTAATCTTGGTGACAGTCCAAGAGCAGTTTGATTGTATCTGTAATTGAAGAAGAAAATGAAATTATTCAAAGGAAGAAGAAACTAAAGGTAAGAGAACAAGCGTGTAGAATTACACACAGTTAGGAGAACTCCAAATCATTGTACCCATGCCCTAGGGATGTGGGATTCCACCTCATATACATCCAAGTCTAAATGACCAAGAGTCAAGTCAGTATTTGCTCCTTCCCCTCTGTCTCTTCCTCCTCAGTCTGGGCTCTCGGATCTGAGTCTGACTGTGACAATACTGACTGGAAAGAGGGAAACCCATCGGAAACAGCCTGGGGCTAGAAGTTGAGAGCACTAGTATTGTGAATTAAGGAGAATGGTCTAAATACAGACAGGTTGGTTGTAGAACATGAAGGAAGTGCTACTTTCACTGTGGAGTGAAAATACATGGTTATCGCAGAGAGCAATCAGATGATGGGGGGGGTGAGTCAGCAAAAAAAGAAAAGAAAGGAAGAAAACACCCAGGCATAAACATTGGGAGAGCCAATGTTCCCGAATCAGCAAGGGCTAACCGTGTGGTGTGACACACCGAAGCTCCTCCTCTCCCCAGGACACCGGTGCTTCTGGTGACTCTGATCTTCTCTTGATTTAGGCAGCAGTGAGGTAGGCAAGAGAAGGATGTTATTAGCCAAGGATGGAGGTACATCCCCTGTGATCCCAGCCCTTGGGAGATGGAGGCAGGAAGGGAGAACAGAAATTTAAGGTCATCCTCCACTATATAAGGAGTTCAGAGTCAGAGTAGAATACACGGGATGAAAAAGAGAGGAACAGCCAGGCGGTGGTGGCGCACGCCTTTAATCCCAGCACTCGGGAGGCAGAGGCAGGCAGATCTCTGTGAGTTTGAAGCCAGCCTGGTCTACAGAGCAAGTTTCAGGACAGCCAAGGCTGTCTATCTCAAAAAGAAACCCTGTGTTGAAGAAGAAAAAAAAAAAGAAAAGAAAAATAGAGGAACTGAAACACTGAGAATGAGGTAATGTGCCCACAATGGCAGGGAAGGGTTCTGACAAGGTCTGGCTCCTCATCAGAGTTCTGCTAGATCCCAGAACTCTCCAAGGAGGAGCCAGTGCTAAGAGACAGCCCAGCGCCCTTCCAAGAAGACCCTGAAAGTTGATAGCAGAAAGGTCCTTGAGTAATCTCTCTTATCTTTGTCTAGAAAAAGTTAAAGAAGAAAAAAACTAAAGCAGCCATTAAGCTCCAGGCCTGGTGGCGTGGCACCCTGGTGCGCAGGACCCTGCTACACGCAGCCCTCAGAGTCTGGATCATCCAGTGCTGGTGGCGGCTGACGCTCTGGAGGATCCTGGAGAAGAAGCGGAAGAAAGCGCTGGTTGACTTCTCAAGCAGGGAGAGAGCGGTCGTCAAGATCCAGTCCCTGATTCGGATGTGGCGCATCTACTGGCGGTACTGCCAGGTCCTCAGTGCCATCCACATCATCCAGGGCCACTGGAAATATCACAATTGCCAGTCCTGCTCCCTCCTGCGGGGCCACTGTGTGATCACAACCACTCACCTACAGTTCCACATTGAAATCATTGACCACTGACTAGAAGGGACGCGCAGCCTTCCGTCCCCAGTAAAGGTCTAAATGGTTGGTGTATGTTTCTGTTCCCAGCTAATGGGACGCCTTGAGACTTGGGCCTTGCTGACTCCTGTTGTCTCTCTCAGAGATCAACAGTGAGGATTTCCTGTGCTTGCATTTTGGGATGGTAATGGTCACACGCCACTCAGTCATCAAAGCATCAGCTAGGTCCCACCCTATGACACAGTCAGAAGTTCAGTTCCCATTCTCAGGCCCGTTCCTTTCTCCCCATCACTGATTGGAAGACTACATCCCATGAAAACTCTTAATAACCTGCGTTCCCAGACTGACCCTGGGATCTGCAGTCAGGGTTGGCTGGGATCCAGAGTGCCTCTGTTTCCTTTTTGGGAAGCATCTAAAGAAAACGCCAATGTCTAAATGGGGCATCACAGTGTGGCTCCAAGGGAAGATAGGAGGTTGGCCTTAGTGATGGCTGGGGCTGGGGCTGGGCATGTCAATAGGCAAGGAGATGACCCTGAGAAAAGTGGAAAAGGACACCCACAGAGCTAGAGCGATGGCTCAGCGGTTAAGCTGTTTTTCCAGAGGACCCAGATTTGATTCCCACAACTCACACGGCAGTTCATAGCTGCCTATAACTCCAGTTTCAGGAGATCCAACACCTTCACACAGACATACATGCAGGCAAAACACAAATGTGCATGAAATAAAAGTAAATGAATCATTTTTTTAAAAAGGACACTCCCGGCCCCTCAATTCCTTCTTCACAATTCTCACCCAAACTCCTCTCTCCTGAAGGGTTGTGTGGCAAATGAGGTGCTCTCTAATATCACCCCTTCCCCAGCCCCCAAACAGCCCTCCCGAGCTCTTCTGCTCCCATGCCATACTAAGATATCGCTATTGTGCAGCACCTTCTCTAGCTGCACTGTCTGGTATGGAAAACCCCTGGACACATGCCTAGTGAAGTTGAGGAAGTGGACTTCCGCACTGTGGCTACTGCATTGGATAGTGAGGCTCTGATGAACTGTTGCTCAAACTGCTTTCTCTGGAGCCCCATCTCTGCTTGCTTGCCCCTTTCCTCCCGGCACAGCTTCTCAATAGCCAAGAGTGTCTCTTCCCGTGTGTTAAGATCTTCATTCTCAGCTGGCGGTGGTGGCGCACGCCTTGAATCCCAGCACTCGGGAGGCAGAGGCAGGCGGGTCTCTCTGAGTTCAAAGCCAGCCTGGTTCCAGGACAGGCTCCAAGGCTACAGAGAAACCTGTCTCAAAACAAACAAACAAACAAAACCTTAATTTTCTCGATTCTGCTAGTCTTTCAGGCCTTCATGATTGTCCTGCTTAACTCTGGTCAAGTCTCTGCACAGTTGGCTTCTTCTCTTCCTTCCTCCATCAATGTTCCTCCCTGTCCCTCCTCCTTTCCCCCTCTCTGTCAACACATGTGGGATGAACTCACCTATCTTCCTGCTCCCTTGCCTATAGCGCAATTTGAACAACACTGTCTATATTCAAGACTATGTATCTCAACTGAATAGTCCCCAAATTTTCTCTCATGTTTGCATTTCCATTTTATGGGTTGAATAAGCTGAAACCTCTCCTCTCCAAATACCCAGTTTTGCTTCCTCTCTCCTCCACTTTGATTGAAGAAAAGGGAACAGATTGGATCCCAAATTTCCTATCACCCTGTTCGCAGCTTACCAGGCCCCACCCACACTCACTGCTTTCTCTCCAGTGAAATTAAAAGTCTTGGTCCTTGATCACAAGCCACCCCCTCAGATTATGCTTCTGATGTGGGATTCCCCTCTGTATGCTGTGAATACCATTGGTTAATAAGGAAACTGGCTTGGCCCGATAGGGTAGAACAGAACTTAGGTAGTCCGGGAAAATTAAACTGAATGCTGGGAGAAGGAAGGCAGAGTAAAAGAGAAGACACGTAGGCCCACCAGAGACAGACGCCAGAACTTTACCTGGTAAGCCACAGCCTCAGGACGATACACAGATTACTAGAAATGGGTTAAATTAAGATATAATTTAAATTAAGATAGCCAATAGAAAGCTAGAGCTAATGGGCCAAGCAGTTATTTAAATAATTTAGTTTCTGTGTGATTATTTCAGGTCTGAGTGGGCAGTCTGGAAACAAGAGACCTCTTACAACAAGCTTCTACCTTCTCAAGCTGCCTGATGCAATATATGGAGCCTAGCTGTCCAAATTATCAATCTGCCTCTCCTTATAAACATTTCTTTCACACTAGGCATGGTGACACCCACCTTTAACCCCAGTCCTCTGGAGACAGAGGCTGGCAGATCTCGGAGTGTTCAAGGCCAGCCTCGACTACAGAACAAGTTGCAGACCAGCGAGACCTGAATAGTGAAACCCTATCTCAAAACCTAGGCGAGGAGAGGTGTGGCCGGAGAGATGGCTCCACGGTTGAAAGCATGTCCTGATCCTTTAGAAGTCCCAAGTGGGGGGCTGGAGAGATGGCTCAGAGGTTAAGAACATTGGCTGCTCTTCCAGAGGTCCTGAGTTCAATTCCCAGCAACCACATGGTGGCTCATAACCATCTACAATGAGATCTGGTGCCTTCTGGCATGCAGGCATAAACCCTGTAGACATACTACATAAATAAAATTAAAAAAAAAAAGAAGTCCCAAGTGGGGTCCCAGAACCCAGGTCAGGTGGCTCTCAATCACCTGTAACTCCAGCTCCAGGAGATCCAACACCTGTGGTCTTGAAGAGTTCCTGCTTTCACATGCACATACTCATACAAAAACGCATACACGGATTTCACACAGACTTTAAAATAACACTATACAAATAAAATCCTTTTTTAAAAATGTTTCCTTTAACTTCCGTTCTAGATATTTGCTTCTCCTCATAATAAGACATGTCTTTTCACGTCTGCTAGCTCCTCTTTCCCTCCAATCCATACCCCACCCCCACCTCTTTCTCTGTCTCTCGTCCATCTGTCTCTGTCTCTCTCACACACACACAAGCACACTTTAAAGAAGTTTGTTTAAATAAGAAGACACTTGGTCAGGAGAGATGGCTCAGCAGTTGAGGATGCACACTGCTTTTGCAGAGGACCCAAGTTCAGTTCCTAGAGCCCACACCAGCTGCCTCAGAACTGCCTGTAACTCTAGTTCCAGGAGCTCTGAAGCCTCTGACCTCCACACATACATACCTGCACTCACACGGGCACATAACCATGAACAGAGTCATACATATACACATAGTTAAAAATAAACTTTTGGGGCTGGAGAGATGGTTCAGCGCTGTCTGCTCTTCCAGGGGTCCTGAGTTCAATTCCCAGCAGCCACATAGTGGCTCACAACCATCTATATAGTGGGGTCTGATGCCCTCTTCTGGCATAAAGGTGTACATAGGTGCATATAGAGTACTCATATACTTAAATAAACTTTTAAAAATTGAAAAAATAAATTTTTTTAAAAAGACACTTGACTTGAAGGGATCTATGGTCTGTTTTGTTAGAATTGTTTATCTCTACTTAAAGACTAGGGTGTGGTGATGCCTGCCTTTGATCCCAGCATTCAGGTGGATCTCTGTAAGTCTGAGGCCAGCCTGGTCTACAGAGCTAGTTCCAGGACAGTCAGGCTATCCTGAGAGAAACCCTGTCTCAAAAAAAACAAAAACAAAAAAAAGTCCAAGACAATTGCCTATATGTAGTAGCCATATACAAAAATTTTATGAAATTGCCTCAGTGATAAGTGGGAAATTCTAAAATTCTCCAATTGAACAAGATATGCAAAGATGTTCATGTTATTGGTGGCGGCTGTTTGTTAACAGGCAGGAGCAAAGAGCTTACTGGGATATAAAGAAGAGCTGAGCAGCAGAAAGAAAGGGGATGCTTCACAGGACTAGGTTTCCCTTCATCCTACATCTGACTTCAGCAGGCAGAGCTCTGTGAGTTCAAGGCCAGCCTGTTCAAGACAAGGCTATTTAGAGACCCTGTCTCAAACAAAACAAAACAAAAAAGCAGCATACCCTTTGGGAAGAAGGGAGACAGAAAAATGGTTCAGCCAGGAAAGTGCTTGCTTGAGTCTGATTCCAGTACCCATGTAAAAAGAATCAGGCTTGGCGGGACACACCTGTATCCCAGACTTGGAAAGGCAGAAACAGGAGGGTACCTGGGGTTTGAAAGGCCAGCTGATCCAGCTAAATTGGTAGATTCTAGGTTTACTGAGAGACCCTAAGTCAAAAACTAAGATGGAGAAGGAAGAGGAAAGACGTCTAAAGTCAACCTTCCCTCCACAAGTACATGTGTGAAAACACACACATGCACTCACGCACACACACACACACACACACTCATATACACACATGTGCATACAAAGGCACACATTTACAAAATAATTTTTAAAAATTGATTTTACACAATTTCATTCAGAAATTAAAACAGAAATCGGCTTTTTGAGACCAGTGTTCAGACCAAAGTGAAACCAGGGGCTGCAAGGAGGAAGAATGGAGAAGGAGCCATAGGACAATAGCTCCCAGGGACGTGTCTGCCAAAACCCACAAGAAAATATTAGCATTTCAACCCTGAGGCAGAGCAGGCTCCCAGCTCACGGGAGAAGACAGCCCACGGGGAAACTGAGGTTACTTGCACAGGTTTGGAGAATGGAGGCTGTGGTTGTTAAAACAGAAGTCTGAACACTGAGGAAGAGGCTGGGTGTGCCACAACCATGTGTCCCCTGAGGAGCGCAAGTAGGGCACCATTGTCCAGACAGACAGCCTTGTTTCTAATGCAGCTAATTGTAACTTTAAGTGTGAGCTTCTAAGAAAGCTTCCCAACCCCTCACCTCACCCCCATTTCAAGAAAGAGAACCTAGACCACCTCATACACAAGGAGTTATCTAAGCAAACACAGCTAGTTCTTGGTAGGTTTTTATTTGACTTTGTGTGTGTGTGTGTGTGTGTGTGTGTGTGTGTGTGTGTGTGTCTGTCTGTCTGTCTGTCTGTCTTTGTGTCTGTCTGATTTTACCTAAATGTATGTCTGTGTACCATATGTATGCCTGGTACCCAGAGAGGCCAGAAGAGGGCATCCGATGCCCCAGAACTGAAGTTATAAGTGACTGTGAGTCACCAATGGGTGCTGGAATCAAACCCAGGTCCTCTGGAAAATCAGTTTAAGCACTGAGTCATCTCTCCAGCCCTTTTGGAAAGTTTGAGGAGCAAAACTAGCTTAGTATAGTTAATAGCAATTGAGACACCTGAAAAATTGGAGGTAACAATGCCAGCCAGTGTCTAAGGGCCAGCAGTCATGGGCAACAACTAACAAAGTCAGAATCAGACATAGACAAAGAGGAGGCTTCCGCTACCCCTACTGGAGGAGTAGTATGTGACCAGGTCTGTGGGTGGGCCAGGAGGACATGCACCGGCGTCTCTGCCCAGGATAGCACAGAGACCAAACCACACAGTTCTTCCCTCAGCTGTTTTTCAGTTTCTGCTGTAGCCCTCTAAGAATTACTGGACCAGGAAGTTCAATGGCTTCTTACTTCTGTGAGGGCCCCTCCCACTCTTGAAAGTTTCTCACTTTTCCTAGACTTCCCATTTTCTGTAACTCTAATAAAGCCTGCTTCTGCTTTTCAGACTCCCACAAGTATCTGAGTCTTCACTGGCATGAGACCGCAAACCTAGACCACTGTCCCAGATTGATCCTTGAGGTTGATGGGTGTCCAGCATGCTAGGTACTTGGTCACCTAGAACTGGGCTATAAAATGTCTCATCACACTCAAAAACCACACATCAAAACCCAAAAATATATAAAAGTGGTTTGATATATCCTTATCAAACCAAATCTTACTCTAGGAAACAAGGATAAACATTAAAATTCATCAGTCCACATGTGACTATATTAATCAGGTCATAAAAATGACATGGCAAACTTAGCATCTATTCATGATGAAAATTCTTGAGCATTTTAGAAGTCTGATAAAGAGACTGTGTGAGACCCCTACAACTAGCATAATAGTAACTGAGCACACTCCACCCCACCCCCACTTCCCTGCAAGACCTCAAGTGAGACAACACAATCCACTCTCAAAGCTGTTCACCATGGGGGGAGGGGGCACGGGACGGGGCGGGACGGGACGGGGGACAGGACGACCCTGACACATGCTACAAATGAACTTGGAATAAGCCAGTCACTACAACATAGATTTTGTCTGGGTTTTCCAGAATTGGGGGGGGTGTCCCACATATATAAATTTGAATGCATTGAGACAAAAGTTGTTCGGGGCTGAAGGGAGAAACCAAAAAAAATTCTATTTAATGGGTAGAAATTTCCAGCTTTGCAAGATGAAATGTTATGGAGAGGGCTGGAGAGATGGCTCAGTGGTTAAGAGCACTGGCTGCTCTTCCAGAGGTCCTGAGTTCAATTCCCAGCAGCCACATGGTGGCTCACAACCACCTGTAATGAGATCTGGCGCCCTCCTCTGGCGTGGGGCATACATGGAGGCAGAATGTTGTATACATAATAAATAAATAAATCTTAAAAAAAAAAGAAAAGAAAAAAAGAAAATGTTATGGAGATGGAAGGTGACAATTGCACAACGTAAGTACCTTTCTACCTAGTTTAAAATAATGACTTTGTGTCAAATTTTTACCATGATTTTTAAAATAAGTCTTAAAATTTTGTAGCAAACACAAGACCCCAAAATACAGGCCTCCGTGTAGTGTTGTCAAGGGAGATCATTTATATGTTCTCCCTGGAACTGAGTGAGACACCTGGAAACCTGAAATTCTAACATCCCCCCCACCTCCCACCCCTCCCCCACACCCCACTACCCACCACCACCACCACCCTCCCCCACCACACACACCCCACCCCCGCCGCATGACAGACATTACTAATTCATCCCAGATCCTTATCCTCCAGCACTGAGGCTCCTCCTCAGTTGTGTCCCTCAGAGTTGATTTGCCCGGCACCTGGTATCTGCCATGTTGACTCTAATAGCGACCTGGAAATCCTGATAAAGAGAGCTGAGGACACGGGGGTAGCAGACCTGATCACTCTTTTATTGGTAGGGTTATGCATTGCTGCACCTTGCATGCCTGTGAGCCCAGAGAAATTTCAAGTTGAATATTGAGTCGGTTTTCTTTGATTTCATAGTCGCCCTGGATAAAGCCACGAGTGTGACAACTATGCCAACGCCAATAACCCTGGATGATGCGGACAGCATTTAGTAAGCGACAGTACCGTTGGCGGATGCGCCACATGCGGAACCATGACTGCAGTTTGACAATTGCCCTTGTTTTTTTAGCATACAGCTCCAGAGCCGCCTGCCGTCTCTTCTCCCGCACGGTCACCAGTCTCTTTCTCCACCAGGACTGAATGATCCACGCATTGAGGGCAGCATACAGCAGCGAGTGTCGCAGCAGCGTGCCACGCCACCATGCTTGGATGAGCACAGCTGCGGATGTTTTTGTCATGGCGGTAGTTTCTTCTGGGCCTTGCAAGAGAGAAAAGACGCTTAGGACACGTGGGAAGGTCAGGGTGTACCAGACAGGAATCCTGATCTTCCATTAAGGTGGTGCAGGACCCAGCAAAGCTACAGCTGTACCCAGGTGACCAACTAGGTTGGCCTACCTCTGGTATATGCCGATTTGTCAGCATGAATACATCAACCTGACCCCTGAGTCCCTGGGCATGTGCCTAGAAGTAAAACGGGGGCACATCTGTTCTAGCTACCGCCCCCAATTTTCCATGGGTTGTCTGTCCTGTTCGTCAGTCTGGAGCAAGACACCATGATTTAGAAGTGAAATGGTTTTAAGGTTCACTTGGGCAGTTAAGAGCGCTGGCAGCTCTTCTAGAGGTCCTGAGTTCAAATCCCAGCAACTGCATGGTGGCTCACAGCCATATATAATGGGATCTGATGTCCCCCTCTTCTGGCCTGCAGGTGTACATGCAGAGAAAGCAAGAGCATCATATACATAAAATAAATAAATCTTTAAAAAAAAAAAGATTCACTTGGGCAGGACCACCTCTCTGGAATCCAGAACCTTCTGTTCAATAATCTACCAGGTAAAGTCACCCACCCATGTTATCAACAGCTTAAACATCAGTTAGCACATACATCACTGCAAACAACACACCTACACATACAAAGCACATAACAGGTTTAGAATATGCTCCATTTCTGTAATGATAATTCATTTTTTAAGGATTATTTTGTGTGTATGAGTACTCTATTTGCATGTATGCCTGCCTGCCAGAAAAGGGCATCAGATCCCATTATAGATGGTCGTGAGCCATATGTGGTTGCTGGGAATTGAACTCATGACCTCTGGGAAAGCAGCCAGTGCCTTAACTGCTGAATCCTTTCCAGCCCAATGATTTTTTTTTTTTGAGACTGTCTCTCATTCTATAGCCCAAACTGATCTGAAACTCACTATGTAGCCCAGGCTAGCTCAGATTCATAGCTGTTTGTCAGCCTCCGCCTCCCAGGCACTTGGATTGCTCATGTCCTGTTGTGATCAATATTAAAGTTCTCTTTCTGTGTCTGGGAGGAAAACAGGGGAGAAGGTAAGAATGCTTTTCCTGGTTCCCAGTCAACAAGACCCCACTCCTGGCCTGCCTTTCTTGTTTGTTTGCTTGCTTGCTTACTTGTGACAGGGCCTTACTATGTAGCTCTGGCTGTCCAATAACAGGCTGGCCTTGAATTCATAGAGATCCTCCTGCCTCTGCCTCCCCAAGTGCTGGGATTAAAGCTGTGGACCACCACACCCAGCTATTTCTGGCCTTTCTTACAATACTGGACGTGGAGGGGGAATCGCCTCCTACGGTAACTAGGAGACCTTATCCTACCCTATCAAATGTATCCAACCTTTAGACTTGTGAATGACATTACCACCTACAAAGGTCACATGAAAAACCCACAGTGGAGTTACAAAACAAAAGCAGTCACACACATAAATCCCGTAACATTTTAAGGCAGTTCACAGCTGTATATTGGGCCACACTCACACCTTCCTATCCTCATCTGCACGCTGCCTGTGCACTGTGAGTGGAACACACCTGGATAGGTCAGTCTCTTATAAGCATTCAATGCCCTGATTTAGGCAGGCATGGTTTGTTGGGGAATATTATTTTCAGGTGTGTTTCTTTTGTTTATGCTGCATTTGTTGAACTCTGTGAAGCTGTGATTTTTTTGCCTGTCTAAAACACCTGATGGTCTAATAAAGAGCTGAAGGGCCAATAGCGAGGCGGGAGCAAGGATAGGAGGGGCCGGCAGGCAGAGGGGATAAATAGAAGGAGAAATGAGAACAAAGAGAGGAGGACATAGGGGACCAGTCACCCAGCCGCACACAGCTAAGCCACGGAGAAAGAAGAAAGGAAAGGTATACAGAAATAGAGAAGATAAAAGCCCAGAGGCAAGAGGTAGTCAGGATAATTTAAGAAAAGTTGGCTGGAACCAAATAGAAGACCCGGATATCAATCCACACATCTTCGAACACCTGATATTTGATAAAGAAGCAAAAAATATCAAATGGAAAAAAGAAAGCATATTCAACAAGTGGTGCTGGCATAACTGGATATCAACATGTAGACAAACGAAAGTAGACCCATATCTATCACCATGTACAAAACTCAAGTCCAAATGGATCAAAGACCTCAACATAAAGCCAGCCACACTGAACCTTATAGAAGAGAAAGTGGGAAGTACGCTTGAACGCATTGGCACAGGGAATCACTTCCTAAATAGAACCCCAGCAGCACAGACACTGAGAGAAACAATTAATAAATGGGACCTCCTGAAACTGAAAA
>PVIU01000850.1:0-98348 GCA_004026605.1 Ondatra zibethicus
TTTTTTTTTTTCTTCCTCCAGCATCCAGCACAGTTAGAGGCACAGTTGCAACAAGCTAAATGTTTGCTGAATTCAGCTAACTGGACATGGTGAATTCTAGCCTAACCCAATATGAGGTATGGGGGAGAGACGTCCTTATAGACAGGTGGCATCGTTGAGCATCCAGTGAGGTCCTCGGCTGAGTACTAAGGAGAGGGTTAAAGTGGCAGTGCTCTGTGAAGAAGTGAGACTGCCCCACCAAGGGAAAGGTCAGGTTTTCAAGGACTTTCTGGGGCATAAAGAACAACAAATACCAGTTTTTCTTATCAGGGCAAAGTTACAATCCCTCCCTGTAGTGGAAACACAAGTTTGAGAGCAACGCTTTTCTGCTGCCTTTGATGTAAATTATAGAGTCCTTTTGATCCTTTTGTTGCATTTAATTCCAGCACCAAAGCAACTCTAAATTGGTTAAAAGTTCATTAGTGTGCAACAATAGCAGCTTGATTAAATAAATTATGGCACATCCATACCATGAATGTGAGGCAGTCAATAAAAATCATGCCTCTTGGACTGTCTAATCACATAGAGGAAGCTTACAATATGCAGCTGACAGAGAAGAAATTAAAAAAATCTCTGGGACACTAGCCACCGATGATATTGTCAGGGGTTATAAGCAACTTCTATACTTTTTGTTTTTTGAGACAGGTCTCCTTGTGTAGCCCAGGCTGGCCTGGGTCTTGATACATAGACCAGGTTTGCTCTGAGCTCACAGAGATCCTCATGCCTCTGCCTCCTGAGTGCTGGGATTAAAGACATGCTTCACCATTCCTAGCTTCAATTTTTATACTTTAATGATTTTATATTATGAATGTATGATACTTTTAATTTTTAAGTTACTTTACTTATATTATTTGTTTGTTTATTTATTATATGTATATGTTAAGATGTCTGTGAGCCAACGCATAAAAATAGAGCCCAGAAAATACCTTTCAGGAGTGAGTTCTCTCCTTCCACACACAGGTGCTGGGGACTAAATTCAGGTGGTTAGTTTGGCAGCAAGTACTTTGACCCGCTGAATATGAATGTACTTGATTTCTAAATGAATGTTAAACAAACATTCAAGCAAATGTCTCCTTAGCATGAATGTATTTGATTTTTAAATGAATGCCGTTTTTGTTTGGGGGACAATGTCTCATGTAGCCTAGAATGGCCTCCAATCTGCTGCGTGGCCAAGGATAACCTTGATCCTCCTGTCTCCACCTCCCAAGTGCTGAGATCACAGATTTGATTCACTGTGCCCACTTAAGCATTACTAGTTTGACAAGCTCATTAAGAGTGAGTCTAAACTGATATGGGACAGAACATAGTTCATGAAGGACCCAGGTCATGTCTGGCACTTAGCTACTTTCCCGAGTCTACTTTCTGCTCTGAATAATGCAACAGAAAGCTTCTAAGGCCTAGAAGGAAGGGGCAACTGGCTTAGTTAGAGGATCCTCATCCAGCCCAGCTTTTAGTGCTTCATTGGAAAGCCCTCAAGTGCCAGGGAAGGCTCAGAAGGACACTGACCATCTTCTAAGGCCCAGTTCACCTTTAGTGGAACTACTCCACTCTCTGGGGCTTTTCTTCAAGCTAGGCTGAAAACCAGAAAGATGGCTAGTGCCAAACAGTGAGCCGGGCATGGTGGTGCATGCTGCACGCTTGAGATCCCAGTGCTCGGGAGGCTGTGTATCTCTAAGAGCTCCCGGCTGTTTCCTTCTACTGCTGTGACAAAATGACCAACGGAAGGAAGGAAGGAAGGAAGGAAGGAAGGAAGGAAGGAAGGAAGATGTCTTAGTTACTGTTCAATTTCTATGAGAAGAGATTATGACCAAGGCAACTTATAAGAGAAACTTTTAATTGGGGGCTTGCTTACAGTTTTAGAGGGTTATTCCATGATCATCACGGTAGGAAGCAGACAGGCTTGGTGCTGGAGCAGTAGCTGAGAGTTTCACATCTTGATCCATGGGTAGCAGGCAGAGAGAGAGAGAGACAGAGACAGAGACAGACAGAGAGAGACACAGAGAGAGAGCTGGGCCTGGAACGGAGTTTTGAAACCTCAAAGCCCACTCCTACTGACAGACTTCCTCCGACACAGCTACGCCTTCTAATCCTTCCCAAACAGTTCCACTCCTTGGCATTGAAGCATTCGAATATGTGCGACTATGGGAGCCATTATCATTCAAACCACCACAGAAGGGATTATTTTGTTAACAGTCAGAGGGGACAGTCTATCATGGTGTGGAAGTCACTGCAGCAGGAGCCTGAGGAAGTGGCTCACACCACATCCATAGTTGGAAGGTAGACATATAAAACATTGATAGTTGTCTTGTTTTCTCTTTTTTTATGAATTCTGGGATTCCAGCCTAAACTCAGGGTGGGGTTTCCAACCTCAATGAACCCAACCTAAGAACTCTCTCTCCAGATGAGCTGAGAAGTTTATCACCTTAGTAATCTGAAATCCAGTCAAATTGACAATCAATAATAGCTACCACAGAGGCCAACCTGGTTAGTTCAAGGTCAGGAGGGTTACATAGAGACACACTGTCTCAACAAAATGAAACGAAACTAAAAACCTTGAAAGGTTCAGGAAGATAACCACTTGGACAAGTCTTCTCTAGGGGGAAAGAGGACCTGCACAGCCAGGGCTCAGGACAATGCCGCAAAGGAGGCCAGCCCAGCTTTTGTCCCCATCCAAGAGGCTGCTGTCCGCAGTCAGGATACACAGACTGTAAATGACAACTATTGTTAGGGTCTCCACCCATCCAATTTCTATTTTCTTTCTTTGACTTACAAACAGGGAGGGGAATGGTCTCAGCTGTTGTCCGCAGCTAGGATTTTTTTTTTTCTTGAGCTCTCCCTCTCTCTCCTGATCCGGACCTTCCTCTCCCAGCCTCCAGCCTTCTGATGGAGTTCTCAAAGCCAAGGTTGCATAACTGATACACAGGCCTATCTTGTGTTATACTGGGACAGCGGCCAATGTTTCCATTTATAGACAAGAGCACTGCGGCGCTGCCAAATGGAGCGCTGTGCTGCGGTGGCTACAAGATGGAGAAAGGAAAGAGGTGGAGCCCAGGGCTTAGAGAGCCGCCTTGACCCTTAAAGAGACGCCTCTGCCAGCCTGGGGACAGTGGCTGAAGAGACTTAGCTCTAAGCATCTGAGAGCAACTTCTTCCAAATAGCTACCCACTCGACCCCCTCCTCCCCCAACACTGCCACAGGACGGTCAGGGCAGCCTGTTCTGCTGGCCTGGCGACAGCGGGACCCATCTGGAGACAGCCTACCTCAGCACACGAGGCTGAGGAGGGGGCTGCTGTGGACCGCTGTCCTTTGGGTAAACCACCGTGGTTGTCCTCTTGAACTCAGCAGCTGTGGTTAGCAGACGGTAACAAGCCTCGGATTGGACCAGTTAACATTCCATTACGCAGGGGGTGGGACTTACAAGGCTCCACCCCTCTTGAGGATACGCATGTTCAGTTGCTGGGAAAGTGAGAGACATTTTCTTCGGTGGAATTGCTCCCCACGCTCCTTAGAAACCCTCTCAGCCCTGCTCCTGCAAGCACCCTTAATTAAACTCATGGGTTCACCGAACAAACCTTCAGTGGAATTGTTTCTTTGGTTTTGTCGTGGGTGCTCCATGGGGAGGGGTGTGGATAAATACTTAACTTGCCATCCGTGGAAAAGCTCCTACCATAGCTCCTGGCATCCCTGAGGACAGCCTGCCGGACAGGGCAGCAGGGCGGGGCTTGAGGAGGGCGGAGCTAGAAATCTGGACTTAGTCTTTCGCACAGGTACATTTTGGGCTAGAACCAGCTTCTCAGAGGACCATTGCATGCTAGGGAGGGTCTGGGGCCAGGTGGAGCCGGGGTAGGTGCAGAAGGTTGGTTGACCCTGGGCCTTACACATGGGAAACCCTTTGAATTTTTATTTTTATACATAGTCTGTACATGCGGCTTGACAATAGGGACACGTTGGTGAGACTGAAAGATAACATCCAGTTTTCGACTTTACACTGTGCTCTGTTACTCATCCAGAATGTTCTTTGTCTATTGTCAATTAGCGTTCTTATGCGTGCGTTTGCTCATGTGCAGCTGCAAGTGTGTGTGTGCAGGAGCAGGCTTAGGACAATCTTGGGTGTTGTTCCTCAGGGGCTGTCCACCTTGTTTTCTAGAAATAGGGTATCTCCTAGAACCTCAGCTTGCCAATTCAGGCTAGGCTGGCAGGCCACCGAACCCCAGGGAACAGCTTGCCTCTGCCTCCCCAGTGCTGAGATTAAAACACATACTACATGCCTGATTAGTTTATTTGTTTATTATTACACAGGTGCATGTGGTATGTGGGCCTCTACACACACACACACACAAGTGTATGTGTATGCGCACACATGGTGTGTATGTGTGGATGGAGGTCAGGGGACAACTTTGTGGAGCTGGGTCTCAACTTCCACTTTCACATAGGTTCCAGGCATCAAGCACAGGTTTTTAGGCTTGTGTGGCAAATAGCCTGTTGGTCTATTCCTAGCACGTTTTACGTGGCTTCTGGTGTGTACCATGATGTTCAGCTTTTAAAAAAACATTAGGTGAGTTCTAAGAATTGAACTCAGGTCCTTGTGCGCGCAAAGAAAAGTACTTTTGGGGGCTGGAGAGATGTCTCAGAGGTTAAGAGCACTGCCTGTTCTTCCAGAGGTCCTGAGTTCAATTCCCAGCAACCACATGGTGAGATCTGGTGCCCTCTTCTGGCCAGCAAGCATACAGACAGACAGAACACTATATACATAATAAATAAATAAATAAATAAATAAATAAAGAAAGAAAGAAAGAAAGAAAGAAAGAAAGAAAGAAAGAGCACTGTTGCCCACTGGGCCATCTATCCAACTCTCAAGTAAGATTCTTTCTATTCAACCTGCATGTTAGAGAATAAAAACGGTGCTTTCCCTACCCTTCTTAACCCTAATAGCATTTTTGTTCATTTTATATGTGTGTGTGTGTGTGTGTGTGTGTGTGTGTGGTGATTCTAAAGAATGAAACTAGCCCAAGAATTTTCTTAACCTGGAGACCTGGGGACAAAATGGCATAGAAAACAGATTGGGAAGAAATGTGGACCTCCATGAGAGTTTCCCAGTCAGCGCATGACGGTCAGAATGGTGTACAGTGAGTAGATGTGGCCTGGGTGGAGGTGTGGGACACTAGACTCAAAAGTTAGCTGGCTTTGCACAAGACAGAAAATTTCTGCCTCGTGGATAAAAGAGGATTTGAACGGGAGTACAGATGGAAGTGTGGCTTTCTACTTGAGTGGAGGAGAAGAGAAGGAATATCCACTGGAAGGCAAGGGTGAGGTGTTTGTCTGGGTGAGGGGAATGACTAGCCACACACAGGCCTGGACATAGGCAAGACACCTGATGTGACCAATGAGCAACAGGAGCTCAGGTAGGCTGTCAGGGAGCAAGATGATAAATGCACGCTGTAAGATTGGCAAGTATCAGGCAGGGCAGAGATCAGACCGGGGCTGGATGAGGAGAAAAGTGGGCAAGAAGGATGGGGAGGTACCGTGATGGTGGTCTGGTCAGCCGGTGAGGTGAAGCTGGCTTCTTATTGTGGAAACTGAGAAGGGTGAACCAAGTCCCTCACAAGGTATTATCTCGGAAAGCTTGGAAGCCTCTTTATCACATGCAAAGGCCACTTTCTGGTCCACTGAGTCCTGTCCCCTCATATTCACTTCAAGTCTGTTATTTCCCCTTTGCTTAAGCCCATGCTAGAGATCTGGCAGAGATGGTAAGCCCTACCTACACATCAAGTGTAGACCTAGGTACGGCAGTGCATGCCTGTAATCATGGAACTCAGGAAGCTGAGGCAGGAAGATCACGAGATTGAGATGAACAAATGAAACAGAAATGTTGATGAAATAATTCTACGGAGTCACGTCCTTTCCAGTCTTACCCAGCTCAGTGTGTGGGCTGGGGAGATAGCTCAAGGGTTAAAGTACTTGCTGGTAAGCAAGAGCCATGGAGTTGGAGTCCTCAGCACCCATGCTGGGTAGGAGCCATGTTTCATTTACTATTCCAGCAACAGGAAGGCGGAGATGGGATCCCCCAAGCAAGCCAGCCAGCCAGTTTGCTGACTAGCTGATTAGCTGCCTTGCCAGCTTCTGGGTTCACCTAAGAGACCCCACCTCAATGAAAAATGTGTTAAGTGATCAAAGAAGACCCTCCATGTCTACTGTGGGCCACAAAAGTGCATGTGAACCTGCATACACACACACACAAGCATGCATGCACACACGCACACACGCATGCAGGTGCACTCAAGTTCTCACACACAAACATGTATACACACACCCATACATACCCCATGTTTGCACACCACACACACATGTGAGATAGAAGAACTTAATGTATGTTAATATACACTTAGTACACCATGTCTAAAATACTGTGTGTTGGTGGCTTTCAAAGGCACTAGAAAGTATACAGCATAAGTGGACATGTGTCCTGATTGTTTTCAAAGCCCTAACAGTATTTCCTGGGGATGAAGGGAAACCAAGAAACAACAGGAAATAAGATCAAAACTAATTCGAGAGGAGGGCAACTTTTAATTTGTGTTTCTTTCACTTGCTCAACTTTCTCCTTCATGCTAAATGCTTCGGTTAACGTCTATCAAAGCCTGGCAAGGCTTAATGAAAGTTTGGGGGCTGCCCAATTTGGGTTTTAACAAGTGGTCTTCATAACAAATGCAGTAACTAATTATTTCCTAGGCTTAAGCTCACTCTTGGAGAGAAACAGCCAGAAAAGTACTTGGTTCTTCTTGCTACATCTTTTTTGCAACAGAAATATTGCGATATATATATATCTTTATTTTAAAAATAATGCTTAAGTTAGCATGCGGCGTGCTATATTCCATGGGATAGTGTTGCCCTTTTCCACTAATTTTTAAAACTAACCTAGAGATGGTGATTAAAAAAATATTTGAACAAGCTAGATAGGAAATTAGCATGGAGCCACCCAGGTCATTGAAAATTCTAAGTGAGGTTGAGAATCTGCAGGCAGCTCTAGATGAAAGCTTGGTTTGTATTTTAACTTGGTGGCTTCATGTCTTCTGTTGAACATACGAGGCATTTTCCGTTTGAAAAATCTTCCCTTTCTTCGGATGACAGTGGGGTGAAGCAAAGCCTGCCATTCATAACACTGAAATTCCCCTGCTTGAGAGACGGACGGCAGCACCTGCCTGGCTGGCTCCCTCTCTGAGAAGAGGAGCTACAAATCTCCCTCAGGTTCCCAGGGCCCCTGCTGCCCTGGTCTTTCCCACACTGGTCTCTGTAGGAACAAAATTCCTCAGATGGTTGACACCAGCCAATTTGTTTTCCTTTCCCCTCCCCCTCCTCTCACCCTTCCCTTTCTAATATGGCGTATTCTGTCCATGCCTCTCACAGTAGCCAGGGGCCAGCAGCCATAGCCTCTCCTTGTCTGAATGAGCCTCTTCTGATCTGTGTTCTGCCTAGTCTGTGTTTTGGAGCGGAAGAGAAAGAGCTTCCCCTTAAAATGTACGGGGAAATCAAACGTGGTTTTGTTTCTTTCCTTTCTCTGAGCCACGATCTTGCTATACGACCCTGGGGCATGTGGACCTGCGGTTTTTTGCGACTGCAGGTATGGGCCACAGAACCTAAACATGACTTCTGTATGATGGACTCCTTCTCAGGAATCCTGAGGATCTGGAGGAGGCAGGCAAGTGGGAACCTAAGTCCCAAAGGTCCTAGTAAACCCACGCTGTGAGTACCACTGAGGAAGACAACTCGGGGTGGGAGGGAGGGATGGAGGGACAGGAGAAGGGCAGAGGGCACAAGGCAACGGTTTCCTCTTTAGTATAGGATTTTCCCCTCTGAGTGTTTGTGTCTCTTTACTTTAGAGATGGATTTGGGGTATAAACATTTGAAAATCCCCTGTGAGGGCTAGGCATATAGGTTTAGATGTACAGTGATTACCTAGCAAGGGCCTGGATTCCATCTTCAACACCACACACACACACACACACACACACACACACACACACACACACACACACACACAGAGAGAGAGAGAGAGAGAGAGAGAGAGAGAGAAATGAAAACCAAAACAAGCAGACAAATAACAACAATAACAACCCCCCCAAACACTATACGCTGTAGGCAATATTTATTCCTTGTCCACATTATCAGTCTTATGCCTGATATTTGAAACAAAACTTCCGTGGGTGCCTGTGTGTGCCTGCAGAGTTCAGAGGTCAGTTAGGGTTGGGTGTTCTGTTCTATCACTCTCCACCTTAAGTTTTGGGACAGGCTCCCCCTCTGAACCTGGCGCCCACTGACTGGCTAGCTGGCTGGCAAGCCCTCCTGTGCCTCTGGCCGCCCCTTCAGTGCTGGCTTTACAGATCTGCACTACCATGCCCAGCTTACCAGCAAGGGCTTTACTCACTGAGCAATTTCCCCAGTCATTATGCCCGATATCTTTTCAAAAATTATTTTTTAAAAAATTATTCTTTTTTCCTATATTGCATCCTGACAGTTGTTTCCCCCCTCAACCCCCCACCCCATATCTCTTCTTCTTCAGAGCCACGTCTTTCATTTCAGAAAAGGCCAGGCCTCCCGGGGATATCAAACAAACATGGCATGTCAACTTATTAAAAGAAACTAGGCACATCCCCTCATATTAAGGCTGGACAGGGCAAATCAGTAGGAGGAAAAGGGTCCTAAATGCTGGAAAAGAGCCACAGGCAGTTTCTGTTTCCACTGTTAGAAGTCCCAGAGGAGCACCAAGCCCCTGTGGGCTCAGCTCGGTTGATTCTGTGGGCCCTTTTGTTGTGGGGTCTTGACCCATCTGATTCCTACAGTCTTTCCTCCTGTTCTGTAGGATTGCCTGAGCTCGGCCTGCTTGACTGTGGGACTCTGCATCTGCCCCCCCTCAGTTGCTGGATGCAGACTCTGTGAGGATTCTGCCAGGCTCTAGTCTACGATTATGGCAGAGCATCATTAATGCCTGATACTTTTTAAGAGCAATGGGAGCATACAGCTCTCTATTGGGCCTTTTCATAGCGGATGGCAAAGAAGCACCTAGCAACACTGCCTGGTACCTTAAGCATCCATGGACCCACAGGCTCTCTGCATGTATGCCTCCATCCCTTTCAACTGTCAGGGGGTTAATGCCAATGACACTTGGGAACTGGGGTCAAAGGAGAAGACACTGCCTATCTTGGGCTTTGCCTAGTAGTCTCCTTACATTGGCCGGAAGGAAACAGAGGGACCGGGGACTTAATTCTAGGAACGTCTAGATGCTGAGAGGAATTTAGCTCAGGGGGACGAGAAAAGGTGGCAATAATGCTTGCATGGAAATGGCCAAAACTGGAAGCAGGGGAGTATAGGGGAAGGCCTTTCTTGGAATAAGATCAAGGATCGATGCCAGTTGGCGACATCTTTGTCCTCAAATCAGGCTAAGCTCTGGCCTGATACATTGTTACTCAAAACTGCGCTTAGTGTAATCTGTAAATTTCTGGGATTGGAATGAAACTTTATTTTCTCCCAAATTAGGCCAAACTACCTTTGGAAATTAGGCAGTCTGAAGTAATAGCTCCTTAGATTGTGAGAGGACCCGGTTAGGCTGGGAGGAATGGAGGGTGATCTTAATCCAGGATATTCTGCCAGCAGTCCTTTTGAAAGACTGCAAACACAACCTGACTTTGTTTGGCTGGCCTCAGGTGACAGTTTGTCTTGGTGACTCGGTGCGCACACCATTTCTGGTCCTGCTTTTGTCTGAGTCCCGCAACGGTCAACAACAACCCAGCATTTCTACACACAGCTCAAATGTAACACACATACACATCTGCATATATATACAATTATACTACATACATGCACATGTAGATTCACTTGTGTGTATGGAGGCTGGAGGACAACCTTACATGTTGTTTATCATGCACTGCCCACTTTTCTTTTTGGAGACAGGTCTTTCATTGGCCTGGTATGCATCAAGGTACAAGCTGGCTAGTGAACTCCAGGGATCCTCCTGACCCCGCATACCCAGAGCAGGGATTACAATGTCATGCCACCATGCATGGCTTTTTTATGTGGGTCCTGGGTATCAAACTCAGGTCTTCTTGCAAGGACTGCACTGACTGAGCCATCTTACCAGCTCCATAACAAATATTTTTCTTTCCAGAAAAGATTAGAAATTTCCTCAGAGTGGGAGAATAATCAAGGAATGGCTTATAAATATAGTTTCTATATATTTACAAGAATATAGTTCTGGTTATAAAAATAGTGGCAATGTTTGGATCTGACTTTATATTTCTAATTTGGTGTCTTAAAGTTTTTAACGTGTGTGAGTGTCTTGCCTGCACGTATGTGTGTGCATCACATGCATTCCTGGTGCTCATGGCAGTCAGACGGACTCCCTAACTTTGGGGTTGAACTTGTGTCCCATGGAAGAGCAACAAGTGTTCTTAATTTCTGAACCTCCTCTCCAGACCTTATGCTTTCAATTTTGAGGTTTCCTTGTAATTGCACAGATTCTTAAAAAAAGAAGCATACAGTGATGCTAAAATGTTGAAACGTTTTCACTAAGAGACGCTATCACTCAAGTACCTCAGGGCCATGTCACACGTTTGGCAGTTTGAACAGTGAAGTGCACATGGCTCATTCCTTAGCTGTTTTCTCACAGATCCAAGTGGGACTCCAAATATTCTAAACCTGGGCCCCACAGACACTTGTCCTGAAGGCAACTGGAACGATTCTCTTTGGTTCATGAGCTCTGGCTACTATCTATGGGCTAGAGAGGTGCCCATAAGAGGTATTTTAAAGTCAGGAGTCTATCAGGACATACGAGAGGACTCCACACATGTTCATGTCCCACATTTTGTACAAGCACTTCTGAACAAGTACCGTCTTCATGTGCGATCCTCACACCTGAGACAATGGGGTTAATTGGTGAGGTTTCACACAACTGTGGTAGCAAACAGGAGCCCTTGGTCCTTGAATACGAACACTACAGAGTCATTAGCCACTATATAAGTATTTTACAGTTAATCTACATTACTGCCATTCCATTATCTCTCTGTGCACCCCCATTGTGGAGCTGAGTGAGAACACCCGTTATCCTACCTTGCATGCCCCTACCCTCCAGAGTGGAATTCATGTTACTTAAAAAAAAAAAAAGCTAAACGGCAAAGAAACAATATAGATGCATTATTCATGTCACCAGAGTGACAGTGAATTTGATTGTACCCTGAAGTGCCAATAGGATGTCAAATGTAACTGCGAAAAGCCCGAGAAACACAGACAACTCTGAAATTCATCTGCAAGAACTGTTCTCCATCAAGATGAGGTAGCCTGGGTCCTCACACAGCTCTACAGGACTGTGAGGAGAGGGAGACAACCATTCAGCCCTAGACACCATTAGACGCTTAAAACTTAATGTGGGTGTCCCTTGTGCATCACCCTCCCCCCGCCTCAACGCAGTTTCAATAAAAATCAGGGAAGGGAGGGAAGGAGAGGCCTTCTAGGCCTTGTGTGTGGATGGGTGGAGGTCATTCGCTTTCCTGAGGACCCTGTCAGCGTTTGCTGCCTCTGAATTCCAGCTGAATTCAAACCAGGCCTGCTCTAGAAATAGCCTCTGGGGCAGGTTTGGGGCTCTTTTCTCTTTGTTCCTTAGAGACAGTGAGCCTTACATCCGAGTTGAACCGCAGACTTAGCAACTGAACCGCCTCTAAGCCTGATTGTACCCTGCGATGAAACCTGAACCTGTGGAATTCTCCCCCTTTGCTCACTCTTCTGACCCCAGCGCCTCCATCTGTGGAGCCCATAAGAAAATAAATTTAAAGAGGGAGTTGGGTCCTCTTCAGGCTCCATTAATTTCCTTGTATATGCTACCTAGAAAAATGTTTTCCCTGAGACCTGTGTATTTTGAATTTCTGAAGTTGGCAATGCACCTCAAAACCAGAAATTCTCATGTCTTGGCCTCAGCAGCCCCTGCTCACTCCTCCCTATGGTGTAAAGTTTCATTGTATCATTTATTTATTTTCAGACAAGGGCTCGTTTAGCATAGGCTGGCCTCAACTTGCTAGGGATCCTTTTTGTTGGGGTTATAGACCTGGGCTACCAAGCTGGCTTCATTTGTCTTAAGGCTGAAGCGAAGGGTGGGTGAGGGCTGTTTCGCTGCTAGTCTCAGTCTCAGATGGAAACGAACAGTGTTTCTGGGCAGGCGGAGGAAAAGGCACCTGCCTCAGTTTGGGACAACCTGAGTTTTCTCCCGTGATTCATCAACTCCTTCCCTAAAGCAGCCACCTCTAGATGTCCTCAGATCTGAGGGTCTCACTCTGGGTTGCCATGGAGTTTAGACTAAGGACAATTGTCTTTTTTTTTGGTGGGATAGGGTACAGGGTCTCTCACTAATGTAGCCTTGCTCTTTTGACCTCCCTGCCTAAGCCTCCTGAGTGCTGGGATTGCAGGTGAATACCACCACACTAGGTTGAGGGTGAATCTTAAATGTGAGCCTACTATAACTTACCAAATAATAAACATCTTCCTTCCTTCCTTCCTTCTTTCCTTCCTTCCTTCCTTCCTTCCTTCCTTCCTTCCTTCCTTCCTTCCTGTCTGTCTTTCTGCCTTCCTTTCTTTCTTTCTTTCTTTCTTTCTTTCTTTCTTTCTTTCTTTCTTTCTTTCTTTCTTTCTTTCTTTCTTTCTTTCTTTCTTTCTGAGACAGGGTCTCTATGTAGCCCTGGCTATCCCAGAACTTGCTATGTAGACCAGGCTGGCCTTGAACTCACAAAGATCCTCTTGCTTCTGTCTCCTGAGTGCTGGGATTAAAGACATGCACCACCATGCTTGACTAACAAAAATGCTTCTTAAATCCCTCTCTCACATCTTTGTCCTAATATTTTTTTCAAATATATTTAGATCCTTCAGAAGATTGTTGTACCTCAAATGCTACTTGGAATGTAAGAAGATAGGCTCTAGGTACCCAGGGATAGGACTCTGTGCTGGGAACAAGACGTGGGTGAGGATGGGTGGGGTGGGTAGGGAAGGGTGGGATGGATGGGGTAGATATTGACTTTAAACCCCACCCAAGCAACCATTTCACCCTCAAAAGATCTATTCTTGGTTTCTGCATGCAAGGCTACAGTCTAGCTCTCTTTGATAAATAAAGGTGCCCACTCAATGCAGAGACCTCCAAGGAGCCGGACATAAAAGGAGACCATTCTCGCCTTTATTACCACTGTGGTCTGGGCTCAGAGCAGGAGCTGGATGCTTTCCATTTTCTGCCTGATCCTGGTCTGTGACTTGGAGGAGGCTCACATTCAAACCTTACAGATGGCTGTATTTAGGGCTTCCCCAGTACATCATATTTAATCAGCTCTGAGACTCATGAAACTGAAGTCACATACTATATACGACTAGAAAGGCTACCTCTGATTATGGCATGCCATCCACCGCAGGAGGCTTACTGAAAAGAGCGGTGAAGAGAGTGTTTTAGGGTCATTTAGAGATGACCTATAGGCGTCCCTATCTCCAAGGTCCATTGGGGGCTTGACCTCCAACCACCAACTAGCCTGGAGTGGCAGCGGTCGCTTGGATTGGGCTGGCTCTCCTCCAGCTCCCAGCCACCTCTGGGGGGAGTGAGTGATGGTAACCACTTCCTATCTTCTTCTCTAAGGAGGAGGGGCCAACCATGGAAAGTGACCAAGGGTCCCCAGGACGCTTCAAAGCCAGGTTCTCCCCTCACTCAGAGCAGTGCTTGGCACAACCACATTCTGTATTTCCCTTCCCTCCCTCTCTTCTCCTCTGGGAAGTGCTGAGGACCAAACCCGGGACCTTCTGTATGCTAGGCAAACTTTCTACAACTGTAGTTTTATGAATAATAGTGAAACAACACAAAAGCCCAATATAATGTCGCACATATTTCTTCCAAGAGAACATGTATATAGATAAGAAGAAGCAAGAAAAAGATGTGGCATTTCTTACTCAGAGGAACCAGCCCCCAAATGACACTGGTTTGACTCTAGAAGACAAAAAAGCTAGAGGCAGGCAATAATTTTAGCTGGGACAATGTCCCCCCACATTTCCCATCATCATTCTCAAACTGTTTGTGTCCCCAGCTGCTTCCTTATGGTGGGGCACGCCAAGGCCTCAGGAAGGAGAGAAAATGGGATGGGGGATGCATAGGCTGGGCAATTGTTTTGCACTCATCCGCTGGGTCAAGCTAATGGGCTACGCTACAAACCCGAGGAACTGATCCCTTCTGTCTTCACAAAGACATGGTAGTCTGAGTCTAATTCAGAAGAGGTTCAACTAGGAAAAACCATATGTATAGAAAGAATGTCACATGATTCGACTTCCATCTCCCTTCTCTTCTCACAGTGTTAACATATCTGCAACATAAAATCTATCACTGTAGCTGCTTCTAAGTGCACAATTTAATAACTTTCCGTGGAGTCACAATACTTTGTAACCATTTCCACTACTTACAGGACTTTTTCACTGTTCCAAACAGAAACTTTGTACATATTAAGCAGCTTCTATTTTTTTTCCTAGAAGCATTTTAACTGCTATTATGGGTACTGATATAAATTTGGAAAGGAATGTGGGAAGTGCATGATGGGAAAAAACTCACAGTGCAAGTTAAAACTGTTTTCGAATCTTGTAAGTGAACTACCGTCAAGGGCCTCTCCAGCAGAATCTAAAACTTATTGTGGAAATAAAATAGAATTTTACAAAGTGAGTAAAGGAGAGCTGAGCACCTGCAGACCTTTTATAGGCCTTCCTTACAAACTTCTGTCAAACTGAGGTCAGAAGTAATCCGTTCATAAAGATGTTTAAGGCAAAAAGATCCGACCCTTAAAGCCTGGCTGTTCAATTCTTTTTCCCATCCACCCACTGCCCCGCCTCGCCCCGTCTACACAGAGGTGATGTCAGTATATGCCAGGTACAATGGCTACCAAGAACCATGGCCACTGACCGGCTTTCAAGCAGAGCCCCTACATAGATAACGGATTAACAAAGCGTGTGTGATGCCAAAACACAGAACCTAATCTTCCATTGTTTTTGCTAAAATTTTTAAGATGTGGCTACCTATCTGCATGTTCCGAGATCGGAATAGAGACTCACACGTGCTCGGCTGTTCTCCTGACACCAGACACACTTGGATCTGTGACTTGAACTTCTAGAAAAGGCCCTTTCTGAACAAGTCCTGGGGGTGATGGCCAGAACACGTTTCCTTTATCTGTTCAGGCGCAGGATGATGCCCTCCACGTTACCTACCCTCTGCTTTGCTCTGCGGCTTCTCCTTTCACATGGTCACCTACGCTATCTGCTGACTTGCTTCCCTCGGCTCCTTCATGTGATTTACATCTCCCTCTAGGCTTTTGCTGGACAAAACCAAACTCTCGTGGAGACTGTCATGAACTGACGAATACGCCAAGTGATACCCCTGTTTCCAAAATATCAATCATCCATCCAAAGGATGACTGAGCCGGGAGAGACCTCTGGGCAGTGTGGTACCTGAACTTCTCTTGATGAGAACAGACAGGAGATTTTGTTAGATGTTTGTCCATCCATCCATCTGTGAAAAATCGCTGTGATGGGTTGAAAGACTGGTTCTAAACAGAACATAATGTATTTGGAGACAGATGTCCAATACATCACAGTCACCCAGGGAGAACCTTCTCGCTCATATGATTCCTCTCTAATCCCTGATGTTCAAAATGACATGCAAGGGATGAGAGAAATGTGTCCAGACAAAACTCAGGCAGGAGAGGAAGCCCAATGGGGATGACAGAGGAAGAAATCGCACAACAGCAGAGTGGTCCAGTTACATCCCTAGGGAAGCAATATCAAAGAGGGTTGGGGTACAACCATGCACTGCCTTGAATATCAACACAGTGAAGCATGCAAAATAAGCAGACTAAACCCACTGGAGCACAGACATGCTCAGAGGCTCATATGGTGGGGACACTCTTACCTCCCACCCTTCATATTTACTTATCCTGTCCTTTCCCTGGGTCTCAGGCTTCCTTCCTACCTTGGGCCAGCATTCCTTTTTCATAAACATAGCTGCTATTGGGCTATTGCCCCTGCTCTAGGTGTGGGAGACAAAGCCTAGGTCTTGCCATCAATGATTTAGGCAGCAAGGCAAGCAACCTCATAGTTACTAAAATGAATTGCAGTACTCAGAGGCTATCTCTAGAGCCAAGGGACAATTTCATTTTGTATTTTCTTTACCTTTTCTCCTACTTCCCGTAAGAAGTAAGCATTGTTTTTTTTTAAAAGATTTATTTATTTATTTATTATGTATACAGTGTTCTGCCTGCATGTATGCCTGCACGCCAGAAGAGGGCATCAGATCTCATTACAGATAGTTGTGAGCCACCATGTGGGTGCTGGGAATTGAACTCAGTACCTCCGGAAGAGCAGCTAGTGCTCTTAACCTCTGAGCCACCTCTCCAGCCCTGTAAGCATTGTTTTAATATTGAGGGTGGGAGAGGAAAATGATCTAAGACATAGTGATCTACATCAGTGGCAATGGAGGCAAAGTTGATGCTAGGAATGGATGAGTAACGGGAGATCAGAGCAAACCATAAAGACAGAGCAAGGGGGGCTGGAGAGATGGCTCAGCGATTAAGAGCATTGCCTGTTCTTCCAAAGGTCCTGAGTTCAATTCCCAGCAACCACAGGGTGGCTCACAACCATCTGTAATGAGATCTGGTGCCCTCTTCTGGCCTGCAGGCATACATGCAGGCAGAATACTGTACACATAATAAATAAATCTAAAAAAAAAAAAAAGAGAGAGAGACAGAGCAAGGTAACAGCCTTCATTCAAATAAGGAGCAAAGGTGCTCAGTTTCTGGAAAGTTTTAGGGCCAAAGATTAAATAGGATTTGTGGAAGTGTAGAAAAGAAGGAGGCTGCTTTGGGGCTGTGTTCCCTGGCATTCTCAGTCTGGTATGCATATGAACTGTCTCAAATCTGGTCCTCAGAGTGATGCTAACTTGCAGCTCCCTGATGCAAGAAGAGGCCATGAGTGATGTGGACCTGGATGAAGGCAGCAGATACGATGAAAAGACAAAGCAGAAACCTGTCTGTGGAACTGGAGCAATGCTGGAACGTCAAGAAGAAGCTCAGCAAACGGCAGGGTTAATTCAGAATTTAGGTGAAAAATACCAGGCATGTGAGCTTGGGATGAGCATTAGACCAAATACAGGTTTTGGATAATAACGAGCTAGGTTTAAATGGCAGCATGTTGGGTAAACTACTAAATGCTTAGCAGGGCACCTGGACCATGGGCATAGAGCATTCTGAACAAGCAGTAGATGTTATTACTGTCATCATTGCTTTTAGAGACAGGGTCTCACTACCCAGGCCAGGCTGGCCTGGGACTTGTCATCTACCGGCCTCAGCTCCCTAACAGCTAGGATGACAAGCGGATATGCGACTATGCACACCTCCAGCTACTATTATAGTGATGAAAAAGTGGTCCGACCCAGCTTTGTGGTGTGTAGAACAGTCAGAGCTCTCAAGTCCACAAGAGCAGGAAGAATGGGAGAGGCAGGAAGGCTGTAACACCAATGAATCTGACCTTACGCTGCAGACTCAGAGGGGAAAATGTATGGCCGATACTGATCAGAATCCACGTGGAGTATTGCTCAGCTCAGGGTACTACTGCTTTAAGATGTGTGAGGAGGCCTAAGGGCATCCAGAGCCGTGTGACATGACAGAAACTGGACACATCTGGTAGGGAAAAATGAGTGTAACGGAGGCCATAGCTCTCTTGAGATCTTCAACGAGCTTTTACACAGAAGACAGAAGAGCGTTATTCTGCTGCTCTGGAAGACAGAATTTAAAAACTCTTTAGCCAGGTTGGCTTAACGAAAGTGGAGGTTTTCCAGCAGAGTGGACAGAGGAGCAGGCTGCTCGGAGAGCCTACATGAGAGTCAGTTAGGGGGACTGAAACGGGTGGAGAGGACACTCTCTTCTACCCTTCCCAGTTGCAATGGAAGCAGACACCATAGCTCAGTCTTGCAAGACTTTTGTCTCATTAAGTCCTGCCAGGAAGGACACTGAGTTTGTAAATCTTTCCCACTAGGATAGAGAAGGTGCAGTGTCATGCAGAGTTGCATGTACATCCAACAGGTGCTCACTGATGGAAGTCCACCTGTCCCAAGTGACAGATCTACAAAACTGAACACGGGGTATGTGGCGTGCAAGCGGACCTCTCTTTGGATCCTGTGTAGAGGCAAGTACTGAGGGAAAGAGTAATCACAAGGGGCCTCGGAAGCACACAGGAGGTGTAACTTCCTTAGTGTGACAGGTCCAGGATGGCTAGGGTGGGGTTCTGAGAGCAGAAGATCCTGGAAGCTGAACAGGGGTTGAGAAAGTAGAGTGTTAGTGGTATTAGGGTCAGCATGAGCAAAGCACCAGAAGCAGGAAACAGCTCCGTGGCCAGGCAGTCAGGTGCGGTCAGGTTGAAAGGTGTAGCTTAAGGGGAAATCAGGCTAGAGGGTCTGCAGCAGGCAGGAGCCCAGGGTACTCAGCATACATTTCTAAAGGCTCCATGTCACACGCAAGCGCAAAGACTATTGCTCAAGCTCTAAGATTCCAACTAGCGTCTGGAAATTATTTGTTCAGTGTTTGTTTAGTGGCTCTGATGGTCAGTGGTTCATGACTATGACCAAGAGCGGCGATAAAATCTATCCAGAGAATGGGCTTATTCTGGTTTGTGGTTTTGAGGGGTTTGGTCCATGGTTGCCTGGCCTCACAGCTTTTGAACTTGGTGAGGCAGTATATTGCGGTGGGAGCACATGGCAGATGCAGAGCTGCTCACTATACGAGAGGCCAAAAGCAGAGAGGAAGAGGAAGGGCCAAGCCCTACTGACCCTTAGAGAGCACTCCCCTAATGGCCAGGACCAGGCTCTAGAGAATGCACTAACTCTAAATACACCACAGGTCGGGGATCAAGCCTTTCACACACAGGCCTCTGAAAGAGACTTAGCCAAACCATAGCAGTTACCCTGCCTGGGTGGTACGCTCAGGGGCACAGGAACCCTGTCTAACTCACTGCTATGCTGCTGTTTCTAGACTGGGCCTGCAGAACAAACATGAGGGAACAGGAAGGATCCAACCTCACAGGGGTTTGGTGAAGTTTCCTGAAACTACAGGGAGCGTGCTTAGAGAAATCCCTGTGCCTAGCAAGTTTGGAAAGGTGAAGGTCATTGTCATTATTATCCATTTGTCGTTCTGGTTTAAGCTTTCTTTGCTTTTGTGCCTGTACATTTTTGGGGGTGGTGGTGATGCTGCTGGGCACTGAGCTCAGGGCCTCATGCACGTAAGCAAGTACTGTATCAACGAACTACACCCATCCTTTTCCTTTTGATTTAAAAACAGCAGCTGGGCGGTGGTGGCGCATACCTTTAATCCCAGCACTTGGGAGGCAGAGGCAGAGGCAGGCAGATCTTGTGAGTTCGAGGCCAGTCTGGTCACAAAGCAAGTTCCAGGACAGCCAGGGCTACACAGAGAAATCCTGTCTTGGAAAACCAACCAGACAAAAAGACAGCGGAGCTCGATGTAAATTCCTTGCTCTGAAGCTTCGGGGACAGCAGATCTTTCTTTGAGAATCCAAGGTCTTTATCAGGGATGGCTCTAATCCGGGAGAGATTTCTCCTCCCACTGGATAAGGCCTGGAAGGCCCTTGAATATTTTTCTTCTAGTTCAAGACCTAGAAGGCGATCTTGGGGTGTCTTACTGTGACTCAGGCCCCAGGCAAAGACGAAGAACAGTTTGGAATGAACGAGGTGGCTGCTCTGAGCTGGCAACCGCCAGGCCATCTGTTTAACAGTACAGTCCAAAATGTATACGGCATTAAAGCATGCTGGTCCACACTGTAGGGCTTTGGGTCAGGTCTTGAGTCAGAAGAGAAATGTGGCTAGGTGTTGAAAGCTTGGGGGTAATAGAAATGACTTCAATTGTCAAAATAAACAAAATTGCTTAATCTAACTGAAACAAACAAAAACTTATCAGTATTAGATTTAAAAAAAAAAAAAACAAACCCTGCTGCTGTCCCTGCTTATGTGGCTGGGTGCTGGATCAAGAGGGCGTATTTAGTGTCATGCACTGCAGGGTTGCATCTTGCAGCCCAACAGGAAGTATCTGGAGTCACAGCTAAAGATCTTCCTGCACGTTTAGAAATTTACGAGCAGCTCTAAAGTGGCTTTATGGTGAGCAGAGGGCTGGAACAGGCTTCCTTTCAAATAAGAGAGGCCGTTGAATTAAACACTCAAATACACCAGGTTCATGGCAGGCAGAGCACACCTGACATGCTAAAAATAGCCACAGCAGAAGCTTCTGTTGCTAAAATAATATTGAACCGATATGCGCCTTTCCCTCCCAAACCTCGCAAGGACAGATGAAGGGGTGGAGGATGGGTCCTGAGATTTCACAAAAGGTGCTAGCAACCTGGCCACAGCGAAGGGAGTCATTTCCTAGGTTTGGCATTTTGCAAAAATGAGCAGCTTCCTTCAAGCAAATCAACCCAAGTCCCAGTAATCAATATATTATTTTTTAATAACACAAGACGGAAACGGTTGCACCAAACAGGACTTGCACACTACCCCTGCTGACGAGTCGTGCTGTCCACAGGCCAAGCCTTCTCCATCCTGGTCAGGAACCAGTTATTTTTAAACATCCTTTTGCTGGCTTACTTTATCAGCAGCCCCACACCCTGCTCACTAATGCCTGGCTGCAAAGGCCTCTCACTTATCCATGCACATGAGCTGCTTGCTCAATGATATGGAAAAGGGAGAGTGCGTGTGACTGCATGTGGCTGCAGGGGAGGCCGCTAACCTTTGCAGGATGAGTTGTATATTCAGAGGCGACCTAACTTCTCAACTTGCATTTTGTGATCAAAGCCACCGCTTCCTTTGTGTCCTCTCCCAATTGTCCCTTTCGGGCTGGGAATAGAGTGCCTGCTGCATCAGCATGATGACCTAAGTCCCACCTTCAGAACCCACAGGAAAGACTGAGAATAGTGTATATGCTCATAATCCCAGCAATGGGGAGGTGGAGATGGGTGGATTCTGGGGCTTGATGGCCAGCCACCCTAGCCTAATCGGTGAGCCTAAAACCAGCAGAGAGACTCTGTCTCAAGTAAACAAATGACAATGACAACAAAGACAGGGTACGCTCTGCCTGAGGAAGAATGACACTTGAGGTTGCCCTATGGCTTCTACAAGCACACACATGCACATGCATACACACACACAATAATGCACACGTATACACACAAACATACACATGTACACACACAAACACACACATGTACATACACACACACACACACACACAAACAATTGTCATTTTGCTTTTTGTACACAGTGGAACTGATAAAGAACACCCTGGTGACCTCAAAATTTCTTGTGGTGATGAAGGGACCAACGCATGCCAAAGCACTGTTCTGGTCAGAGGGATGCTGCTGTTGCCATCGTTACTGGGCATCTTAGTCAGAGGCGGGGACAGGGGACAGCAGCGAGTACTGAGCACACTGGCCTCCATGTTTTCTTTTGTGGACTGGTGACATTTTGAACAGGGAAAGCACTGTCTGTGTGTCTCTGTGGGCAGTGGGAGCTGCAGGAAATTCACTTGCTTTTCCTCTTTACCATCTTGGCTGGGCTACCCTCCTGCATTCTTAATGTGTCTCCCTGGGCAGCTCACGGCAGGCAGGGCTGGGCCTGGTTGTTACTCTAGCTCACAAGGGAACTGGCCCTGCAGGCTGGGAAGAGGGTTGCCCACCTTCTCTGAAGCAGACCTTCCTGAAAGTTCCTGTCTTAGTGGCCATTTAACTAGGGGGATTATCATTTAGTCGGTTTGGTTCTTTTCCCTCTGACATGTTCCACTAAAGTCAGGTTGAAAACGGTAACTTCCCCATGACAGTACCTGTGACCACAGTCGGTGTGAATACAGTGGCCGAAGAGGCCAGGAGAGGGCACCGGGTCCCCTGGCACGAGAGTGGCAGCTGTTAAGGTAGGAGGGGGGACTCAAACGTGGGTCCCCTGGAAGAGCAACCAGTGATCTTAACTGACAAGCTATATTTCCAGCCTCTTTAAACAATCTTTAAAGATGAAGAAGGGCAACTGGGGTTTTAACATTTTATACCACGGCATCAATTACCCTGAATTGTGCAAGCTTTACTAGGTGTGAAAGTGCAAGCTTTACTAGGTGTGAAAGTGCAAATGCCACACAGGCTAAATCAGTTCAATGAAAGAATTATATTTTCAGCATCTAAAATATTTTAGGGGTAGCCCCACTTCATTATAGATTTTTGTTTGTTTCTGGGCATGTAGTAAGAGGCAAAGGATATGTATACCTCATTTTAAAAAATCAGATCAAATGA
This sequence comes from Ondatra zibethicus, assembly GCA_004026605.1. NCBI lineage: Eukaryota > Metazoa > Chordata > Mammalia > Rodentia > Cricetidae > Ondatra > Ondatra zibethicus. The sequence goes on from PVIU01000850.1 coordinate 22,411, forward strand.
TAGTTTTTCTACTTAGAACCCCTCCAAAGTTGAAATAGTCAAGTTTTTAATTGTCCCCCAAAGGTTCATAAGTTGAAAGGTTGGCCTTCAGTCTGTGTTGCTATTGGGAGGTGGCGGAAGGGCCGAGGAGAAGAAGGTAGCTTGTTGAGGATATGTTTTTGGAGGGAATGAGAGACCCCAGGCATTTTTCTTCCCCTTCCTTGGCTTCCTGGCTACCACAAGGTGAGCAATTTCCTTGGTCAAACACGCCGACCCTGATGTGTTGGCTCCCACAGGCCCCAAGGCAACAGTTCAACTGACCCTGAATCCAAACCTCCAAAACTGTGAGCCAGAACAAGGTTTTTACTTGTAAAAATGTTTTATCTCGGGCATTTGCTATAGTGACGGGATGCTGGCTAGTGCAGAAGTCTTCAATCTTTTCAGTCGACGAAGAATCAAGTATTTGCTGAGCACCGGCTATGTGCTGAACGTCGGACAAGGTGCTATGTGTTCACCTTTCCCAGCTCCTCCCACAGAGCACCAGCCCTGCTTGCTTTGTCGGGCATCAGGAGATGACATCGTCCATGTATGACTTTCAAGAGCCAAGATAACGTTACTGATGGAACTGCCAACTATTTGAGCTCTTCAAAGGAATAAGCAGCCATCAAGGCTTACAAAGTAGAGCGTGTCAAGCCTGGTGTGGCGGCTAGCCACCCTTCCCTGTTTCTTCAGCGGTGTAACAGAGGGGGTACCTGGCGTGGGAGGTCCTTCTGCCTATGTGTTGCTTTCATTAATGAATAAAGAAACTGCCTTGGCCTGTTGATAGGGCAGAACTTAGGCAGGAGGGGAAGACAGAACTGAATTCTGGGAGGAAGAAAGCAGAGTCAGAGAGACACCATGGAGCCGCCGGAGACAGAGCTGGGAATTTTACCCGGTAAGCCACTGCCATGTGGCAATACACAGATTAATAGAAATAGGTTAAATTAATATAAGAGTTAGCCAATAAGAAGCTAGAGCTAATGGGCCAAGCAGTGATTTAATTAATACAGTTTCTGTGTGGTTATTTCAGTTCTGGGTGGCCCGGACGAACAAGTGGACCCTCTTCCTATGGGTACCTGCCCAGAACTTCTTTTTCTCCAGATAGTCCCTCTAGCTTGATTTCTACAGAGAAGTCCCTGACTCTGTTTGACAAAGGAGTAGATGAAGTCAGCTGAGGTAATGGTAGTAGGTGCTGGGTACAGCAGAAAGGAGAGAGAGGACACCGGCTAGTATACCGACTCTGACTGTGAGCCCTGGGTCTGCGGCTGTGTAGTATTGCCTAACACCGTTGGATATGAAGTGTGAGGTGGGACTGGTGGCTCCTCCTATTGTCGTGCCCATCCATAAAAATCTGGGGATCACGGTGTGTGTTCCTCCTGAACCCCCCAAACCATCTGTGACTACCATCATTGTCCATTTCATTATTATACTAAATTGGTTAACTAATTTGCATCTCCTCTGTCTCTACAGGAAATACACCAGATAAAATATTCACACCACAATAGCTTTCCAGTGCGTACTTGTGATTAATGTTAACCATGAAAAGCTCAAAATTGGGCCAACACTTTTTGGTGGCACCAAAGGACATGTTAGGAAAGCAGGGTTATCTATGTCAGTATCAACCGCAAATGGTGAGAACCCTAATGCACTGGGCTTCATTCATTTGGATTTATGTTCATGGCTCTGGGCTCACCACTTGTAGGTTAGTGAAGCCCCACAAGCTTAGGAAAACAGACACATAAGTGAGTGTTTTTTTTTTTTTTTTTATTCTTTTCCCTTTGAATGTGTCCCTTTTAGGTGATTTCAATGTACCTTACCAGAGTTCAGTGAACATGTCCATAGCTCTGACATTTGGTGGTGAAAGACTCCAATAAACCCTTGAGTCTTTACAATCAAGACAGGAAAATCCAAACTTTTAAATTTACCCCCACTAAAGAAACCTATGTCTTTAAGAACCCGGCCTCTGCTGCCCAACTTTGCTGTGGCTTTGCGTGAAAATGAATGCAAATCTGTATGTGTATTTCTCTGACGCTCATCTCTCTACAAAGGTTGAAAACTATTACCCTTTATCCCTTGGCTCCTTCTAGAATCTACCTTGGTTTTAATTAGTTACTTATTGAGAAGGAATAGCCAGGATGATATCCATTCGTCCAAATGAGGATATGTCAAAAACTCCACAAAAGATGGTTTTCTCTGTGACCCTGCACTGGAGAATGCCTGTTATCCAGAGGATTTGGAGTTGCAGCAGCTGCTACGCGATCCGTGTCTTTGGGGAATGGTATTTAATGATCCTCATGCCCATCTTCCGAGTGGAATATTATTATCCCATTAGTACAACCTAATTTGGATTCTTTTCCCTAGATGCACAGGCTTGTATTTTTCCACATTGGGTTTCAGCTGCTACCTGTCTACCTCTCAGCGGCCATCCTGTCAGATCTTCAGGAATTTACATAATGTGGACTTGGCTTTCGGTTGTGACATTGTCCCCTGCACATGTGTGGTGTGCTTGTTACCTCCCTAAACAATATTTAAATAAGGATCTATCCATATGGTAGCAACAGCCACACATCCCCTCAAACATGCTGCTCCTGTGACCACAGCAAGGCTTTGACTGCGTACACCCTACCTAGGAGAGACCCCAGCGTCCAAACCCTCCTGTGTCTAGATGGGGTCAGAAAACCAGTCCTTGCTAAGGATGTACAAAGAGGTAAAAGACTGGTGAAAAATGGTACGTGTGAATGTATGTGCACACATGTGCTAACTAGGTGTACAGGCATGTGTGTGAATGTACATGCATGTGTGTGAATGTAAGGCATATGTGTGAATGTACATGCATGTGTGTGAATGTACGGCATATGTGTGTGTGAATTTATGTACGTGCATGCGTACATGTATTCTCCATCAGCCTCCCGGACAATTTGATACCAGGACAGAACAAACGCTTTGAGCCCACAAGAGTCAGAAGTGAGGCAGAAACCAGGCCGAATCTGTGTGACACCCTGTGAGGTAAAGCCGTCTGCTCACTGGGACACCGCGTTGACTGTTAGCGGGTGAGAAATAAACAGGGAGCACCCTACCGAACCCTAGGGCAGCAGACAGCGTGCACACTGGCCGCCATTTGAAATATTTTGCTTCAGAGAAAGTTCCCACTCTCTCCATCCTGAGTTCAACTACGTGCACATTCTTCTCTTGTCCAGAAGAACAGGGGCCTCCTCCTAAGTCTTTGCATCTGAAGTACCTCAATTCCTTTCATAAAGGATTTTGTCAAAGATCTTTTTTGATAGTTTATGCCACAAGTTTGAGCTATTTACCTAAATAGCAGGGTCTAGTAAAAGACGGCACACCTGAAAAGCATTTTGATTTACATAAATGAGTTGTCTCACGATTCCCATGTGTTAGTATTTATTAGGTGGCTTAGGCTAATTTGGACTTAGCAGTAAACAACGCGGGTCCTGCTAACCAACTATAAACCCACATTTTGACCGAAGTTGCAAATGTCTCTGCAGGAAGCACAACGAAACAGACAAGCAACAGCAGATCCTGCGGCTGTCCTGGGAGTGTTTGGAAAGGATGCAGCGTTGCTGTGAGCGCCTGGTCCCGCGATAGTGATGCTCTGCTGTGCTGTGTCACACTGACTGATGCACAGGCTCTGGGCAGAGACATCAGGTTCTGAGAGCTATCGTGATTCTCTGAGACCAACAAGAGTGCTTGACGCTTCCTCTCCAACAACCCGCCTTTCCTTGCCTCCTATCTTCCTGATACAGGATAAGGGTTTAAATTCCTTTCTCTGACCAGCATCTGCCCAGAGCCTACCCAGCTCTATCAGAAGGGGACGTGGTGAGATGGAGTCTGGTTGAGACTCCACTGTCACTGTGGCTGCTGTGGGAAGAGCCTGGTGTTTAGGAAGACTCAGTCTATATCTCCTTTAAAGCTAACATCCTGAGGAATTCGCTATAGGAATTCCACATCTCAGCAAAAGCAGACAGGCTGTCAAAAGGCTTGGAGAATGTTCCAGATGGGAAAAATAAAACAAAACCAAACCTCTGGGGGCTGCGAGGACTCCACCAGGAGCCGGAAGCAGGTAGGCAGGGCTTCCTACTTTCTGGGGGGGGTGTGCTTCCCCAGAAGGTGACACTCCTCTCACAGCCAGAGAGCTTCTAGGATGGCGGTCCACACTGGTAGTGATGAGGTAAGTAGAAACACAGCCTCCAGACCAGTTTGTTCCGAGCTCCACAAGAGAGAGACACTGCCATGGCAGTGAGAGTCCGGTTCACCGTAAGGAAGCCTTTGCCGGGCTACCTGGAGAGCAGCATCACCCAGAAGAGGGAAAGACCTAATGGCACAATCACAGGAAAATCGACAAGGACGAGGCAACCAAACGAAACAGGACTTGCTGATTTCGAAGACCTTCTACATCAAGGCTCCTTTTCCACTGTGGGAATTTAGAGACACTCCCAAAGGCATTTTCATTACCTTTGCCTATGAATAAAGGAAATGGTGGTGGTGGCGGTGGCGGTGGCGGTGGCGGTGTGTTTTAGGAAGCTCCTGGCTAAGATGCTTAGGGTGGAAGCTCTTAGCTCAACCTCTGCTTCCACAGACAGGGTCGTTATGGGGCAGCCCTGTGTAGACTGACCATACACTAATCTGGTCTAAAAATCAAAGTTCCTTCAAAGAGCTCATCAGGATTGAGCCTTGTGCTATATTCTGCTGGCCTGGAGCACAAAGAGCTTTTACAAAACACCCCCCTGCTTTCTGTATTGTTTTAAAAATGGTCTCACATAGCCCAGGCTATCCTTAAACTCTGTAACAGGATGATATTGAACCCCTGACCTTCCTGCCTTTGTTTTCCAAGTGCTGGGATTACAGGCGTGTAATGCCACACTTGGCTCTCTAAAGGGACCCTGAAATTGTTTAACTTAGAGTTCCATTTTCGAAATGCAGTGAGGGCAGACGCTGTTCACGCGCTGTGGCCTGCTGTGTGTGGAGATCAGAGGACAGCTAATAGGGTTCGGTTCTCTTCTTCCAGCAGGTGAATCCTGGGCATCAAACTGAGGTCATTAGGCTTGGTGCTAATTGTCTTTACCTGCTCAGCCATCTCACTGGCCACAAAGGGATCCTCCCTAACCATTTCAGTCACTTGAAATGACTATATGCACAAGACAAGCATGAAATAATGAAGTTCTTCTCCTAGGAGGGGAGGCGGTGTGTGGGCCTTATTGACATGCTCCAACATGCTTCCCCAGAGCCTGAGAAGATTTGCTAGGCCCTAGGTCACTATTTTCCATATAGATAGTTGGAGCTATAGGGTGTAAGATTCTGAACAAAACGTTTTCCTCGTTCATCTCTGCGCTACCTCTGAGTTTAGTTGTTGGAAACAACAGTCTGGCTGGGAAAACAGGTATAATCAATTTCTGAAGACCCTTCCCAGCCTAGGCAAGAGTTTCTTATTCAAGAGATACACAGAGACTTCTAGCATCAACGGTTGGTGCTCTGAAGATGCAGATCCCAGAGGCTTGCGGGATCAGAGGGGAGAATGACCATCAGTAACCGGAATCAGCTCGGCCGCTGATTCTTACACATATTGAGCCTGGGAAATTATTGGGCCTTCTCTGTTCAACTGGTGTTTTTGAGACATGGTTTGTACTCTGTAGCTCAAGCCAGCCTTGAACTTTTGACGATCTACCTTCTCAGTCTCTCAAGTGCTGGGGTCATAGGCATTAGCCACCCTACTCGGTCATTTCTGTATCTTAAAAGAGTTCTGCCCCCCCCCATCATCACATCCTCTGCAGCATTTCTGGCTCAGCAACTTCACACTCTTAAAAAGTTATCTTAACATTGTCCTCTATTAACTTTCACATGTATCACAGAAAGATCTAAAAGGATGAACTGTCCAAAAATGGAAGGGCTTAGTGAATTTTACATCACCAAAGCTGTCGGGGCTGAGGCTGAAAAACCACTTATCAGAAATACTGGGGAGAGAACTCAAGTATCATTGAAGGGCTCCAACTCTGAGGCAATGTATTACATTTCCTCTATCCCCAGGTACCTATGATAACATTGTAACAAAATTAGCTTCAATATGTCAAGAACTACATATTTTAAAGTCTCCACATGCACTAAGAAATTTTACTGGTAGATTTTTAAATGTAGCAAGAAAACTAGTCTATAAAATAGAAAAGCCACAAGTCGAAGACAGAGCAATTAATGGACTTGGTGGTTCTTAAAGCTTAAATTCTAGCCTTGAAACTGGCTAGCGACCTACAAACATAATCAGATAAAAGGCAAAAGAGAGCCAGGTGTGGTGGCATGAGCCTGTAAATGCTAGCAGTCAAGAAGAGGTGGAGGCAGGGGAATGATGTGTTTGAGGCTAGCCTGGGATACATAGTGAGATTTCATCTCCAACAATGACAATCACCCCCCCCCACACACACACACACAAAAAAAACAGATAAAAGAAAGACTCTACCATCTATACACAAAGACTCAGGGTTCAGAGGCAGCAAGATGGGCCTGGCTCAAACAAAGTAAAAGGGAAATCCTGGAAGTCCCTCTGAAGCTGACACGTCAGACTCACAGGTGAAAAATCTGTAATCTGTTTACATGTAGAGGGAGACGATCATGTGGCTGCGGGCTCACCCACATGTGGTATACATTGTGTAGACTGTGCACAGCACCTTGACAGCTTTGGGCCTCAGAATTGAACTTGTCACTAAGATAACTGAAGAGAGAAATACTCAATATGATGAGAAATCACACACGACAGGACTCTCATGACATCACATTTATGGACTGTTGTGACTCAGCCAGGACGTTACTGAGACAGTTTTCAAGTCTGAGAACCCAAAGCAAATGGCTAAGATCTGACACAAGACACACCTGGGACCTCCTGAAACTGAGAAGCTTCTGTAAAGCAAAGGACAGGGTCAACAAGACAAAACGACAGCCTACAGAATGGGAAAAGATCTTCACCAACCCCACATCAGACAGAGGTCTGAGCTCCAAAATATTCAAAGAACTCAAGAAATTGTTCATCAAAAGGACAAATAATCCAATAAAAAAATGGAGTACAGACCTAAACAGAGAACTCTCAACAGAGGAATCTAAAGGGCTGAAAGACACTTAAGGAAATGCTCAACATCCTTAGTCATCAGAGAAACGCAAATCAAAACAACTCTGAGATTCCATCTTACACCTTAAGAATGGCCAAGATCAAAAACACTGATGACAATTTATGCTGGAGAGGTTGTGGAGAAAAGGGAACTGCATTGCTGGTGGGAGTGCAAGCTGGTACAGCCCCTTTGGATGTCAGTGTGGCGATTTCTCAGAAAATTAGGAAACAACCTTCCTCAAGACCCAGCAATACCACTTTTGGGTATATATCCAAAGGATACTCAATCATGCCACAAGGACATGTGCTCAACTATATTCATAGTAGCTTTATTTGTCATAGCCAGAACCTGGAAACAACCTAAATGCCCCTCGACTGAAGAATGGATAAGGAAAATGTGGTACATTTACACAGCAGAAAAAAATAACAACATCTTGAAATTTGCAAGCAAATGGATGGAGCTAGAAAACATCATTTTGAGTGAGGTAACTCAGACCCAGAAAGACAATTATCACATGTACTCACTCATAATTGGTTTTTAAACATAAATCAAAGAAAACCAACCTACAAATCACAATCCCAGAGAACCTAGACAACAATGAGGACCCTAAGAGAGACAAACATAGATCTAACCCACATGGAAAGTAGAAAAAGACAAAATCTGAGTAAATTGGGAGCATGGGGACCTTGGGAGAGGGTTGAAGCGGGGAGGGGAGAGGCAGGGAGGGGAGCAGAGAAAAATGTAGAGATCAATAAAAAATCAATAAAAAAAAGACACACATGGTCCTCCTTTGCAGCAGGCTAGGTGACCTTCACTTTCCTGAAAGAATGATGCATGGTCTTAAAGAACTGCCACCATCACGAGATGGCATGGTACCAGCACTTGGCATGGTTCTTGTAAGAATGCTGCTCTTCGGAGGGGAACTTTGTTTCACTGCTTTTAAGTTTCAGAATCAGAAATAGCTGGAGTGCTCCCTGCTTGTCTAAGTCCTCCCCAGCAGCTGCACACTGAGCAAGCATTTATTTAATTAGACTACAGTGTATTACAATCTCTGGCTAGTCTGCAGGCACAAGGGCAAAGACTGTTTTGTTCACTGGTTTTCCCTAGTGCTAGTACACAGAGGATGTTCACCCCTGGAGGGTGGAGGATGCTGTGCCTTCCCCTGTCACGTGGGCCCTACCACTCTCAACTAATTAAGGTCCTTCAGAAATCATTGCATTTTTCCATCCGTGTATTCTTTCATCTGATGGATATTTACTCTATCACCCTAGTGTGTCAGGGACTGACCGCATCTTGAGTTGGTCGTTGTCATCAGCTAGACAAGGCTCCGGATCTCAGGGGAAGCATTTCCAGAGGCCAGAGGGACACCAGACAAATGAAGGGCTAAACCAAGAGAGTCCCAGGCTGAGGGAGCAGCTGGCACAAAGTGGACTCACCTCAGGCGCCACAGGAAAGCCTTTGTGGTCAATAGCATCGCTAAAGATGGGATGAGGACCCAGCAGAGAACAGGAGCCAGGGGACTACAGGCCTTGAAGGGGGAAAGCAGGCATTTTAACCTAAATGTGAAGGCAGCTGTCCTAAGAATGGTTGACCACTGAACATCCTCAAGGCTTATGTCCAAGTGAGTGATAATGATGGCCTGGATTTGGAATGAATGAATGAATGAATGAATGAATGAATGAATGAATGAATGAATAAATGAATGGACAAGAACAGAAATAATCTGGGTTTAGTCCTGAGGCCCACTCCTAAGAGGGACTGCATTTAGTGGATCCCTCATTTTAGTTTCAGAGAGTGGGAAGAATAATTTTGTGAGTTATGAAAAGAATTTAAATTCTGTGTTGCTCCATTAATGATCAAGACAAGACATGTCTTAATAAGAGAATCAGCAGCAGGGAAAAAAAAAAAAAACACCCTGGGAGGGGAAACTGTTGGGGGAGGATCACGTTTGGGAACTAATTGAAGATTTACGACAGTAATTTTTAAATCGCAGACATGAATTAGTCTGAAACATGATGGCTGAATTCACTACACACAGCGGTTGTAGGACGATGTGAACGGTTGGTTATATGATAGTATACTGAGCCTCCACGTTATAAAATTGTTGGAAATTAAGCTGTTTGTAACTTCTTTTGGAGGCAAGAGAAAAATGTGTGTAAATGTTAATCAGGTCCCCGACCTGTCTTTTGGTGCAGTTTGAGAGCCATATCTGGGATAGGAGCCCAACTGTCTTTTGGGGGAGAGGTAGAAGTCCCCAGAGCCACAGTGATGAACAGCTCTGGTCCAAAAACAAGAGAGGAAGTCACCAGGGCTGGAACAAAGGGCTAGTGCTGCGTGGGCGCTTGGCTCCTCCTGGCTGCGTGTGGTATAAGAGTCTTTGGTTTTTATACCACTCCTTTCTCAGCCCTCAGAATTCTTAATCCTATTTTCACTACCCTAGGTAAACCGGGAAATAATTCCGTCTTGACTGCAGTAACTCACACAATAAACAGGTAATAAACGTTTTACTACCCTGAGCAACTTCCTGCTGGGCAGGCAGGCAGGTGAGAAGAGGCAGCAGAGGGTGACCCCACACAGGACAAACTGCAGGCGACAAACGAGGCTAGTAACCCTTCAATAGTGCTCACCTCAGTGGTTAGGGGAGAGTGACCCTGAGCTGCTGGCATGCATTACCCGGCCCCAGGGCTCTGGAGTCCTCTCTGCTTGAGGCTAGCAACGAAGATTTGATTTCACCAAAAGGTAATTTAGTTGCCATTTCAAAGCTCTGTCTGGCTAAATTAAGGGTGAGGATGAAACTGAGCTTACAGTCTCCCAGTTTACGCCACGAGCATGGAGCCCTGAAGGCAGGAAGAGCAGGGCAGGAAGAACAGGGCACTGCCAGGCTAGCAGGCAGTGGAGAAGTGGTTCTGGGCCCAGAAGTTCTTCCTAGTTTGCATCTTGTATATCTCCTCCCACTTTCTTTCCCCTCCTCCCCTCTCCCTCCCTCCCTCTCTCCCTCCTCTTGCTTTGCTGAGCATCAAAACCCAGGGATTTGTACATGTCAGGCATATGCTCTACCACTGAGTTACATCCCAACCCAACATCCTATTTTTTTTAATTTTATTTTGCATTTATTTATTTATTTGGGGGGGACACTGTAGATGTCAGAGGACAACTTACAGGAGCCAGTTCTCTCCTTCCACCTTGAAGATTTTGAGGATGAACCTCAGGTCATCAAACTTGGTGACAAAGCGCCTTTACCTGCTGAGCCACCCTGGCTGCTCCCAACATCCAATTTTTCAGTCACTGAACTCAGGATTCGCACAAAAAGGCAGATGTGTTAGCAGGCACCTGCAGTCTCAGTTTACTTAGGGCAGAACGGAAGGCAGAGAGAGGGGGGCACCTCCAGCTAGCTGCCATCTGCATCCACAAGAAAGCCTGTCTCAAAACAAGCTGGAAGGCGAGGACTGACGCCTGAGATTGTACTCCAGTCTTTACATGTATGTGCTAGCCTGTACACCTGCACTCTCATACATAAAACACACATACATAAAACACACTTTCTAAAGCCTGCTACCTTCAGTTAAAGCTTTTTGTGATTTCCAGCTGCCTGGGAGCTATTTTAGTTTTCTTTCACGGTGAAGGTATGACTCATGGCAAGAAAGCACTGTGCCCTCCCCCACTGTTGAGAAGAAAGTGCAGCCAAAGAGAATCAGATAAACTCCACCCCACCACCGCCATTCAACTTATTTATGGGAAATTAAGACCTTACTTACATAAATATGTCCCACCAAATAGCATGCCAAGTCTGAATATATTAGCCCAGGGCAAACGATAAATGCATCGGCATAGATAATTTTCCAATTCATGTAGGATGAAAAAAATGATTATTTTATAAATCAACACCTCTATGATGCCAGCTGCAGTTAATTTATGGTATCTGGTTCAAATCTCATTTCAGAATATTAATTTCTGCTGTATTTTGTTGCAGAGCGGTTAGGACTGGCTCACAGGTACTGTGACACACTGCCAAGTTCATCTTTCCTTGAGACCGGACTGGGCATTAGTGAAGTAGCTGGACACAAGGCTTCATGCGCTTTTGGTTTCCTTTGAGTCTTTTCCTGGAAGGGTTAAGGGAGTGACTGTAGAACGTGTTAGAAAGCACTCTGAAGAGCACAGCTGAGAATAACAGAGCCACAGCCTGTAGCCGGGCTTCTGGGCCATTTTGGCCAAGGCATTCAGGTAGATTGGGGTTTCCCCTCCACTGTCTGTGGAAGCCTCCTACAGTAGAGAGAGGATGGAGGGGACACACTCAGTGCAGACACTTGCAAAGTGAAAGACTTTAACCCCTAGACAAAGGGTACAGAATGGTACAGCCAGGGTTCCCACAGCAGCAAGGGGAAAGAGGGCACAGGAGAGCTGGGATCAGCCAGGTGGGGTCTGCATGAAGAGGGGAGAGCATCCACAGATGCTTTGTTTTCCTAGCATTAGACTTTCCTGATTAGCTCTAACTGTAAACTTGACACAGCATGGAGTCACCCAAGAGGAGACTCACACCCTGGGAATTGCGTAGATTAGAGTGTGGATGTGTGGTACCTGTCTTGACTGTTCCTTGACATAGAAAGGCTCAGCCCACCGTGGGAAGCACCAGCTCTAGTAGGTGGGGTCCAGACCATCCTCTATGGCCCTGTAGTACTTCTTGGTTGTGAAGTGAGTTCCTCGCTGGATGTGATGCTGTGTAGAATAACAAGCAGGCCTGCCTTTCAAGTTCCTGCCTGCAAGTTCCTGCCTTGAGTGACTTCTGTCAATGATGGACGGTGATTTGGAATTGTAGGCTGAAATAAACCCTTTCTTTCCCTAAGTGGCTTTGGCTAGGGTACTTTCCCCAGGAACAGACATGAAAACAGGACACTCAGTCTTGGACTGTGGTTCCAGATTTACAAATCTTATATAGAACCAGGCACAGTGTCACACACCTTTAATCCCAACATTTGGGAGGCAGAGGCAGGTAGATCTCTGTGAGAACAAGGCCAGCCTGGTCTACATAGTGAGCTTTAGGATAGCCAAAGTTATAGAGAAGACCAGATCTCAAAATAACAACAACAGTAATAATGAATGTCACACAGAAAATGACAGAGGACCCAGAGGCCAATGGTAGTGGCTACAGTGATAAAAGGTTCTTGAAATAACATGAAAGGGGTCAGGCATCTTATTCTGGAGAGGGAAAGGCTAAAGATGATGGGGCAGTATTTGAATGCAGGAAGGGTTTTAGAGGGGCACCTCTCAACTCTATGGTGTACTGGGCAGGTGGTTCTGACAAAGAGCAGCCAATTTAGGCAAAAAATTGAGAACTTTCAGTTGGATAGAAGCAAGATTCTTTGGAATGTCAGGGTAATAAAAGCATAGGCAGACTAATAGTGATCCTGGCTTAGAATATCCAACAATAAACATTTGTTTCTTGTTTGACCACTCCTGAAAGAGAAGACCAATACTACCTTGTTCACCGGGTAAAAGATCCTCGGCGGCAGTGTTCCAAGGTCTTTCCCCTTCCCTAAGCACCGCACCCCACCCAGGTCTTCAGCAGACTTCTTAAGAACGAGGGGAAGATGACTTTGTCCAGTACCCACCATCAGTCTGATAGCTCAAGATGACTTTGTCCAATACCCACCATCAGTCTGATAGCTCAAGACATCGTTCTCATTTGCTTGGATCCAACCCGGAGGATCCTGTGTTCTCCTCTTCATGCTGAGGATGAAGCTGCTCCACACCACCCAGGCTCTACCAATCACACTTAGAATAAATCCCTACTTAGTACTGGCCTTTCAGGCCAGGTATCTGCAGGCTTCTCAGTGGAGGAGTCCTCATCCTCCCCTGCCTCCCCCCCCCAGCCACTCCCTTGGGCAATACGGTTGCTTTTTTCTGTCTTTGTGGCAGTTGTTCCCTCGATTGGGACCCTCTGGCCTGGCTCTTCACTTGGCTGAGTCCTCTCAGCAGCTGGATCTCAGTTCAGGCGTCACCTCTCAGGCACTCAGAGCGGGAGCCTCATCTAAGATGTTGATGATGGCACAATCAGGAAGCTCTGGTCTCAAACAGGCACCTTCCATGTTGGGGTGATACAATAAATACCAGTCCAATGAAAGAATAAACTGGCTTTGCAAGCAGGTTGTCACTTGCTAGACTGAGAGAGTAATGGGTGAAGAAAAAAACCATTTTGGAGGATTGGAGTGATAATCAACCGGGGAAGTGCTTGCCATGCAAATATAAGAATCTAAGTTTAATCCCAGCACCCATATCATAAGCTGGGTATCGTGGCACACGCTTATAATCCTAGCACCGGGGAGGCAAGGACAGGTGGGTTCCTAGAAATTGCTCGACAGTCAGTCTAGGGGTATGGGTGACCTCCAGGCCTGAGTGAGAAACCTTGTCAACAAATAAAGTGTTTCTTAAAGAAGCTGCTCAGCTTTTGCTGCTAATCCTGAGTCAGGAAGCCTTCTCTTAAAGAAGACCCACTTACCTCTAGCAATCAGAGCCCACCCAAGAAAATGCTGCTACCAAGAAGTCGTGCTTCACTCTGTTCTTTCGTGTCTAGAACTCCTTCCCAAGCTCTCTTAGGTTTTATGTGGATGCAGTTGCCCATGTTGGGTGCCATTTGTAGAGGGAGACTGCTCATTCCTTTCCTGACTACCCAGACCCTAATAATCACACAGAAACTATATTAATTACAACACTTCCAGCCAATAGCTTAGGCATATTCCTAGCTAGCTCTTACGTCTTAAATTAACCCATTTCTATTAATCTGTGTATTATCATGAGGCTGTGGCCTACTGGTAAGGTTCTGACATCCTTTTCCTTTGGCAGCTACATGGCATCTCTTTGACTCTACCTATTCTCTCTCTATATCTCTGTTCAGATTTCCTGACTAGCTTTATTCTGCCCTGCCATTGACCAAAATAACTTCTTTATTAACCAATGGTAACAAAACACATTCATAGCATACAGAGGGGAATCCCACATCAGATGGCACCTGGAAATTGATACCTGAGGTTGACCTCTGGCCTCTACACTCATGGACACACATGAGTATCTACACACATACACTCTGCCTGGGGCTAGATGATGTTTGGGATAGAGAAATAGATTTTTAGGCCTATCCACCTTTGAAGTGAGCTTCTTATTGCCTCCATCACAGACTCAGAAAGAAGCTGGACTGTACCCAAGACTCAGGGGACTTGCAGAAATGGAACACAAAGATGGAAAGAACCAGAGGGTCAGGGAGGCTGCTGTGAGAGTGTCTCCTAGTAATATCAGAAGCCTAACCCAGAAGGGCCCACCAAAATGCCTGCCCAAACATGGCTGAAGAGGGGTGACACCAATGGACTTGCCGAACTCCACCGGGAAAAACCCACAAGGCTTCAGCCCTACCCAAAGAACTGTATAGACAACCGAGGAAGGCTGAGGTTAGGAGAAGTGACCTTCCCAAGGGAAGAGCAAGCCAATCGCAGTGCCCCAGGCTCAGCCCTGGAAGCATACATACAGGTAGCATTATATGGACTGAGTGTGTTATGTTTAGAAAAATATAGGTATGTCCATATATTCATGCAGTAACAATTAGTGAAAAAGAGACCATGGATTTGAAGGAGAGAACGGGGGTTGGGAGGGTCTGGAGGGAGGAAAGGGAAGGGAGAAATGTTGTAATTAAACGAAAAACCCCACCTCCTACCCCATCCCCAAAAGAAAGAAACTTGTGGGCTGGCCTACAGTATAGTCTTCCAAGGCACTGGCTTTGCAACCTGACATATTAGTATCCCACATTGTTTTTGTATTACCTACACATAACACGCAGGTTACCTGGCCCCAAAGAACCCTGTTTTCCTCACATTAGAGAAGAAAAGATGGGGCTGAAGAGATGGCTCGGTGGTTAAGAGCACTGGCTGCTCTTCCAGAGGACCCAGGTTCAATTCCCAGTGCCTACATGGCAGCTCACACCTGTCTGTAACTCCAGTTCCAGGGGATCTCACACTGACATACATGCAGGCAGAACACCAATGTACATAAAATAAAAAGAAACAAACAACGAAAAAGATCAAATAACACAAACTGTCTATTATTTTGTAGACCTAGATAGGTAACATGCAAAGTACCTCTTTGCCTACCAGATTGAGTTGATCTGAATGAGAACTGTTCCCCATTAGCTTCCTCATTTGAACCCTTGGTCCCCAGTTGGTTGCACAGTTTGGGGAGGCTTTGCTGAAGGAGTGTGTCTCTCTGCTTTCTGCTTGCAGTAAAGGACCCGCTATCTCAGCTTCCTCATCCTGTCGCCATGCATGCTGCTAGCTGACATGCTTCTCTGCCATGGTGGGCCTTCCATGGTGTTTGACACAGCAACAGAAAAGTAACTAATACACAGCTGCAATGTAAACAAAACAGAAACTGCCGAGTTTATCCTCCATCAGGATAAACCAAGCTTTCTGCTGTCCTTCCTAAAGGATGCTAAGATGCGGTCTTGCTCTTCCTGAAGCAGCAACATCTCTCCCTCTGTACCACATGGGACACTAATAAGTCCCCTGCAGTTTCTAGGTCCCTAGAAAGGCCGTGAGCTGTCCTAATTTTACCTGGACAGTGCCTACTGACCTGGGATCAGATTATAGGATTCCTAGACATCTCTCAATGCAGTACCTTACCAAGGCCCCCCAGTCAGTTAGCCAAGGCCTTTCCAGAGAGGCCAGTGCCTTCTCTTTTACTTTTGCCTCTAATTTCTATGAATCGCTGAAGGGTAGTCTTTGAGGGTTCTATAAACATTCATGGCTGACTGACACACAGAATGCTTTCAGTAGGGACTGGGTGGCATTTGCTGGTCTTCGGTTCAAAATGCCAAAGTACAACCACTCAGTTGCTTGACACAAACTGAAAATAACTCTGGACATTTTGAGATTTTATTTTTAAAAATTAATTTATGATTCTTGCTCCCCTAAAGCCTAAGAAGTGATGAGAATTTTAGTTGCTCTTTTTAAACTGCTCCTTTACATTTAAGATTGTTTCTAAAAAAAAAAAGCATTTTGTTTTAATAAACTATTTTGTTTTAAATCTAGAAATACAAGTTAATATTTATTGCCTGTTGAAAAGAAACAAATCGTGCACCATGTCCATCCCCTGGGATCTGCTGGCGTTGCATGTGACCGCTGGCAACCATGACAGCCTGGAACATGGAAGAAGTTCTTTACAGATCAGTAGCTGGGGGAGGGGAGAGGGGTTGGCGCTTTGGTGATTTCATTTCCAGCCACAGCTGGCCAGATTGCTTATTGGAAAATAAAAGTCATGGTAAATTGAGCTTGACAATAACCAGGCTTGACGATGTAGACCCCGTCTCCACTCGAGGCAGTGAGAGTGGGTGGAGGCGGGGAGGCGGCAGGGCAAGGAAGGCCCTGCCGCACAGCCATCTTCCTTATCTTGCTGGGCCCAAGCCATATGCTGTTTGTGTGAGCGCCTCTCGCTGTCGGCTCCTGGGCTCCGCACCTACGTAGCTTCTGGACACTGGGAGAAGAGGAGCCATTTTACCATTCCCGCCCCTCAAGAGGGGATGAACAATCAGAGCCACGCTGTCCAATACAGTAACCATCGAATTATAAAAACTCATGGGCTGGAGAGATGTCTCACGGCTCAGAGCACATACTGCTCTGCGGGGGGCCTGTGATTGGTTCCCAGCACCCATACCTAGCGACCCCAAACGGCCTGCTGCTCCAGTTCTATGGAAGCCAACACCTCTGGCCTCCTTGGACACCTACGGGGCACTCATATCCTCCTTCACCTATACACATAATTAAAATTTTCTTTTTAATCTTAAAAAAATACACTCATGCCAGCCACTTTCAAGTGCTCATAGCCACATGTGGCTAATGACTACTTTGTTGGGCTGTGCGGCCACAAATCAAGCCCCACTTCCCAGAATGGGCTATCAGAAAGCTCAACTGGCAACCAAGACGCTCTTCCTTTTTCATCCCCAGACCCCTGAGGTCATGGTAACTTTTGTGGAAAAGACATTATTGAATCTGCTAGAAAGTGATCCCTCTAGTTTCCTGTATCGTCCTGGACAGTGGAAAACCAATACTGTGATTTGGGGTATGGTTCAAACACCCTGGTACCGCAGACAAACTCCGAACTTTACATTTCCCCATAGAAACATAGAATGTGATGTGTGTCTTTCATCCAGCAACAGAAGATCAGAGGGGTGTTTCACCTTGTATGAATTCCCTCCTCCTGTTACATGCAAGCTTTAACATACCTGGTTTTTATCACCTCTATGTGACTATGTTCATGTCATGTACACTGAGGACCAAGAACGACAGAAGTACTGAGAACTCCCCTCTGCTCAGAGGACAGTCATCAAACCCATTGTTTTATATCTGCTAGGGTGCTCGGTCTCCCAAACTGTCATTCCATCCAGTGAGCCTTACTAACTCCACATTCCAAGCACATCTACTCTCTGGATGTTGCTTACAATATGTACTATGACTTTCTATTTTTTTTTTTTGAGACAAGATCTTGCTACGCAGCCCAGGTTGACCTTGAACTTGTGATCCTCCTGCCTAAAGTATTAGGATTACAGGTAGGCACCCCCACACCTGGCTCTTAAAATTCTTCATGTATTTACAACCCTTAGGCTCATTAACAAAAACATAATTATGAGGGGTAGCCGAGGGAACCCCAGGAACAGCCTCTGATGTGAAGCAATATAACCTACCTTTTCCTATCTGGGACAGCATTTTCGTGAGGCGTAGACTGGTTACTGCACCTTTAGGGCAAGCACAGGGAAGAGAGAATCCTTTCTGTTCTCCAACAGACACAAAACAGGGGAGCCAGACAGTTTGAAAGGCAGGGTCGTGCTGTTCAAATCTGGTAAGCTTCACAGTGTCTGATTTTGGTGAGCCTCAAAAACCCCCGTGCTCTGAGTGGCTTGGGTTTATGGCAGGGGCTTTCTTCCGAAGGTCCCAGGGTACTTTTATGCATATAATCTGCACTGCACACCCATCCTGGCTCCTTTTTCTCCGCTGGCCTCATTTGTTCTCCTGCATTAGGCAGGATTAATTATTGCCCTAGTTTGCTAGGTAGGCAAACGGAGGACAAAGCAGTGAAAGACTCTGGCTTCACGCAGGGCACTGAAGTGTGGCTTTACTTTCAGGCCACCGAGCACAAGCCAAGCTTATGTCACAGCTGGAACACGTGACCTGTGGCACTTGCTTCAACACCAGCTAGTCCATCCATGGTGATACTGCCTCTCAATGAAAACTTGATCAAGTCTCTGACACTGTCAAGTCGAGAGGGCTGACAGAATGAAGACAGTAATGTTGAGGATGACAAAAATGACTTTATGGTTTTGTTTTGGTTTTTTCAACCATGCAAGAGCCTGACTGTCTCTTTTCAAGGGCTAACAATATGATTGCCAATTTGGTGCATGTTGTGAGTTGAATGTGGAATGTCTCTCACAGGCTCTTGGGTTTGAATCTTAGCCTTTAGCTGGTGCTGTTTCAGGGGGATCTGGGCCTAGCTGGTGATGGATGGAGGACACCAGGAAGTAGGTGGACTTAAGGCTTACAGCTCGGCCCGGCTTCTGGTCTTCCTCTTGGATTCCTCATCTTCCAAGATGTGAATAAACCATACCCCAAGCTCCTGCCACCACAGAGCACACCTTGCCAGCTGTGGCATCCTCTCTACCATGAGACTGTGAGCCAGAATGAGCCTCTTCCTTTGGGTTGCTCCTGGCAGGTATTTTGTCTTAGTGATGGCAAAAGTAACTAACACACCAGCGGCTGTGTAGAACTGTGCCATAGATCAAGAGCACTGGGGAGATTTGTTGAGAAGCAGAAGGGAAAGAGAAAATGACCAGAATTAATGTTAGATCACTGCTTTTAACCCTCAAACCGCGAGGGCCGTGGTCTGGGTGGGCATTCCCTAAAGGTCCACATGTTAAAGGATTGGTCACCAAGGTGATGGAACTTTTAGGAGTTGAGGGATGCTGGGAGGCTCGTAGGTCATTGGGGGGGGTATATCCCTGGTCAAGAGATTTGGGGAACCCTGACAGGCTCATGAAGTGAGCATTTGCTCTGCACCTTGTGCTATCACAGTGGGTGATGTGCTGTCCTTGCTGGAGCGCCCCCCCCAACCCTGGTATGGGAATATCAGGCCAGGGAGGTAGCTTGCCTACCATGTGCAAGGCCTTGGGTTCAAGTCCAACTTCCACACAAAATGAGGGAAAAAAGATACAGAGGAAATAATGAAGGAAGGGGAAAAAGGAAGGATTAAAAGAAGGAGGTGGCTGGCCAGTTAGCAGATCTTGGCTTCTCCAAGGAATCTCCAGGACTGAGACAAAATGAACCCTTTCTCTTTATAAGTTGACAGCCTCATGTATTTGGTTATAGCAGTGTGAGGCTGATTAACTCAATCAGTCAAATTTGTTTTTAAAGACATTTTCTGGAATAATCCCACTGATTTTTTTTTTCTTAACCAACCAGGTGTACTGAAACTTCCAGTTCATGTGGACATGAGGGAAAGAAGTCTCTCTCTCTCTCTCTCTCACACACACACACACACACACGATAGAAGTCATATATATATGATAGACAGACTTCTTTGGAGAATCCTCTCAAATGAACAGGGCTCTTAGAGCCACCCAGGAACACTAAATGTAGGTGGCATTCCTGCTAGTTCTTTTGGTTGACCTGGCATGAATGGCCAAGCTGGGCCAGGAAGCAACTGACAAGAATCATGTGCCTGGAACCCATGGCGAGACTGTTGTGAGTCTGGCTTCTCTGCAGGCAGGTGGCCCTGCTGTGGAGCCTGTAGCTTGGGGCCATCAGGGTTCCATTTGCCCCTCCATCTAACAGAGGAAGATTTGAAGCCTCCAAGGAAGGACCTTATAATGTTATTTCCTGCTATTTCCCATGCTCCAAATTTGGCTTTAGGTGGCCTATTTTCAGGATTTGGAAACCTTAAGACCGGAGCAAGGCATGAAACCCACAGCTAATATGAAACTTTCCCCAGGGCTTGGCATTTAGCTGCAGACCCAGCAGGCATTTTGAATTAAAAAAAAAAGGAAGGGGGGGTGTCCATGCAGGCTCTCCAAGTACAGGGCCTTAAAGGCAACGTGGCTCTGAAAGCCCCTTTGTGCTGTGGAGCTATGGGAAGAGACAATGACACTCTGCCTGGTGTTCCTATGTAAATGCCACCTCGAGGACAGAGATTTTGCCAGGCAGATGGCTCTTTTCTGGGCTGCAACCTCATTTTTTCAGTGTTCCTGTGTTCTTATGAAGTTCTGGCCCTGGAGTCAGGTCCTAAGTGGTGTCAAACGTTCAGAGACAAAAGTGCAGTGTACACATTATTCATGCGAAGGCTATGGCTGCAGCGGTGGCCGTGGCTGCAACTGCTGTAGTGGCTGCAACTGTTGTAGTGGCTGCAACTGCTGTAGTGGCTGCAACTGCTGTAGTGGCTATGGCATTAAGCTTGTGGCTGCAGGACTGGTTGGTACGGGCCTGCTCAGAACTTACTTCTCTATTTCTGAATGCCAAGCTGAAACATCTCCCATTGTCATCAGTCCCATTCCCCTGACTCTAGCATGCTCTCCCTCCCACCCCCAGGCGGGATTCCTCCGTAGCCCTGGTTGTCCCGGAACTCCCTTTGTAGACCAGGCTGGCCTCAAGCTCAGAGACCCGCCTGCCTCTGCCTCCCGAGTGCTGGGATTAAAGGCGCGCGCCACCACCGCCCGGCTTCAAGCATGTCTTTCTGCTGGGATCCTCTTTAGCTTATCCATATGTTGACTGGCTCTGCAGTAGGGGTGAGGGGGCCCATTTATCTCATCACAGATTTCGGGGCCCGTTCTGAAGCCACCCAGCAGGCAGGTAACCCCACAGCCAGGACTCTGCAGCCAGCGAACGGCCATCTGATTGGATGCACATTCATCTTCAAATTATGTTGTGCGACAGCCTGGGCTGCTGAACACCATTTTAACATGCAGATTGACTCCTCCGAGGCTCTTCATTATGCATTTAGCGCCTGTTTTCAGACTAACCAGCATGTCAGAGAGGCCCTATCCTTTTTCCACCTGGGTGGAGGGAATCGCTTGCTGACTGTGGGGGAGCCGTGGATATTAAAATGCATGTTTATTTTCCAGAGTATCCCCACACAACACTTTTCCCCATGTAGGAGGAAAGAAGAAAAGGAGCAGACAGCTTTGACTCTGAAGCAAAGAAGATGACTATGCCAAACAAGCCAGTGTCTGTGGAGGACAGGAGCTGACAGGGCCAGGCCAGCCGAATGCCTCCTGGCTACCCTGGCTGCCTGCAAGTGGGCCTGGGTGCATCCACACAAATGCTCTTCTGAGACAGCACGGACTTGCCTCTCTCGTACACACAGCCCAAGTATTTTAAGCAGCACACTTCCAATTTCCTGTTTCTAAAATTGTCTAGCATCTCCAATGGCATTCCATGCAATCCTAGCAAGTCACAGGCTGAGGGCCTGAGCCAATTCCACTCCAAGGACAGCGCGAGTGCCGTGTCTGTTGAGGGGACGGCACATCAGGGCCCACGGGTCACTCATCCCTCTTCTCTTCCTGGTGTGACTTAATTTCAGTCTCCTGGAACTATGTCTCAGTGACCTCTCTATGACTTCCAGCTGCTACTGGGAGAGCACAGCCATTTCCTCCCTATGAGTGTGTGTCTTATGTGTGTGTGTAGGGGGTGAACACAGCCATTTCCTCCTTATGTGTGCATGCGTGTGTAGGTGTGTGTGTGTGTGTGGGAGGTGAGCACAGCCATTTCCTTAGTGTGTGTGGGGGTTGGGGGTAATGAGTGTAGTGTGTGTGGGGGTAATGAGTGTGTGTGTGTGTGTTTATGACTTTCTGCTGCTACTGGGCAAGCACTACCATTTCCTCTGTGTGTGTGTGTGTGTGTGTGAGAGAGAGAGAGAGAGAGAGAGAGAGAGAGAGAGAGAGAGAGAGAGAGAAAGAGAGAGAGAGAGAGAGGAGTGTGTGTGTGTTCATAACCTTCAGCTGCTATTGGGTGAACACTGCCATTTCCTGTGTGTGTATATGGGAATATGTGTGTGTATGTGTGTGTGTGGTGTGTCTATCTCTATGATCTCTCGCTGCTACTGGGTTAGCACTGAAATTTACTCTGTGTGTGTGTAGGGGGCATATGGGTGTGCGTGTTGTGTATGTGTGTGTATATGGTGTGTGTGATATATGCATGTATGTGTGGTATGTACGTGTGTGTGATGTATGTTTGATGTGGTAGATATGTGGGGGTGGCGTGTGCATGTCCTTTCGTGATAATCGCTTTCCCTTGCTTAAAAAGAAACTATTTGCATTGGTTTAAGGTTCCATTCTCATCCCATGTAGGCCCTCGCTGTGGCATTTTCTCCATTTGTTTGAAAGACTCCTCATGTTCTAGGCAAGGACTCTACTACTGAACTCTATCCGCAGCCCTCACTTCTTGTGAGGGCCCCAGTTCCTTCAGCTCCTGATGCAGGGTATGCTCTCTGTTCAGACAGCAAAGCCCAAAGCCCTCTGCCATTCAAGGCTTTCCCATGTGGAGTCGGGCTCTTCACCTGTTTTTCCTTTGTTGCCATGAAAGAACAGTTCTTCAGGGGCTTAGAAGGTTGGCTTGGACGCCCACGCTTAGAGGCCAGGCTTGACAACAGCTACTCTGCCAATGCCCCCCAGAGGGCAGCCATGTGTGCTGAACAGCTTCTGGGTCTTGCAGAGTGGTGTTGAGTGCTGCTTGCTATCAAAGATGCGGCTGGGGCTTTGCTATTTACATTAAAATATTACATGGTATTTTCATAGGGCTCCAGGCACAGAACAAAACAGAAGGCAGAGCCGTATTCCGGATTCTGCCTGCGGGGCCGTGAGGGGGGGAATGAAACGGTTCCGATGTGCAGCCTGGGACTGCAGTGTTCCCAAGGAGTGAACAATGGTGCAGAAACTGCAGCCTTTTATTTTCACATGGAATGTGGTGATCCCCACTGGCAGGGACAGGTTGCGTGTGGCTGTGAGGCTGTTGCTGGCTGGTGTCACACTGTGGCGTGTATTATCTGAAAAGGTCTCAACCAGCAAGAACAATATGGCTGCCCAGTGCCGGAGGCAATGCTTGGTGATCTGTCCCTTCATTCACACACCTCCACTGTCATTTATTTCTTTGTTTATTTATTTATTTCTGTTAACTAGACACGTGGGAATTCTTAATTTGAAAATGCCGCTGAAGGATTTGTCCTTGGACTACTGTTTTAGGGGAAATTCTTCAAGGGGAACTGAAGGGGCCATGGGAGTGGGGAGGCAATGAGAAGTGGAGCAGGAGAGGGCGTGGAGGGAGAGGTGTGCATTATACATGCACAGGAAAATGGCCTTACGTAATCAGAGAGAGAGAGGCAGAGAGAGAGACACAGAGAGAGAGAGAGAGGCAGAGAGAGAGACACAGAGAGAGAGAGAGAGAGGCAGAAGTAAGCAGGGGACAACCTGTGGTTTGCAAGCTTCTTGGCACAGAAAGGGGGTTGAATTTCAGTGACAACCCCGTTAGGTCCTAACATGGGGACCATGATGGTACAGTAGGGGGCTGACTTATGATCGCTATCTGTGGGAGCCCCCAGCATCTCAGAATGTGACTGCTGACTGAGGTTAAGGGAAGCAGTGAGTCCCCATCCTTATCCAATATGACCGGTGTTCCTATCAGAAGAGGGAATTTGGAAACAGATGCAGAGGGGAGACTGTGCTCGGACACAAGGTTAAGGTGACCAGCTTTACACCCAAGAGGCCTCAGAAGAAACACCCTGTCAACACCATGATCTTAGGTTTCCTGCCTCTCAAATGCAGAGGAAGCAAGCAAGGATTTGGTTAACTCCGCAAAAGCAGGTAAAAGGGGGTGTGAGTGAGGGCTAGTCATAGCGCTTTACGGATTTCCACCATCATTTTCTCTACCAGATCTTCAGGAAGTGGCCCATAAACCGCCAGCCAGATGCTAATTTCACAGGGATCAGGTGGAAATTGGGTTGTTTTGTCTTGGCAAAATCTCCACAGAAGTGAGTTTGCTCTTTAGCTTCTCGTGCGTTCGGCAGAACTGACATTTTGAACCGAGGAAATGCCATGAAGGATCTACCTGGCCCTTCATATAAATCTCGAGACTTTCCTTGGAGCCAGTCAATCAGTTTTCTGAGGTGTCAGCCAGTACCAGACACATCTGTGGATACCCCAGTGTAGTCGGGGCTGGCTATGCTCGCACTGGGCAGTGTGGTCGAGCGGGTCCTCAGATGTAGACATAATATAGGATTGCGTGTTTCCTGAGGTGAGGGTGAAGTGAGGTGAAGGGCCAGGTGAGGGTTCACTTTCCACGGGGGGAAGACAGAGTTAAGTATTGACTGTGGGAGATGCATGGGTCCAGTCTTGTTAAGACTTCCTACTCTTCTACCTGGGACATCCATGACAGGGCAGGACACAAGCTGTGTCTGAGGGTTCATTTCTGTCACCTCGTTCTGTAGGAGATATTGAGCCATGAATACAGTTGGGAGCAAAAATACATATGCCAATATATCAGAAATGCAACCTCTCCGCCCAGCCCCTGGGTCGGACACAGAAGGATTGCTGACTTTACAACTAACCTGGGCTACCCCCCACCAAGAACTAACAAGACCCCCAAAGAAAGACATACACTCCTCCTTGGGTTTGACCCCTGAACCTGTTGGTTCTCCTCTCTGACCAGCCTTGGGCTGCACCCCCCTCATCCAAAGCTTCGCTGGACCCAGCATCCCACACAGAACTTCGCTGGACCCAGCATCCCACACAGAACTTCGCTGGACCGAGCATCCCACACAGAACTCCATCATCCTTTGCTTACTCGTTCTCAGCTGAGCGGACACAAATGTTTATGTAACAAATATATATTCCTACCCAGAGCAGGGACATCTCCAATCAAGGAATTCTGGGAAAGAGTACATCCGGGTATTATTGCTGCATTCAGTACGTGCTGCCTTTCTCCACCACAGGGCAGCAGAACCAAGGGCTGGGGGGGGACAGCCTTCCAAACCTGCATCTGTCCTCTGAATGATACTTCCGCTTCCTCTTTCCAACCTACATTTTCCAAGTTAGTAAACGTCTATAAACCCCAAACCTTACTTCTTTCCTAAATGATTTCCAAGTCCCCTTGCTGGGATTTAATATCTCTGTGGAGAACCTAGACTGGACACAGAATAGCACTAATGTTTTATCTGTTATCTTAAATTTTCAATATTATTTTTTCTTTTAAAGCCCCCAGCATCCTATTGGCTTTTTAAATTGCTGCTGCATATTAGACAGGTATCCCCCAAGTTATCAACTGTGGCTCTAAACTTACTCCACTACGGGTTCCCAGCTGATCAGAGATTAGGAGAAGTTTCCAGGATTTCTCCCAAAGTGCACTGGTTTATACTTAACCAAATTAAATTTCAGCTGCCTTCACGCTCCTCAGTCGCCTGGTTTGTTCAGCTTTGCCCAAAGTGTCTCACAGCAATCCTTAATTGTTTTATCGACTATGTCTATTCGTACTGAACTCTCCACTTGAATGCTTTGGTCTGAGACTCTCCTCACACTCCGGGACCCTGGCTTTAAAAGGGATGTTGTGAAGCGGGTGGAGCCTGTGTGACATGTCAAAGACGCTCCCAAATTTATGAGGAGACTCCTGAAGACAAGCCCTGGAGTCACTTTTGGCCCCAAGAAGCCCCCTCCTGGCTGAGCAAAAAGCATAGTGACATGTTTCCCTTTTGGATACATGCAGCGGGCTTGGGGAGGAATCCCAGCAGGCTGCTGAGCTGCCTACGGATCACCTTTGCCACTGGCTTCCTTTGTGACTATGACGGAGGCCCTGAACTCTGTTCCCTCTGCCCTCCTCTTCCTGTGGCTTAACAAAAAATATTTTCTCTGTGTGTATGTGCATCATGTGTGGATGTATATGTGTCTGTGTTCATGTGTGTGCGCAGGAGGCTTATACTGCAGCTTGCATGTCGAGGTCAGAGGACAACTTCTGGTATGGATGTTGGCCTTCTAAGTATGAGACATAGTCTTCGCTGTTCCCCTCGTGTTTGCCAGGCTAGCTGGTCCACAAGGCTCGAGGGATCCTCCTGTCTCTGCCTCCCATTTCCCTAGGCAGACACTGGGATTACAGATGCATGGTTCCAAAGGTTATGGGGATTCATTCAGGTCCCAATGCTTGCATGCCTAACACTTTGATCAATGAGTGATCTTCCCAGCCTGAAGATTTTGCCTTTAATTGAATAGATGTGAACTCAGCTCATTGGGCAACTGTCCAGAGTAATTTCCTCATGCATGGAGGGGAGACGAATGTTTTGCATCTTCTCTCTCATTTTTGCTCCCGTCTGACCCTGATCCTTGCCCTTCTAGAGCCTGGGGAAAAGCAACAGACAAAACAAGCTCCTCCTGATACGGCTGGGACTGCTCATCACCTCCCAAGTTCTTCTCTTTGACGTCCTTTGCCCATAGAGATGGTCTCAAACCCATGATTTGGCCTGTGTGATGTAATGTCACTTTGGGTGAGCTTTTCAGACGCTTCCACAGAGGAAGACTGGCTGCTTCCCATTCTTAGAACAGATAACCTGTGCGGAACTCACATGTACTTACTGCCAGAACATAAGCCATTGTGGACCATGAGCAAAGAGAGCAGAGAGTGGCAGGAACATGCATTCTGGATGATTGTAGCAAATTCAGCAGCCCTGGACCCTTAACTTCTTTTTTTTTTTTTAAAGATTTATCTATTCATTATGCATACAATGTTCTGTTAACATATACACACCAGAAGAGGCACCAGATCTCATTATAGATGGTTGTGAGCCACCATGTGGTTGCTGGGAATTGAACTCAGGACCTCTTGAAGAGCAGCCAGTGCTCTTAACCACTGAGCCATCTCCCCAGCCCACCCTTAACTTCTGAACATCCTGATGAGAGGCAAGAAGGAACTCATCTGCTCAAGACACTATTCTGGGAGTCAGGGCTGGGAGGAGAGTGAGGTTGTAGCTAATTCTTGCTGACACAGAAGACTACGCTTGTGTGTCTTTCATGTAGCGAAAGCCTTTTAATGCCACACAGTGGCCTTAGAGATCAACAAATTCATCTTTATTCATTTGTTGAAGGACTGCATGCAAAACGTCACAGACTGAGAAAAGGGAGAGAGAAAAATGCTATGAAGAATACTTTTGTTTTTCCCTTAAGTAAGGTTTGATCACACAGTGAGCAGTAATACAGGTGTGTATGTGTGTGTGTGTGTGTGTGTGTGTGTGTGTGTGTGTGTGTGTGTGTGTTAAATATCCTAAGAGAGGAAGCACTCTGCAATGACGTGGGGGGGTATAGTTTCTTATCAGCACCAGGGCAAGGGCCTAAGGCCCAAATGTGCAGCAAGGAGAAAGCCTGGATGGGAACATACAGGGTTCAGAATGTCCACGAAGAAGTCTTTTATAATAATCTCCAAGCTCGTAGACACA
Organism: Ondatra zibethicus; assembly: GCA_004026605.1. Taxonomy (NCBI): domain Eukaryota; kingdom Metazoa; phylum Chordata; class Mammalia; order Rodentia; family Cricetidae; genus Ondatra; species Ondatra zibethicus. The sequence continues at coordinate 50,022 of PVIU01000850.1, forward strand.
GCAAAGCTTTCTGTCCAACGAACACATAATCAGCTTGTTTGTTTGTTTGAGACAGGGTTTCTCTGTGCAGCCCCAGCTGTCCTGGAACTCAGCCTGTAGGCCAGGCTGGCCTCAAACTCATAGAGATCCTCCTGCCTCTGAGTGCTGGGTTAAAGGTGTGCACTACTACTGCCCCGCCATATAATCAGCCTTTAGAGGAAGTGTTTGATCAGAGAAAATATCAGAGATGAGAGAGAGAGAACGAGCAATTAGATTAATATTCAGGGTTTTTTTTTTTTTTGCTTTGTTCTTGTTTCATTTTGTAAAGCTGGTGGCTCAGAAAGCATGGGCAGTGCAAGGCCGGAAGGATTTGGACATGGCTTCTTTGGGACTGTACTTGGGGAATGAGAAGTGTGTGCAGATTCTGAATAGGTCTCAAATCTGTTGGGCTTGGCCACCATTCAGTAATTTCAGGAGATGTCTATCTGACCAGGCCAATATAGGTTTGCCACATGGGCCCTTCAGATCTTGTCTAGAGGCTCAAGCAGGAAGCTGTGGCCATTCGGGCACTGTTAATGAGCAGCTCCCTTGGGGTCAGCAAGGCTGAAGTGTGGCTTCCTCTAGAGGCAGAGAGATGCAGGCAGGAGGCAGAGTGGGCTAAGGGACCAGTCACCCAGCTTAAGAACAGTCTGCTTTACCCTAGTGACCAGCTGAGAGAGAATAACATCCATTTGGGGAAGAAGTACAGTAGTTCCGTGGGTAGAGTTGTACCTAGAAGTCACACGAAGGCTGACAAAGAAAGTGAAAGCAGAGAATAGGCGGCAGGGACAACCACTTACCAAGGACAAGCCATTTTGTTTTAAGCCATGGTGAAGGTAGAGTGGAGGAGAGGGGTCAATGATGAAGGCCAAGAGCAAGTCCCTGGAGAGGAGAGGGAAAGGCGGAAATGTCTGCTGGGAGTGAGGGGGGAGCTCCTCCCAGGTGCGGCTTCACCATGTCTAGGGTATCTCTCAGGAAAGTGATGGGAAACCTCTAAACTTCAGGTCCTTTGTTTATCCAAGGGGAGTGAGAAAAGCACAATTTTTCAAAGCTGCGGTACAAATCACAGAGGGCCCCGAAGGACATGCCTTCTACACATACTCAGTGCACACTGCTCTAACACAGCAGTCACAACACGCGTGAACACGCCCGCACGCAACTCTCGATCGTATTTTCTGCCTAAGTCATTTTACTTTCCTTGATGCATAAACAAACTTCTTCTTCTGAATTGTGGGAAAGATAGAGTTTTTAAAAATGTCCCATGTGAGCCATTTGTCAGCATTAATTTACCGGCATTAGCACATTCTCAATATTGTATAAGATCCCTTCTAGCCACTAAAAGTATTTTGATGCCCTTTGAGAGAAACCGCGCCCAGTCACCGTTACCTCCTGGCCTGAATTTCTGGAAACATTTCTTGTACTTTGAGCCTTATGGGTGTTCCCATTGTGAGTACCTCATCTGAACAGTACTGTGTGCTGTTTACTCTGCTGGGTTTGGCTTATTATATTTAGCATAATGTCGTCATCACCTTATTATATTCAGCATGGTGTTAAGGTTTGTCTGTGTTGTAGCACACAGAAGGATGTCCTCTTTTTTTTATAGGTGGATGATAACCTGTTGTATGGATATCACATTTTGGTTACCACTCATCTGTTTATGGACACTCTGGTTGTCAGCAGCTTTGACTAGCATGAAGAACTCTGTACCTAAGTGGCCCTAAACCAAAGTGTCCTTCACCGCCAGATTTTCACTGAGTCCCACAGGGACAGAGGAATGCTTGGCCATGCCCTCTGCTCACGCGGTGGGTCTTTTGCAGTGGAGATGACGTCTTTTTAAATTTCCAAATAAAGGAGCTGGAGAGAGGGCTTGGCCACCAAGGGCACATGGTGTTCTTGCAGAGGACTGGAGTTTAATTACCACCTACATCAGGCAGCTCCCAACCACCTGTAACAATGGCTCTAGTGGATGTGACACCCTCTATGTCCCCCAAGGGCACTGAACTCACATGCACAAACACACACACACACACACACACATACACACACACGCACACACATTACTAACTAAAAATATTTTACAAAGTCAGTACCAAATTAACCCAGACTCAATGGACTAAACCTATATGGCATTAATTTAGTCTGGAAAGCAATTTGATTGGTATTTTATTTAGATATTTTTGAAACTCTCAATAACACAGATTGTTTTATTGAGATTTCTGAAGTTTTACAACCACAGAGCCTTACCCCTAAATAAATCTTTAACGTTTATGAAGTATCATCTCGTGCTGGAATTAAGCAGGATACTCACCATTCAAACATTATCTCACTGTCTTATCAAGTTATGAATAAATCCCCTCTGCAACAGTAGAAAAGAGGTTTCCTGCAGGGTCAGTGGTAGAGTGCTTGTCTAGCATGCTGAGGTTCTGGGTTCAGCACACAGCACCTTAACAAACAGTGTTTCGTTGCAAGTCAGAAATCCTCCCACTATATACAGCTTTGGCTTTATACTTCCCAAAATTTTTCTTCAGTTTTAGTGAGCGATCAGGTCTAGGCTCCTCTATACACCAGGCAAGTGCGCTACCATTTGGCTACATAGGCCTTCAGCTCTTCAAACTTTTAATTTCAAAATGGTAGTGAAGGGAGTTTTCTTCATAACACAGATTAATGCCCTCCTGGAAATTAACCATTTAGTTCCTTGGTGACAAAACACATTCTACAACCAATATTATTCCAGAGCCCGGGGTGTATCTTGCAGCACTTTAGCCCATTGTACTCTAGTCGTATGTTCTCTAGTGCTTCCTTAATGATGTGAGCTTCTGTTTAGTAACCAGCTTCCTGGCACTAGTGCAGCAGATAAAGGTGTTTGCTTCCAGGACAGCCTGCTGGAGACAGATGGGCCCTGCCATTACGCTCTCTGTTAGTAGGGATCCACACACTGGAATCTTTGCTTAACACAGACTCAGAGTAATTGGAAAGATTCATGTTATAGGTGGGAGGAACTATTAATTCAGACAGCGTGATGTAAGTTTCTGTTGCACTACAACTGAATCTGGTTTACTTGTCACCTAGAACCCAGGAGGCCAAGGTAGGAGGATTGTTGAGTTCAATGCAAGCCGGGGCTACATAGCAAGAATTTGTCTGAAGAAATGAAACAAAACAGTATAGATAATTTTGGAACTGAGACTAAAGATGATATCTGGACACCAATCAAGTTTCATATATTGAAGCCAAAACTTTGAAATTAATTTATGTTCCTCATAAGTTAATACGGTAGGAGTTAGAAACATTCTATAGTAATAGCCTTTTACAGAGGTTAAGCGAATTAACCAAGACAAAACAGCTCGTCTGTTCTGGTCTGTATCATACAGCATACTTTACAACTTGAGACTTGTAAATTGCTGGAAAAGACCAACACCCTGTTCGCAGCAGAGATTGAAACACAGACAGCTGTGGCTGGGGGAGTCTCCCTACAGAGGACATTTACCGATGCTAGTTAGCCTGCATCCTTCTCCCTAAGGTCTCCCCAGTTTCCTCACCATCACCACTGACTACGAACCTGCCAAGTGTGTGCACCTCACCTCTGGCCATCTCAACATTAGCTCCAAGCTTTGAATTCAAGCATACGAAAAGAGAAAAATAGCAGGAAATGACCCATTGTGGCGGGTCACATCTTGATAGTCTCAGTAACATTTCATGCTAACAGAGCCTGAGAAAGACCTTAGTCTTCTGAGTTTCCAGAAATGGCTCCCAGGGCTCTGGAAACTGGCTATCTAACAGTTTTCAAGAGAGAGAGAGGGGGGGGGATTTCTACTGCTCTCAAAGCACCCAAATAACATCCTGAGTCCAGACACCAAGACCTAGTTGCAGAGGACAGGGTGTATAACTTCTTCTAAAGTTTGCTCATGTCTGATTGGCGAGCTTCTCTGTGTATCTGTGGTTTGTGTGTGCAGGTGCACGGCTGTGTGGCGGTGAGGGGACGGCCTTGGGTGATGGACCTTGCTGACCTGGAGCTTGCTAAGTAGGTTAGGATGAGTAGTTAGTGAACCCTGGGGATCCACCTGTTTCCCACTCCCCAGAGCTGGAACTACAAGTATGTGCTACCATGCATGACTTAAAAATAAATAAATGCAATAAACCTGGGTCCTGCGAATTGAACTCAGGTCTGTATGTCTCAAAGTAAATATTTTATCAACCTAGTCTCTCTCTAGCCCTAAACTACCTAAGGACTACAGCTGATGTTCAAATATTCTACCTGGAGCACCTACTGCTGCTTTTGAGAACATTACTGAGGTTGTTTATATGACTTTGGTGATAAAAAACAAAAAGATTAACCACCCTGGGAAGCCCCTCTTAACACTGGCTGGAACACCTTGTCAGGAAGCACTGTTTAAAGAACAGGTCTTCATAGAAGATCAGTACTCATGACCAAGACTCCTTGGCTCCTTTAGGACCTGAGGTAACCTATAAATCATTATCCAAGGAAGATTACATAAAACTCCCTTCATTTTAAAGTCATTGATCTTCTTTGAAAAAATTGTAATATACCTACCCAGTGCTCTGATTGTTCCAGTAAGATCAGGCAGAGCACCGTCTGTCTAGGGAAAGTGGGTAACAGACAATGTCGGCAGACGTCTTTTTGGCCAAATGCCCCTCGGCCATTGCTCTGTTTTCCTGATTTGGAGCTAAGGAGGTTCATAGAGTGGTGATGGGGTGACAGCCACTGAGCCCACAGGTTCCATGCAATCCATGGGTACCTGGTATGTCAGGAGTTCAACTCACCTTTTCCAGGACAGCTGAACACCTGGTGGATCACTAGGCATCTTTCCAGCCTTGCCTACGCGTTTACCTGCAAAGCCTTGCTTATGCATGCTGTTGTTTCCAGCTTCTCCCATCTGGGAAGAGGGAAGTAGCTCCTTCACCCTCCAACATGAACTGCTGGGATCTACTGAGATGGCCTCGAAATGAGCCAGGTCTAAGTTCTCTTCCAGTTAACCAGAATGACTTCCTGGGGAAATGCTAGTTTGGGGGTTAAAATGTAGCTTTTGGGAACAAATCTTTACCGCAGTCTGGAAGAACATATCTGTATTTGATTCTAGCTAACAGCACTGCCAGCGATCCCTGCTCCTCGACGGAGCTGACCAAGATCACACTGCTCATGGACTGGGGTCAGGGGTCAAGAGGCTGTCTGCCTCGAAGACATCATTTTGGAAGGGAGGTGGGCAGCGACACCTGGAAACTTCAAAATAGCTAAAGTCTTTCAGAGAGAGAAAAGTATTCTTCTGCCTGACCAATACAGTTCTCTCTCCTTTGAAGGTGGCTGAGACTCTATTACACTGTTTCTTGCCCAGGGCTCAGAAAGGGTGGCCACACTGTCAGGTGAGGAGGCACAGCTGCAGAGAGGCGTGATGTGTGTGGCACCTGCCAAGTGTGTCAATTGTGAACTTCAGGTAAGCCTGAGAAACTGTGTAAGTTGAAGTATTCATTAGTAATAATAATAAGAAAAAAAATCCCAACCCAACAATAGCCCTGCGCAATGTTGAATGTTACAGACATTTTATCAAAGAGGAAGCCAAGCAAGCAAATGTTGAAGCCCCTTAAAATGTAGACTTCTGCCTATTTTTAAACAAACAACAAACAAACAACCCCAAAGTATAAGAGTGTTGTCTAAATTTGAATTCGGTTGGATGGGTCATGCTTTATGTGTTGTGCGTATTTTACATAAGACACTTGTGAATGCACTTTAGTGAGTGTTGGGGCGAAATTAGAATGTCTTAACACTCTGAAGCAATTTCCCGTTAAATTGTCACCATCCATTTTGTCACAGGGGTTTCTGGGGGACATTTAAAGCGCCCTCGTTCTTGCATTCTTCTTTATAAGAAACTGAAGAAGTGGAGAGAATCTTTAGAAAGCCCCATTTTCTGGTGCGGAATGGACTCCATTCTTCAGAAAACAGCCAGACTTCCTTGGCAACAGCCTGACAAACCTCAACCTCAGAGTTGAGATGCAGGCAGGAAAGTAGCATCGCTAGCCACAGCTAATCCTTCCTGAGGACACTTCAGGCTGACCCCACTGACAACCTGCGGGACGACTGTTGTTAGCATAGAAAACAATTCTGGAAGATTCTGAAGTACTCTAGGAGAGCTCCCCAGGTGTGTTCCTATTCAGGTACATACACGCAGATGTGCACACGAGTAAAGACAGAAGTCTGTCACAGAGTGACATCTGTCACAGACAAAGTCTCCCTCAAACACCCAGGCTCTTACTCACCACTGGGATGTCTACCTTCAGTGACTGTATGTCACAACCCACAGGCATCTGGGTGGGGAAGGAGGGTGCCAGTGGGTGGGGACCTCTTTGAGACTGGAAAAGTCATTTCTTTTGGCAGATAGTTTGAGGTGAGATTTCAGAGAGTACGGACATGGGGGGCAGGGCTTACTGTTTTCTTCTGTAAGTTTTTTTGGGTTTTTTTAGGGGTAAACAAAGGACAAGCTGGTGTTTCCTGCAGAAGTAGATTCATTTTACATTGGCTTACTGACATGATGGCTGTTGCAGGGGCTTTAGGAACTGCTGCTATCTACTAGGGCTTTAGAGAGGGAAAAAACTTTGAAAAAAGGAAGATATTTTACGCTCCACATGTCTAACAAGGGTGTGTGGGGCCAATTTACAGCAGGGGCTTAATATATTTTTGATGAAAATTGCTGCAATGTGGCACACAGATTAAAGAGAAAACAGCTCTTTTGTAATGACAGCAGTGGATTCTGAAATGAAGCCCAGCTGGTACAAAGATCCTACATGGATTTCAAGAGATGTACCCTCTTCCCAGGCTCCACCCAGCATGGAAGAGTCCTCCAGGCTGCAGGCCTTATTGATTCTCTATGGGGGAGACTCCTGGGACTCCACTGTCTAAAGAATCATGGTGGAAACCTCTAATGACACAAATGTGTTGAAAAGCCAGCCAAGCAATCTGGACAGGTCACAGTGAGGATCATCAGACCCAAACCTATATCAAACACCTAATGTCACACAGGGACCCATCCGGCAGCACTGACAGTGGTATCCCTCTATACCAGCAATATAAGGTCTTTATAGTTGTATGCTCTGAAATGATCACACATCACAGAGAAAGGATTTATCCAGGATTGGGGATGTAGCCCAGTTGGTAGAGTGCTTGCCTAGCATGCACGAAGCCCTGGGTTCTGCCCATGCAAACCTGGAGCGGTGGAACATGACTGTATTTCTATAACTCTCAAGTTGGGGGCAAGAGGATCAGAAGTTTAAGGTTATCCTTGTTTACACAGAGAGCTTGAGGTCAGCATGAGATAGAGGTCCTGTCTGAAAAACCAAAATACACAAACACGCAAACAAAAGGATATTCACCCGAGCTGAGCGTGGAGGGTTTGGCACAATAAGACTGACGAATAAATGGTGGCTACAGTAAAGGCTCAGAAATTAGGTTCCCTAGAGTTCATTTTATATATGACCCGGGGCACGGACAAAAGCCTTATAAGAATTCTCTCTCTCTCTCTCTCTCTCTTAGGCGCACTCTGGGCCTTGTGCATGTTAGGCAATCCACTCTAACAAGATGCTCATCTCAATAACATTAGGTCAGTTATTCAATTCCCACGAATCTAATTTTCTCATCTGTAAAATGGGTTGACAACTCATAGGGTCATCAGGGTACCTCATGGTGATAACATCAAAGCACCCAACTTCCTAAAATGATTCTAGTTGAGATTATTTGTGGAGATGACAGCCTTCAATGGGATGTGACAGTTCAAAATATGCATCTTGTGTGAGACCGAAGTTTTAGAGCATGTCTCAAAGTTAGCATAGTTTTACTTCTATCTATCTATCTATCTATCTATCTATCTATCTATCTATCTATCTATCTATCTATCATCTATCTATCCATCCATCCATCCATCCATCCATCCATCCATCCATCCATCCATCCATCCAAGGTCTCACTAAGTGGTCTTGACTGGCCTTTAAATCACAGAGATCTGCCTGCATCTGCCTCCCGAGTGCTGGAATTAGAAGCATGTACCACCTATCCTGGCAGTTAGCATTATTGTAAAGGAGTAAAAGCCGTGATAAGACAAATTCATATCCATGTGGTGGACATTTAACTAACCAGAGCCCAGTAAGGTTGAAGTCCCGGCTCTCAGAGTGTCAAACATGTCAGCAGGTTCATGCTACCTGTGTGGAAAACTGAGCTGGGTATCTGAAGAGCCAGGTGACAGGCCCTGGTGAGGATCACTTGGCATCTAATAATGTCACAGGGCCCTGAGCATATCAATTCCAGCCATGACACAAGGCAACTGACAAATCTCTTCAACAAGTCAGGAGCACATAATACAACAGGAAGGCGTGCATTTCACCCTTTGGCTCCAAGGAGACATAATCCCAATTGCGTCCTCAATGGGAGGCCATGTCTTCCCATTCACAGTAAGGATGCTGAGCAGAGAGCATTGTGGGTTGGGCTGTGAACACACAGGGGGAGGGATCGAGAAGAGAGCATTTTACTGTTTGAGAATAATTCTCTGTATAGAACGGTGCGCGTGATGGCAGGAACTTGCCACTTAGATACCTCAACGAGAGGAAAAGAAGACGTGACTTAAGTGCTCCCTTAATCCTTGACCCCATCAAAGCCACTTCAAAGATGTGACACTTGAACCTAACAGGTGGGTTTTAGGGATTGCCTCCCTCAAAACCCAACAGTTTTGAGATGATCTAACTATAGACAAAGCATTTCCTGTAAATTTTAATGGCAGTGATAAAGGTACTGATATTTGGGATTGTTAGATGAACAATATTATGGAGATGGTGAAGCTACCTGAAGCCCAGCATCTGCTTGAGAACACCCAGATGCTGACAAAACATGACGGAGGGACTGACCGCAGAAGTGCGGCACTGCCTCTGTAAGTGAATTTCCGTGGCGTGTTTATTGTAGCTAAAAATGAAAATCTACTTACTTTGAGCGTTGGTCCTGAATACTTATTCAAAATGCTGAGCCATATGAAATTGCTATTTTTGTAAGTAAAACATGAGTTAATGCTGACGATGCTGGGGTTCTGGTCCTTTGGTAGAGCGAGTCTCTAGCATGTATGAAAGTTGTGGGTCCGATTCCCTAACACCATAAAAACACAAGGGACAAACAAACAAACAAAACCAAATCCTCAAAAGAGCAAACTCAACCCAACCCGAGGACCTTCGAAGTAAGTTTCGTTTCTGATATCCTCTCCATCACCAAAGAGAGCTAAACAGTGAATGAAGTTCAGTTCCCAGAGTAGTTGGGCAGGACTCTCCAGAGAGAGGGCACAAGAAGTTAGATAAGCAATCATTGCCCCTCAGTTACTGCCTCTGTCTCAAGTCTATTAAAAGCATTGAAACGATGAAAGCCACAGAAAGGCACAACATTACCCGCCTCTGTCTCTATGGTTGAACCCATGGATCACTGGCCACTATGCACGCTCCAATAGTCAGTCATTTACCTGGAAACCCTGTTACGCCCACGTCATGTCCTTCATCATCGATGAGCCCAAAACAGCTCATGGTTGATCCAACAAAAGTCCGGATTTCCCCCAGGTCAGATGGGAGAAACCTCCAGGTTGACATTCTACCAATTTCTCAGTGTGTTTCCAGTCTGACTTCCAAAATGAAACACAATCACCATACTTCTGTTTGGCACTGAAAATAAGGATGCTGTCTAGTTTAACGGGGCTGTATAAATGCTTCTCCCTGTTTTTTTTTTCAGTATTTAGAAACAGACTCAGATCTTGGGTGCATGTTAGGTAAGCCCTTTCTCATTGAGCTACACCTCAAGACTTTTAAAAGCTTTCTTTATTATAATCCTGATCCTTCATGTGTGTTTGTGTGTTTATGTGTGTATATGTGCCTGTGCATGCAGAGTCATGTGGAGGTCAGAGGATAACTTGGGGGTCTTTCCTTAGGTGCCGTGTGTGTGTGTGTGTGTGTGTGTGTGTGTATGTATGTATGTATGTATGTGGTCACATGTATGAGTGTGCACACATGCCTGTGTGCATGTGGAGGTCAGACAACCTTGAGTCCTCAGGTGTCGTCAGCTTTATAATTCTGATCCTTTACCAGGCTCATGTATGGCCTTCACCCATGAAATCGGTTAAACTCAAATATCTCGTAAGTTTACTTTTCTTATCTGGGCAGATTAAAAGCAGCTGGATCTCTGGGTCTCTAAGTAATTAGTTTAAGCAGTTAACACAGTTAACTTAAGCACGGGTTCTAGGGTTTCTTTCCAAAGCCTTTTGTTCCGTGGCTAGCAGGAGCATTGCAACCCTTGCCAGGTCTACTGTTGGCCCCAGTCCCCTGAGATCCAAGCCTCGAAGAACACAGTTAAAAGCACCACCTGGACTGTATTGTTAAACAGAATTCTGTGTGTGAAGGACTTTATATAATGAAACTATCAACTTCTAAAGCCAATTACTTTTACGAGTTTTAAGTTATATTTGTTGCTGCTGTTGTTGGATCAACGGCTCTTTAAGTGATCCATAAGAAAGTTTATCGTAACACTATGAACCAACTTCATGCTCCAAGTGGCCTGACGATCAAGGTGACCCATTCTGCTTTCAAAGCTGAAGTAACCGAACTCTGAAGGTAACTAGAGAAATGTCCATCAAGTGTGCCCTGTGTGTGCGTGAAAGAAAAAGAGTTGACTGAGAAGGAAACCCCCAAGTCTAAGGAGGGAAGCAGCAACACTCTGTCTTCATTGGATACAGAATTTTCAGGTTCCTGTAATGAAAACTGAAAAGCAAAATTGTGGCCCAGAAATAGCATGAGGTAGGAGACCGGCGAGGGATGGAAGACCAGAAGGAGCTGGACGGCATCTTTAGTCCCACTTTCTGTAGAAAGCAATGAATAACTGGTGGTCGGAATCAATCAGTTTGCGTCCACCGAGGAGGACAAGGGGTAGCTACAGCTGATTCCAATTGTGGTCCTTTATGAGTCTTTTTCCACAGGGAGGCCCTGGGGCAGCCTGTGACTCAACATTTAAACAGAAGCAAACACACTTCCACACTGACCTGCTTACGTTTCAGGAAAACTAAAGAAAAAGGAGAAAATGGGAAACACGAAACCAAATATTTACGTCAGTACAAATCTTTACAGGAAACAAAATGGGGCGGCAAGGATTGTACTTACTCTGTCATTCAAAACACAATGCATTATCAAATTCAGGGTCCAGATTTCCTTCATTTTAGTAAGCAGCAGAATCTGGTTGTTTTTCTCTTTCAGACCTTCACAATCGACACTTTTTTTTTTTTATGTTACATGTGCCTCCAACGTGGAATGCTCTTAAATGTCCCCATGTGTTCAGGGCTGTCTGAATAGTTCAAACATGAAAGAAGCCATTTCTTAGTGTAGATGTCTTAATGATTACCTGTCCCTTTTTAAGAAGGCAAAGAGTGGACCAGGAGCCCCTGTGTGGTCTTAGCAATCATGAACTGTATTCTAAAGACTTGGGTTTTTTTTCCTTCTGCAAAGCCCTGTGTATGGAGGGTCACAGATGCCCGTGTGCTTAGTGAATGACTTGACAACGAGAGATGAGGTTGAAAACTATATATTCTCTGTCTTAAAGGTTTAACAAGTCTGTGGCCATGGCCCAGAGCTGGAGCACTTAGTTGCCCAGCTCATGTGAAGCCCTGGATTAAAGTCCCAGAACATCATTATTTTTGTTTTTAGCAGAGGTTTAGAACAAGGGTGAGTGAGGTGGCTCAGATGGTAATGGCACTTGCTCACAAGCCTGACAACCCAAGTTCAAATCTCCAGGATGCACACAGTAGAAGGAGAGAAGCAGCTTCTGAGAGTCATCCTCCGGCACCTCACAACACCACTGTCATGGCACACGCTCTCCACTGTCCACTCGTAAAAAATAAACCGTAACAAAAAACTAAAACCAAAAACAGAGAGAGAGAGAGAAAGAGAGAGAGAGAGAGAGAGAGAGAGAGAGAGAGAGAGTGCCATTCCTTTTCAGGTGCCACTCAGGACTTTACCATGCGGGAGTATATGGTTTGAATCTTAAATACTACCAAGGTGAATGTGCTAACAACCCAGTTGCCAGCCTCTGATATTGCTGGGAGGTAATGGAACCTTTAAGAGGCAGGGCCCAATGGAAGAAGGTAAGTTGTTGGAGGTGTGCCCTCGACACACCTCAGGACCTAGCCCCTCCTTTCTCTCTCCCTTTGCTCTCCAGTTGTCGGAACACTGGCAGGTGTCTTCGGTTATGCACTCCCCACCTGAGGGTGCGGCTCTGCCACAGACCCAAGCAACAGGGCCAAGCAACCGTGGACCCAAAACTCTGAAATCATGATCCAGAATAAACCTTCCCTAGCTGTAAGTTGCTTATCTTAGGTGTCTTACCACAATGATGAAAAAGTCAGCCAACACAGGAGGCTCTCTCATCCTTGGAAGACTCTGTGCCGGAGGCAAAACAGTCAGGAAGGCCTCTGGTTCACTTGTAACTGAAAGCTCAACCATCTTTAATTTTTGAAAAGAATGGGAGATAATGACTCCAGAATGGAAGCCTAGTTTTATAAATAGCCAGTTGCCCAGAATGAGTCACAAGCTTGGAGTGCTGAGTCGTAAACAGCAGAGATCCCACTTGTTTTGCAAGCAGTCACCCTGGTGAGCACAGGCAAGCAGGCAGATTGCTTTAGTGGCCCCAGTATTTTGGGCCCCTATTTGCAAAGTTGGAGGAAAGTCCCGGTGGAAAGAAAACACAGAAAGACATTATGACGTTTGTAACATGATGTATCCAGGTGGGGCAGGAACTCGGGAACCGGGTCTAGTACCAGTGGGCGGGCTACCGATGTCTGGTTTCACTGACACCGATAAAGCCAGTAGTGGTGGAAAAGCCCACCCTTTGCACAGGGTTTCATCATCTCACGATTCTGCCTTAAGTTATAATGAGTCGACAAACAAGGCTGCTAAGGCACACTACCAAGGGACATGGAGGATGCTCAGTTAAACTTGAACTTCCAAGCAATTTGTATTTCACACTTACATACTTATCAAGAAACGATTTGTTAATCATTTACCTGAGGTTCAAATTCAACTAGGCGCCGTTTTTGTTTGTTTGTTTTCTAAATATGCAACTTGATTCCCAAAACAAGGCTGTGGGGAATGAGACACAAAGGCAGAAGGGGGGGTGGAGAGCAGAGCAAAAAGCACAGACTCAGAAACAATGGGCTTTTGCCCTTGGTTTCAACAAGAATGGTTTCCACAGGTGTATGTATTTAAATATTTGGTGCGCAGCTGGTGGAATTTTTGGGAAGGAGTAGGAGGTGTGGCTTTGTTGCAGGAGGCGTGCCCCAAGGGGGCAGGCTTTGAGTTTTCAAAAGCCCATACCATTCCCAGTTTAGCTCTCGCTGCCTTGTGGTTGCGTCTCAAGATGTGAGCTCTCAGCGACTGCTCTGGCACCATGCCTTCCCGCCTGCTGCCGCGCATCCCTTCCATGATGGCCATGCACTTTAGCCCTCTCGAACCAGAAGCCTCCAATAAACTCATGACAAATTGCTTTGGTCGCGGTGTTTTACCACAGCAAAAGAAAAGTAACAAAGATGCGGACCAATGGAAAGTCTCAACACATGTCCCAGTGAAGAAGGCAGAGCTGGGAACAGGTTTCAGACTTGGATTAGCATCCAAGAGAGACCCAAACTGAAGAGAGCAAAGCCAAGGTGAATGTGTGTCCACACAGGCTCACCTGTCTGGGCCTGTCTGAAATTCCAGGTGCTTCCTATAAGGAGTGGAAAGTGTTAAATGGAAGCAGACAGAGACTCTCAGGCAGGTTGTCACAGGTCTGAGGTCTCCATATGTGGGCTCCTCAGATACCAAGGAGACAGAGGCAAGAACAGTGGACACTTAAGACTGTTCCCTTTAGAAGGGAACTGGGTATATGAAGTAGTTTGAATGTAATTGGCCCCATAATCTCACAGGGAGTGGCACAATTAGGAGGTGTGGCTTTGCTGGAGGGAGTATGGCCTTGCTGGAGCAAGTGCATCGCTGTGGGGGTGGGTTTTGAGGTTTCCTACCGCCCAGTGTCTCAGTTGGCTTCTTGTTGCTTGCAGCCAAGATGTAGTGAGCACCATATCTGCCCACACGCTGCCATGCTCCCTACCATGATGATAATGGACTGAACCTCTGAAACTGTAAGCAAGTCACCTCAATTAGATGTTTTCCTTATAAGCGTTTCCATGCTCGTGGTGTCTCTGCACAGCAATAAACACTAAGACAGTGTGTGACACAGGGAGTTGTGGTCTGGTTGATTCTGAACACCAAGGATGCTTTTTGTCTATACGGTATCTGAGTCCTGGGGCTCAGATCAACATCACCTTAGGTGCTCCCAAACCCCCCATACAGGTAAGTGGTAGAATTTCAATTCCTCAGCATCACTGGGTCCAGCTGTGGCAAAGACACATAGGCAGAGAGCAGGAGGGACTGCTGAAGATATCTTGTAGCTGGGGACCTTTGGCATGGAGCATGCTGCTTCTTAAATTAGCTACAACTTCAAAACTGAAGAGACTATCTACTTTCTCATATGCATGTCTTGCTACAGCTGGGTAAGTGTCTGCCACCAGGGTCCCTCTCCATTTCTTTCTCTGCTTTTCCTTCTGGCACAGAGTGGCATTTGGTCCCTGTTTGCTGGTGTATAACTCCTCTTATATTTTTCTTTATCCTAAATATTGGGATAATAGAAGTTTAAGATGGAAGGCCAAATGCCATTTTCAAAAATCAAACTTGGTGCAACTGTTTGTTGTGGGGACAGGGTTCCTTCAGCTCCATCTCCGGGAGTAAGTAAGGTCTTGGAGACTAGGCAACCTGGATGCTTCAGAGGGAGAGGGGTGGGGATGGTCAGGGGCTGGTTCTGAGAGAGCTGACTCTTAAGCTGCTTAAGGCGGGAGATGACTCAGTGGTTAGGAGCACTTGTTACTCTTACAGAGGGCCTGGGTTTGGTCCCCAGAATCCACATGTTGGCTCACAACCATCCATAACTCCAGTTTCAGGGGATCCAACCCCTTCTTCTGACCTCCACGGATACCAGGCATACAAAGAATGCAGACATATAAGCCAGCAAAACACTCAATCTATAAAATAAAATAAATCTTAAAAATAAAAAATTAAAAAATGAGGGCAATCATTTCTTCCTAACAGGACTGCTGGAGAGAACTAGATGACATGTGTATTTATTTATTGTTAATATCGTATGAGTGCTTTAGAATTTGAGCAGCACCTCCAGAAATTAATTTTTATTGTATATTATTGTATATTCATGTGTGTGCCTGCGTGTGTGCGGAGGGAGGAGAACACTCGGGGGGGAGGTAGCTTCTCTCCTTCCACCTTCACTAGGCAGGTGCAGCAAGTACCTTTACCCCCGCGCCGTTTAACTTCTTTCTGGCCCCTTAAGCAGCAATTTTCAAATGCAAAGAATCATGACCTAAATGACAAAAATGTCTCATCTCTTATTTTATTCTGCAACAAATAGTGTTAGACACATGGATGTCATGGTGTTAAGAAATGGTAAATCTTCTTGTAAATGTTCTCGTCTGAAATGTGTGTTCTGAGTCGCTTCATGATAGGAGCTAATGAACTCGACATTTTTTTTCTTCCTACATTATGGCTGATGTGTGTGTGTGTGTGTGTGTGTATATGTGTGTGTATGTAAGTTATGGGGTACCCTATATTTCTATGTCTATATACACTGAACCGATACTAAATGCCATGTTTTTGCATATAATTAAGTACTTATCTTGCAAGTATGAGGAGCTGAGTTCAATTCTCCAGAACACAGTTTTCTTTTTCTTTTTCTTTTTTAAAAAGAAAAACAAAACACAGGGTGCAGTGACTTGGGCTTGTAATACCAATAGTGGGGAGACAAAGGAAGGTGTTCTTTGGAATTTTCTGGCCAGCCAATTTAGTTTAATGGGCAAATTCTAAGCCAGGGAGAGACCCTATTTCAAAAAACAAGGTGCCCAAGGAGTAACAGCTGAGACCGTGCTCGGACTTTTATACACACGTGTGCATATGTGCTCCCACATGTGCGCCTACAAGCACACGAGCACACAACACACAAACAAAATAAGATTGAACCCATAGTTTGCCATGGCCCTTTACAGATTGATTACCAGGTTGCAGCGGGGTGGATTCCCAAAAATAAACCAAAGCAAAACCAGGTCCCCTGTTTTGAAGTTGGAAGAGTTAATGTTCTCAGGCGTAGTGCCATGAGAAAGATTCTGTCAGCAGATGTTGGGGAGATGGAGGACTTAATGACCGCGCTTGCTATCACAACAGTGGAGAGGGCTAATTAGCACGGGGAGGCTGGCTCTGGCGGAGGGTGCGACACTGGTGAACACGGGGTGGCAGCTGAAAATTACTACGGCTGCCACCTGACTCCACTGCGCTTTCCGTACCTCCGTCCTCCCAGAGTTAGGATGGAACCAGCTAGTACCACCCAGCAGTTCAGTCTGTAACCAGGTAGGTATGCACGGACATCGTCCCACTACAGCCCAGTGGGCACCCCAAGAGTCAGATCTTATTGCTGCAAACGGTCTTTATAGAAGAGAAAACAACGTGCGGTGTGTGTGGGGGGGCTTCACACAGAGTGGGTGCAGAGCAAAATCTACTGGAGGGACTTGAATTCACATACCCACATCAGCCCACGTAATGCAGGCAAACCAGGGTGCTGGCCTCTTCGCAGGGCATCCACAGAAAGGTGTTACAGAGTAAGTCGGGGTGAGGAAACCCAGCTTTCTCCCATGAAATGCCTCTGAAGAGTCTGTCAAATGTTCCTTAGGTCTGGGCCTTGTTTCCTCATTTGATGATCAGGAAGGGTGGCTCCGTCATTCTCATCTCTCGTTAGGGCCTTAGGGCATTTGGCAACTGAATTGCTACAGTGTGGATCTGGACTGTTCTCCAGAGGCCTAAGGGTTGAAGATTTGGACCCTGGCTTTGTGTTACTGGTAGACGGTGGGAACCTTAAGTGGCCATCTAATGAGAGGTATGAGGGAGACTTGTCCAGAAAGGCACTGCAGGGACCAGGCCTCTTCTCTCCCCTCCCACTTCCTAGCCAAGACACGGGTGACTACACTTAGAAAAAAAATTTATATTTATGTACGTATGTATGTGCATGTGTGTGGTCATGGGTGTGTGGCAGTGGAATCTGGAAGAGAGCAACAGACTCTCCGGAGCTCACAACAGGTGTTTGTGAGCTGCAGGATGTGGATGCTGGGAGCCAGAGCAGCGAATGTCCTTCATCCCTGTGCCATCTTTCCAGCTCCAGCGTGAATGATTCCTCCACTGGTTCCAGTGTGGCCAATCTCCACAGGCACCAGGCAGTAGGATTAACTTGTCAGGGACGGAAACCTCTGGAACTCTGAGCCAAAGCGAAACTGTTCTCTTTAAAGTTGACTGTCCTAGGTTTTCTTATACCGATAGAAAGCTGACCCACATACAAATAAATGTACATATATAACCTATAAAGCCACAGCAACCTTACTAACAATACCAGGGAAATTGTGGCTCCCAGAGAAGAGAAATGGTTTGGACTAGTTGATTTTTGATATTTGTTTCCAGTCTATCTAATTTTTTTAATCCATTCCTCCCTCCCTTCCTGGGACCCCTACTTCCTTCTTGTTATGCCACAAGGTCTCACTATGTTGCCCAGGTTGGCCCTGAACTTGTTCTCTTGAGTAGCTGGGACTCCAGGTGCATGTCACGGTGCCTGGTTAGATATCTTTTCCACAACCATGTTAACCTAGATCTGCTTATACTCTCGTGTGTCAGTACGGCTTTAAGGATACCAGGAAAGCATTCACTCTTTTGAAAAAAGCAGTTACATATATGTTCTAGGAAATCAAAAGAAAAGATTCATTGAGCTAAGCCGGGAGGGCTGACTTGTGAAACGGGTGTGACTTTAGGAGCAGGGACTAAAGTAGCTGAAACATTGCTATGGCAATGATAAATAACAATTTGATTCAAAATGGGTTTGTTCAAGGTTAGAAGTTCATTTATTTCCCACTTCCTCCCTGACTAAGTGGGATATGAAGAAGGAAAGGCACCGTCATAATAGCAGTCGGGTATTTCTTGTCTGAAGAATAATACCTTAAAATGAGTTAATTTAATCCAATTAGTTTTCAGATGAAATTATTTAATTACTAATGACTTCTGCCTTGTCAGGTTCTGTTGGGTTTTCACAGTCTAACCCCAATTTAGCTAATCAGGACCCTCCTTTTAAAAATGCCACTTTGCAATGATTTCAGAAACAGAAATAATTAAATACTTGCTTTACCCAAGAATAACCTTAGTAAGAAATGAACAGGAATTAAATGAGGAAAAGGAAAGAGTCATAAAAAAGACGAGCAGATGGAGACAGAGTTCATTTCTGAGCGGAGACATTGCTACATCAAATATGTCATTGACTTCAAATTGTTCTGTATATTTATTATAACTCAACCAAAATCTCAGATTTTTTTTTTGATACAGGGTCCCTCTATAAAGCCTTGGCTGTTCTAGAACTCACTACGTAGACTTGGTTTGCTTCAAACTCACAGAGATCTGTGTGCATCTGCCTCCTGAGTTTTGGGACAGCAAAGGGATTTAACTAAATGCTTTTTTATAGTTATTTTAGAAATGTCAACTGGAGGAAGAGCTATGGGAGCCAAAGAGAGTGATGTGATATACTGAAATCTGTCTACAAGCAGTAAGAATGGAAGGTTGCAATGGCGCATTCACTACACAGCAGAAAAAAATAACGACATCTTGAGATTGGCGGGCAAATGGATGGAGCTAGAAAACATCATATTGAGCAAGGTAACCCAGACCCAGAAAGACAAATATCATATGTACTCACTCATTAGTGATTTTTAGACATAAAGCAAAGAAAAACCAGCTCATAATTCACAATGCCAGAGAACCTAGACAACAATGAGGACCCCAAGAAAGACATACATGGATCTAATCTACATGGGAAGTCAAAAAAGACAAGATCCCCTGAGTAAATTGGGAGCATGGGGACTATGGAAGAGGGCAGAAGGGGGGGGGAGTAGAGAAAACTATATAGCTCAATAAAAAAAGAATGGAAAGTTGTGCAGGTGGAGGAAGACTGTATAAGTAAGAGGGGGAGTAAGGGGGGAGGAAGACAGGGTAACTAAGAGGGGGGATAAGGGGCAGCAGGGCAGAAAGCGTCTTCAGAGCTATTATCTGCTATGAAACAGGAGGAAAGGAGGGGTTACTACTAATGGAAGTTCCCTGCCTCACAGTTAGACCAATATATATTTTAAGAACATTTACCTACTTCTTATTTTCTGTGTGTGTGTGTGTGTGTGTGTGTGTGTACACGCGTCAATGGCTGTAGAAGTCAGAGGACAACGTTTGGGAGTCAGCTCAGTAGTTCTATGATGTGGGTGCTGGGGACCGAACTCAGGTTGGGCAGCTTGACAGCCAGCACCTTCACCTACTCAACCATCTTGCCAGCCCACCTACAAACATTTTTAGAAATTATATAATTACCGTAAAAAAGAACTTCCCTAAACATGTAGAAAGCCAGTATTTAAATATTTTGGTAGAAACGAAGTCTTTATAAGCATTAAATATTTCGAAATTAAAAATGAAGATGATGACTAAAAAATTGCCCATTAAAAACTTAAGATTAAGGAACAGATTAAATACCAAGGCCTTGAGAAGGCATGTACATTTGTGTTGCATAGGGTTTTAAGTATCTGTTGTAAACACCAGACTAATAGCGGGAAGACAGTTTATTAATGAACAATTGGACACTGGCATCATAATTCTTTGGGGGTTTTGTTTTGTTTTGAGACACAGTTGTACTACATAACCCAGGGTGACCTTGAACTCAGGATCCTCTTGCCTCTGCTTCCTGAGTTCTGGGATTGTAACCATGTGCTATAAGGCTCCACTCCCTTGAAATTCTTAACGACTGCCCAGTCTTCCTAACGAACCTATAAATATGAATTAAAATTTCAAAAGGTGCTGTAGCTCACAGGGAGCGCTAAGCTAGCACATGGAAGGCCTTGGGTTTGTCCCCACCATCATGAAGCCAACTAAGTAAAGTAATATTTATTCTGCATTGTGTTCTGATTTAAAAAGAAATCATAGCTCTATAAATGAAATAAAGGTATGATCAACATTTAGATGGCGTGTCTTGGTTACTTTTCTGTTGCTGAGCCACAATACCCTGCCAAAAACAACTAAGAGAAGAAAGGGCTATGGCTCATAGTTCCAGAGCGACACAGTCAGTCACAGAGAGGAAAGACTGGCCACACAGCAAGTCAGTCAGGAAGCAGAGAACAAACAGGAAGTGGGACCTGGCTATGAAACCTCAATTCGTGACTCCAGTTAGGGCCTTCCTCCAGACAGACTCCACCTCCTAAAGGTTCCACAGCCTCTCCAAACAGTCCTCCCAGCTGGGGACCAGATGTTCAAACACGTGAGCCCGTGGGTGACACTTCACACGCAGGCCGCAATAGATGCGAGCATCCACAACACACATGACTGAAATATTTTCCAATAGTTTGCAACCTAGAAATTTCTCTTCTAAGACTCTACACCATACAGATAGCCAGAAACTCCCCTGGAAATTTATCTAGAAGGATGTCCGTAAACAAAAAAAGTAAACAAAAATATGTTCAACAAGAAAGGACAGATTAAAGTTTAAATTATTGATGGCATAACCATACCAAGGGAAATTATATGGGCATTAAAAATCATGTTTTATAAATAATGTTTAATGACAAAGAAAAAAATCTTCATAAGTGAGAGACCAAAGATACAAAATGAAATGCTGTATGATCTAATGCTATGAAAATCAAGATTTCACATGTCATCTTACGGGCATGGAAACGATTGGAGCAAATCCTTTCCAAGTGATACCTGAGGAACCATCTTGGATGGTCCTAAAAACATGTGTATATATATATATATATATTTAACTTTCCAAAATACACATTTTCAGGATTGAAAAGGACAAGCTACCTTATCTGACTCATCACTGACTTCCATTGTTGGTTCTGTAACCTATTTGCTTCATGGCCCTAAACCAATCGCTTATTTAAGTTTTGATTTCTTCAGCCAAAAACAGCAACTGACAAGGCAAGCTTTGCAAACCATAAATCTGCATACAACTCTAAGCCATTATTATCACTGATATTGTTATTAGGTTTCGGGGATCTAGAGATCCACTTCAGTTCGCAGGGTGCTTACTCAATGTTTGCAAAGCCCCAGATTCAATCCTCAACAATGAACAAATTGAGCACGGTGGCATATACATGCAGTCCCATTAGTGGGGGGAGTAGAGGCAGGAGGATCAGAATTCCAAAGTCATCTTCAACTACATAGGAAGTTCAAGACCAACTGGGGCTACATGAGTCAATGTCTCAAATGTGCACACAGAGAGGGAGGATTTTATGTTGGGAGGGAGCTGTTTAGGACTCCAACCTAAATGGATCTTGCAGATTTAAGAAAAAATGTATTAGTGCATTTCTGAGAAATCCCAGCCTGAAGAACACCTTAAAGTTCATGTACTTGATTCATCAGGCAGGCACCATCCTTGTTATTGGTCACTACGGGACACACCCATCCTGGTCTTCAACCAGTGGCTAAATGACTTCACAGCCCAGAGAGGAATGACAGGTAGCATCTAGGTGAGGCAGACAAGAGAAAGTTTCAACCAAGAATGGATGTCCTGGCTGACACAGCACGGGCATGACACCTGAGAAGAGCATACATGTGCCCTCAAACAGGCTGCAACTCGCAGGCAGGAGTAACTCATGGTAGAACACATCTACCTTTATGCATACGGTGCCTCAGAAAGGACATAGCTCTCTGCCAACAGTACCCTGCAAAAGCCGGAGATCATCGGCAAAGAAACTTAAGAGGCCGACTTTGTAATTTGCTCGACAAAGGTGAAATTGGCCCTGGGAACTTGGGCACGTAGCTCGTGAGTAATGACGGCATACACTAGTTGGATGAATTTTCTTATCAAACAAAATAAGTGACATAGCTTATTAAGTCCCATGCTCAACGGTAGCATTGATTCATAGCCAGGGCTGTTCTATAATCAGGACTGAGGGGTACAGTGGGGTTCTAGCTCTCCCTACCCCATTTCTCCTCTCTAGCCATTGGCATCTGAGGATAGTTATAACTTAGTTTGTGAAGGCCCAGACATTCATTTGTCAGAGAGGCTGGACAATTTCCCCATGTTCTCAGTTATCCAGCATTCATTCACGCATTTATCCGTTTACATATCCATCCATCCTCCATCCATCCATCCATTATCCATATATCTATACATCCTCCATCCATCCATGCATCCATTATCCATACATCCTCATCCATCCATCCATCCATCCATCCATCCATCCATCCATCCATCCATCCATTATCCATGCATTCATGCATCCATCCATTATCCATCCATCCATCTACTTACTCTTCAAATAACTGTTGCCTAAAATAGCCCCTCCTCCATGTCTCTGTTGACCTCACTGCTTTCAATGAACATGCATCAATGTGTAAGTGAAGGGTGCATATCACAGGGCGCAACCTTTGCAGGTACCATACCATGCCTAAGCCCCGAGATTTTATTATCACCATCTTTATTGGCCACAGAGGGGAAAGGGTATTGCAGCTTTGTGGCTTTTGAGAGTTCGTCCCTTAGTGAATTGCCAAGCCTCTGCAGTAGCTCCCAGATCACAGGAAGGGGGATTTTTTTTTATGACCACACTGCAGTTCTCATCAGAAAAAGCAAAAGAGAGGAATACACAGCGACAGATAAGCCTAACAAAACTGTGTGGTGGTCATTTTCCTTCTTACCTTTGTGTTCTTCCCCTCTCCCCCGACTCTTGCTGTCAACTCTTCCAATATCCCCTCCCAAACCAGGCTCCAGAAGAATCTAAATTGGCTTAACCTCCCAAAAAAAAGGGGGGGTCGGGGGGAACATAAAGATGTTTATTATATTCTCTATCATACTTTTAAAAATATGGCTCTCAGAGCCCATCTCAGTGTGAACAGTCTCTATCTGTGAGCTCTAGGGGCGGGAGGAGAGCACAGTGTGAGTAGGGGTGTGTGTGTGTGAGGGGGAAGAACACAGTGTGTGTGTGTGTGTGTGTGTGTGTGTAGAGACGGGAGGGAGGCAGGGAGGGAGCCCGTGAATGGCAGCGTGTGACTCCCTCCTCTGCTTTGTAGAGCTGAGTGGCTCTCCTCTCTCAGAGCAATTACTACAAATGATTTATGTGGCCAGTCAAGAGGGCCTGCCAGGGTTCTTATTTCATCTCCAGAAAAAGGAACTCTGCTGGAATGTTATCAGGGAGCTTGGGATTAAACTGACAGCTGCCTTTTGTTTTCCCGTGAAAGCGCTTCTCTGGACTCTGATGCTCCTGCACTTCCCACACAGAGAATCAGAATTCTGGGCTGCAAAGCCCTGCAAGGAAAGAGCCGCTGGAAGGGAACCACTGCTCACAGGGGAGGAGAGATTTCCTTCCCCCCTCTGTATTTATCTTCAGAGGATGTGTACCTCAGTGCCATTTCAGATGCAGCCGGCTCTGAAGGCTGGAAGACCGGTTCTTTACTGAACTGTGCACATGCAAGCAAGCAGGGCACCACATCTTGACCCCTTGTTACCAAGCTCATCTTTGCTGTGCCAGGGGAACAAAGGCCTCTTGCTATATAGGTCAGTGAAATGTGACTCTGGTTCTCAATCTCTGCCAGATTGGCACATGTCAGGTCGCAGGGAATGAACGTGTGTGTGTGTGTGTGTGTGTGTGTGTGTGTAACCAGGCAGGAAGCATCAGGGCAGGCAGGGATGTGCGCTGGACTCAAACAACAGAAACTTTATGTGCCCTCGCTTACAGACATTCCAACTCTCCAAGGCCTGGGTCACAGGCTTGGCTAGCTACAACCCTCCCTGCCCAACCTTGTTTGCTGTATGAAGGAAACAAGGAGCTGGCCAGCCCTGAGGCTGATTAAAGAAATGCATTTATTTGCACGTATACACAAGCTCGCATGTGCACGCACACACACACACATACATACACACATATGCATGGATACACACATACACACATGTGTATACACAGATGCATACACACACTATCCATAGACACACATGCACATAGACCATACATACACACATGATACACACACCCCTTCTGATGTTTGGATGACTGTAACACAAAATTCTGTGGATAAATAATAGTAAACACAAATTAATGGAACTCTCAAGGGAACAGAGAAGCATATGACGAAAAGAGATTGGTGGTCGGGATGAAAATGAGGAGAAGGTCATAAAGGAAAAGACGGATTATAATAAAATACATGGACTGCAAAAAAAAAACCAAACATCTTTATGGTTTTGCATTTTCTGTCCTAGCCAGAAAGTTTTCAGCTCTTGATTTCCAACTTTTGTTCTTAATGAATACCTTGCCAAGAGGCGCGGAGTAACGCCCGACATGAGACTGATTTTTACCAAGTCACAAATAACCATTTAGCTCTCCGCAGTGTGTGCAGACAGGCTGCTGTGTGCATATAGCAAACTGGAGAGGGGTGTTGCCGGGTTATGGGGGATCTCTGATCTCAGAAGGGAATTCATACTGACAGAGGCATACGATAGGTTAGCAACACCACTGCACCTTCCCTGTGCATTTTTCCTTTGTTCCTCAGTGCAGCTCTATGAAGTCTTATTTCTGGTCTCACTTTACAGCTGTTAGAGATGCCAAGTGAGATTAAATAACTCATTGCCTAATTTGACAGCTACCAGTAGCTGCCCAGCCAATATTCCTTTCCTTTTCTTCCTTGGAGTTGAGATGGTGTTTGAGGAAGGATCTCCCAGCCTCCTCTGCAGTTTGGGTTGGTGGTCTAACAGAGTTCTGGCTAATAAGATGCCTGCAGAAGTCTGGGAATTCGTGATTAGCCCATTCTTTCTCCGGTTGCTTTCTAATTTCTTCTTTAACCTTTGATGAGTTACAATCCCTCTCATGCCCCTTGCTGGCTTCTTACTACATGAGGAAAAGGAGACACTTTTGCTCCTTACAGAGAACATGTAATCGGAACTGGCAGACTACAAAAGAAAACTAGAGATGGAACCCAAATCTTGCTACATAAGGACCCACATCACCCTCTGATACCACTCTAGAGGAGTGCCGGGCAAGAGACAAGCATGGGGAGTCCTTTTCAGCTAATGGGAGTTATTTGGCTCACACTTTCACATCATCATTCATCATCAAAGGAAGTCAGGACAGGAACTCAAACAGTGCAGGAACCTGGAGCCAGGAGCTGATGCACAGGCCACAAGGGGTGCTGCTTACTGGCTTGCTCCAGATGGCTTGCTCAGCCTGCTTTCTTATAGAACCAAGGACCAACAGCCCAGGGATGGTACCACCCAAAATAGGCTGGGGACCCCCTCCGTCAATCACTGATTAAGAAAATGCCCTACAAGCTTGTCTACAGCCTGATCTTATGGAGGCCTTTCCTTAATTGAGGCTCCCTCCTCTCGGCTGACTCTAGCTTGTGTCAAGTTGACGTAAAACTATCTAGCACATGTTAGTAACCTTTAAAAAAGTCTCAGGAAGTGGAGCCCCTGGGTACCAGTACCTCTATGATGGGGTTACCCATGAAACTTACCCACAGGAGGGTTGGCTGACCCAAGTGTCATGCCTCTGGTGAGCCTGTGAGGTATTTCTTGGAAGGATAACCTGGGCTGCACACTCCTTCCTCAGAGGGGGAAGCACCTTCCAGATATAAGGAGCTGGGGAGAACAGGTATCTTTGCTTGCCTGCCTTTTACTTTTGGCCGGCGAGTACCTTCTCTTCCTTGCTGAAGACCACAGCTCTCCAGGAATCCTCCAGAGTTTCAGGGCCAGAGTGGAACCGCTGAGGCAAAAGCCTTGTTGACTGAGCAGCCACTGTGTTCGTAGCCTCTTCAGTTTGCAGACAGCCATTATTGGACTATCCAGCCTGCGTCACATAAGCCAACCTAATAAACTCCCTTTGCATTCTATATACATCCTATCAGATCTGCTCTTCTAGAGAATGCTTAACAATCCAGGCACTCCAAAATCTGAAACACCTCCAGTCACCAGCATTCAGATGAGAGATACTCAAACCTATATTTGTCCTCTATCCTGGAAACATCTGTGGTTTACATTTTGAAGAAATAGAGCTTTGGCACAGGGGAAGGTGGGTGTTTGTACTGGAAGCTTCAATCAAGTGGAAATCTGCAACTCAGTGGTAAGATGGTCTCATTTGCCACCCAATCACCCTACCACCTGGCTGCGGCGCACTGGCAGACAGCCTCACTGCCTCCCACTTGGCTGCGGCACACTGGCACAGACACTGCCTTCCCACCTGGCTGCGGCACACTGGCAGACGGCCTTACTGCTTCCCACCTGGCTGCGGTGCACTGGCAGACGGCCTTACTGCTTCCCACCTGGCTGCGGTGCACTGGCAGACGGCCTTGCTGCTTCCCACCTGGCTGCGGTGCACTGGCAGACGGCCTTGCTGCTTCCCACCTGGCTGCGGCGCACTGGCAGACGGCCTTGCTGCTTCCCACCTGGCTGCGGTGCACTGGTACAGGCTCACTGCTTCCCACCTGGCTGCGGTGCACTGGCACAGGCTCACTGCTTCCCACCTGGCTGCGGTGCACTGGCACAGCCACTGCTTCCCACCCAGCTACGGCGCACTGGCAGACGGCCTCGCTGCTTCTAGACCGGAGTCTGGTCTCTCCTTTGGGAAATTAGCCCGACTCTGAGAATGACAAATAGAGCCTGTATTCCCCAAGGTATCCAGGCGAAGGATCACCACTTGAGAGCCCTTACATATAAACAGCAGCCTCCTAGTTAGAGCATTAATCTCCTCTTCCATGACTGTAGAGGCGAGAATTGCCACACATTTGAGGAGAACCTCTAACAAAATCCAGCATCCAATTAACAGATGGAAAAGAGAAGACAAGGGCAATGGAACAGTATTTGTAAAATTATTAGTATATTCTCAAATCAGCAAAATAAGCACTGGGATGGTGCATGCATGAGGTGTACACATACGTGGTCAACATTGGTATCTTCATTTCTCACCTTATTTTTAAATTTTTTCAAAATTTGTTTTATAGTGTGTGCACACGTGCGCACGCGAGAGTGTGTGTGTATGAGAGAGAGAGAGAGAGAGAGAGAGAGAGAGGGAGAGAGAGATGTGTGTGAGCCACAGTGCTCATGTGACCTCCTAGTCCTATAGGAGAGCATCTTTGCAGTGTCTCTAGTCCCCAGAATCCACTGACTCTGTGTCTGCTTAGGAGTGTGTGTGTATGGGTGGTGATGTGTGGTGTGTACGTGTAGTGTGTGTGGTATATGTATATGTGGTGTGTGTATTATGTGTGTGTGGTATGTGTGCGTATGTTTGTGGTATGGCATTGTTTGTATATGTGTGAGAGAGGTATGTATGGTATACGTGTGTGTTTGTGGTATGATGTGTGCATATGTGGTATATATGTGTGGTATGTGTGTATATGGTGTAGTATGTGTGTGTATGTATATGTGTGTGGTATGTGAGCCACGGTACTCTCGTGGAGGGTAGGGGACAACTTTCAGGTGTTGATTCTCACCTTCTACAATCTTGTCTTGGGAGTACTGGCTTACATACGTGCTACAGCATCTGACTTGCGGTATGGGTGCTGGGATTTTCATCGGGGCCAGCAGGTTGGCGGGGCTAGTGCCTTTACCTGCTGAGCCACCTCTCCTGCCATCTTACCTTACATTTGGAGGCAGGGTCTCTCATCGAACTTGGAGCTTGCTGATGTGGCTAGACTGGCTGGGCAAGCCTCAGCAATCCTCCTGCCTCTGTCTTCTAGTGCTGGGATTATAGCTGCACACTACCATAAGCTTCGTTTACATGGCCACAGATCTGAACACGGGCCTTCATGCTGGCGCAGAAAGCGGTCCACCCACTGAGCCACACCTCCAGCTCCAGAACAGGATGTTACATAAATACATGTTAGAAAAATTAAAACAAATCAGGCACGGTGCTACACAACTGTAATTCCAAGACTTGGGAAGCTGAGGCAGGGGAATTTTGAGTTTGAGGCCAGTTTGTGCTAGAGAGCAAGATTCTGGGGGATAAAAACGAGAAGCAAAAACCACAGATTTTTGCAGATTTAAAGTCTGATGGAGAAAACAATCTAAAAAGTTAAGAACCGTTTTTAAAAAAGCGGGATAGAATTAAGAGAGGCAAAATAGAGAGGAAAGACGACAACACGGTGGCCAGCCTGGAAGTGCGACACTAAAGCCACAGGAACTACACACGGCCCGAAGAAAGGAGTGCAGGAAGTAATGAAATCCTACGAGAAAACGTTTCAGGACGAAAAGGTGGGACCGTCCAGTCCCTGAACAGTGAGTGTAAGAATTAACACAGCAGGGCACATCACCAGGGAAGTCCAAAACATCAAGAGCAAAGCTTCCTGAAGGGGTGTGAATGGGGGAGAGTCAGCTTTCTGACAGGAACTGAGGGGTCAGGTGAAGCATGAACAGCGTCCAACTTCCTTTATAAAGGTGTTTGCAGCCTGGCAACCTGCATCCAGTCAGACATGAGCTCAGTGTGAATCTATTTCTCTACACGCAAGACCTCAAAAAACAAAACAAAACAAAACAAGAACCTCCTCCCTCCTCCCTCCCCAGGGTGAGCTCACAGAACAGCTAGCTGTCCCATCTCTCCCTGCCTCTCTCTCTGGATTTGCTGTGGCCTTTCAGCTTTACTGTCCCCCTTGCAGATGTAGGACACACTCATGGTCCTACCTAGTGCCAGCTTCCATGACTTCTGGCACATAGGCTAGCTCAGGCAAAGTCGCATGGTGTGCCCCAAAACCTTCTAAGACAGAAAACCCCCATTCATCATCAGAATCTGAAGGAAACAGAGGGATCTGGAGGCTCCTAATCTCCCTCTACCGGCTCTCATGGCTGGTCATGGCTATGGTTCTGTCTCCCCTGATACTCTGAGAGTTGAAGGTCTTTCTCCCTTCAAGACTCCATTCGCTGGTGGTGGTGGTGGCGGCGCATGCCTTTAATCCCAGCACTTGGGAGGCAGAGGCAGATGGATCTCTGTGAGTTCAAGGTCAGCCTGGTCTACAGAGTGAGTTCCACGACAGCCAAAGCTGTCTTGTCTTGAACCCCCCACAACAAAAAGACCCCCATTACACTGTACAATGTGCTCTCTCGCTCTCTCTCTCTCTTCCCTAAGCCCCTCCCACTTCAAGGCCTGAACCAAGGCTGCCAGTGGCATCAAGGGTCTCTCTCTTACTTAGGTCCTTGATGTGTAATCTGCTGTAGCTCCTCCCAATGAACCCATTTTCTAGGAATATCAGTCAGGAAGTGATCACAAGCTAGAAGAGACACAGACTCTGAGAACAGGGGATCCCACACAGGAGCAACACACAAAAAGGCTCTGCCACCAACTCCCCAGTCACCCTAGCATCTCTCCAGAAGAGACCTGGAGGAATCTGGGGAGAACAGTCCCGCGAAGACAAAGAAATTCATCCATTAGCTCGTATCTGCAAAGGACTGCAAAAAGGTTTCTTGCACAGTGAAGGCTCTGTGCATGATTTAAGCCTAGGAGCAGAGGAGACAGAGAAAGAACAGCAGAGAAAAAGCCAGCGGCGACACAAAAATCTTAAGTTGTACTTAGTAGAAACGCCATGGAAACTCACTATTGAGCTCACTGATAAACTATTCAACTATCAAATGCACAGACAATACACACACTATATGAATCTCACTTAAAGTTCTGATATACATGTATATAGATACACATACGATATATACATACATAGTATAATATACACACATACATAATGTATAATATACATGGTGAGGAAGGAGGGAGAGGAAGCTAGCTGGAGAAGTAGAAGAGCCGAGGGCAAATCCCTGTCTTCCATGCTTGAGTCAAAAGGTAACATCCATGACAGGGAACCAGAAACAGCTGCAGAAATGCTTCATTTTAGAAACAGACTGGTTGCAAAAGAAACAGCTGAAATACTTCCAAGCTTTGGGGAGCAGGAATTAGAGTGGGAAGGAGAGCGCCGTGAAGACTAATGTCACAAATAACCACCAAGCTCTCACGACACATAAGCGTGATGCCTGGACAATGGCACAGACTGAAAAGCAAAACAGCCAAGTCGTGTGCTATCCTCGAACACCTACTCAGGATGAGTGTGGCTGGATGCATCTCACTGCCTTCCTGTGAGCATTCCCCACACAGGAGATCTGGTACCTTGTTCTTGCTATATCTGTGCCCAAGGGGGCCAGAATCTTGATTTGTGGCTGTGGTTCAGATATGGCACACTGCATGAAGGTCTGTAGTTTGGTTAATATTTTGGTATAGTTTGGATAGCTGGATACTGAGTGTGACCTCTGAGAAGTGTTAAGCCATGTGCTTAGCGTGGTTTCTGGGACTCACAGGGTGGCTGGGAGCTTTCTGGAGACTGCTTGAATCTTACTTGTGTCTGGGTTTTGTGACCCTCCTGTCCTTGGATTCCAACCAACCACCCTTCACTTAGTAAAGACCACAGGGCTAGATGTGATGGAGAGACCCAGGTGGTCAAGACCAAGGGAAACTTCTGCACAGAGTTTCCGAGCGCTTTTCATGGCCGTGCTATAGAAAAGAAAGCATCATTAGAGCTTAGTCTAATGAGGTGACATTAGATAAGACAAGGAAAAGTCACTGCATGTAAAATATAATTATCTGGAGAAGAACATGTAAGTGCCCTTGGATTTAGAACACAAAAACCAATTTTGATGAAATGAGAATAAAATTCTAGGAAAGGCAGACTGGGAAGCTAGAAGGCTCTGCTTATGTATGCAAGACAAATAGGCCTGTTCTATAACACAGGATTCCCTTAGTCTATGTAGGAAGACGGCTCAAAAATTCAGAAATAAGAGAAGGCAACATCCTGAGGTGTTCTGGGCTTGCTAAAGGAGAACTGTGTGTGTGTGTGTGTGTGTGTGTGTGTGTGTGCGTGTGTGTGTGTGTGTGTAGGCCAGAATACAACCTTGGATGTTATCAGGCATTGTCTACCTTATTTCTTGAGACTGGGGCTCTCGGTGTCCTGGAGCTCAACAATAGGCTAGGCTGGCTCACTAGGGAGCCCCAGGATACCCCCTCTTTTCCAACAGTGCCGTTATAAGCACATATCACAGTCTCTGGCTTTTTATGTGAGTAGTGGGAATCAAAGAGGTCTCCATGCCTGAGTACTTTACTAAGTGAGTGACCACTCTGGCCCAAGAAAACTGTTAAAAGATTGGATTATTTTTATCGAGAAAGATTTGGCCTAATGTAGAATAATAGCCAACATATTTTGAGAGGTCATTATGTGCTGGTTAAGTTCCTTCTAAAAACTAGATTTTTAAAGCTTTTTCTTTAGATTTAAAAAATAATCCTTAAAACAATTCCACAGCATATATGATGTATATTCAATGGGTTAAAATTTCCATTTCACAAAAAAGAGAACTAAGACACAAAGAAAGGACATAGTTTGGGCTGTAGAGACAGCTCGGCAGTTAAGAGCACTTCTCTTGGAGGTTTGGTTTCTAGCACCCACACTGCAGCTCCAGTTGCAGGGGATCCAGCACCCTCTCCTGGTCTCTGTGGGCACCTGCACACACGTGGCACACATAAATATACTCAAGCGGACATGATCATAAAGTTAAAAAAAATCTTAGAAATAGAAATTAAACAATCAGCCAAAGAATACAAGCAGTTGGGTGGGCCTCCAATTGAAGGCTCCAAAATCCCAAGCACTTAGCTTTCTATTTCTATAAAATTAAAAAATTAAAAATACTTATCTCCATGCAGAGATCTAGGCTGGCAAAAAAAGGATCCTTCATCATTGGAGAGTTTTTTAAAAGGTAGTACTACTATATTGTGTTTAGTTTTTGCTTTCTATAGATTCCAGGTCAGGCTTCCTGAATTCAAGAGGGATGAAGTTAAAAGTTTCTGCTCAGTACTGAAGTTTTCTCTGAAGATGAGTTTCAGAAACCAGATCCAGGCTCCCTCCCTTGTCTGCCATTTATCTTAGACCTCAGGAGGTAAGAGCAGCTTGAGCTGCAACTCAGCCACAATGAAGAGGCAGTGAACGGTGATAAATAACACTTCCAACGCTGGGCCCTGTGCATCAGGGGAAAAAAAAAGGAAAACCACTCACGGTTTTGAATGGTAGATACACCACATCTGTGCATATATTCACCCTGGATCCAATACAAGTCTTTCAAGATCCCAGGCTCTGAGACCTAGAAATGGTGAGTCAGTGGGGAAGGGAGAGAGCAGAGATAAAAATAGAGATGTTGATTGCATTGTTGCTAATTCACCAAGCTCTACAGCTCCAGCAGGGGTGAGTCAACAGCAGAGGTTCAAAGACGCGAAAAGGAGAGGAGCAGGATGCTCCGTGCCACTGAGCCGAGGGGACGCGGTCACGTCAGCACCTCCCCTACTACACAGATCCATGACACTGAGGCTGTGTGGTGTGAGTTCAAAAACGAACACGTGGGAAGCAGTGAGAGACAAAGTGGATGCGGATCGATGGACAGCAGATCCCTGACCCTCTGGCAAAAAGCTGCCTTTTGTAAGACGCCTGGCCTGTGGGGGATGGGCGACAGAGCCTGAGCTAACTTCCACTCCTCAAACACAGCATTGTTTTCTATTGGGGCATAAGGCTTACTGCCATTCTCAACCGGTCACCATGGCAGCAGGGGAGGAGGAAGGGGAGAGGAGGAACAGATGGGGGTCACGGAGGTCTTAATTCTCATGCAGAGGTCCTCCCTGCCAGCCCCTTTCTCCTTGAGGACCTGCGATATGTTGCACCTTCTTGGGGGCCCAGGAAGCCTCTGGTACTGGTTCAGTTCCACGGACCAGATCTTGGGAACCTACTTTGTGCTGGTCTTTTGCTTCTAATCGGCAGTACTGTCTGTTCAGACAACCAGGCTCTATTTGGTTGGAAAGCTGAAAATGCATTGAAGACCCACTTTCTGATCCCTTAAGCTTTATCTTTCCCAATCCCAGACTCCACTTCTTCACAGACTGCAGACAAACTGCCACAATGGTGGGACACACGGAAAGAAGAAGTGCCACTTGCCTTCTCCACCTAGATGCTAGAGAACCTTCCATCAAGGAGTGACGTAATCACTCAGCAGCCTTAGAGTTCCTGGGCTGGTCTCCCTCTTTCTAGTTCCTAGAATGATACTGCAGGATGGTGCAGGTCAACCTTTGGGAAACAAACTCCAGCCACGACAATTCCTTTCCCTATCATTTATGGTGACATGAAATCATTATCTTGGAATTCGAGATCTGCCCTTACCTGGTCTCCCTCACTCCTAATAATCCTTTTTTTCTACCCTTTGAGTGGTTCCATGGACTTGGGGGGGGGAGACATAATGGGCAGAATGAATGAATGAATGAATAACAAACAGGCAAGTGGACATCAAAGAACTCCCTTCTGTCTTGTCTGCATTTTTTTGGTTCATGTGGTCACCATATCTTACCCTTGAAAATAAACTTTCTCTCGGCTTTTACCTGCAATTTCTACCAAGGTCTAGTTCATAGCTCGAAGGTGCTACCTACTTCACGTGAGTCAAATGAAATACATGGTGTTTACCTCTAGCCTCCTGGGGCCTGGAACCATCACCGCCACTCTGGCTTCAGCAGCCGGAATTGCTCTCCCTCAGGCTCCCTTTCCACCATCAGCAAGGCCCTCCCCTTCCTCCAGGGCCTCAGTGTCTGCTGTCCTGAAATCCATTCACTTCCTCCTGTTTCTATTTCTTCTCACCCCGTTCCCTCAGCCTTCAAATTACAGGCCTAAAGTTGCTTCCAAATAAGTCTCTCCATGTCCACTCCCCTCCACCAGCTGTGTGGTCAGATGGAGGATTTCAAAATGCAAATATAATCCCACCATCACAGCCTGCCTGCGAGTCTTCAGTGGCTTCTCTTCACTTTTAGCATGGTGGGCAGAATCCTTGAAGCAACGTGACCCTAGCCTGTTTTCCAGCTTCACCCGCTCGTTTTTCTCCACTTATGAGCTGCGTCCCTTCGAGCCCTGGGATCTCGCAACACTATTTCTTCCAGTTACAAGGTTCTGCCTCAGCCCATCCCTACCTTGCCTCTGCTGCAGGGACACTGGTTCCTCAACCTCAGGATCAATCCTCACATCTTACTATCTTAATATTACACTATGCACAGTGGAATATTACTTTGTTGCATACTGTACAGTTCTGCCACTCGCAGTAACAAGGCTGGAATGGGGGAAATAAGTTAGGAATAGAACAGCATCCCGTTAGCATATACGTGGAGGCTAAAGAGTTGCTCTCACAGAAACAGAGGGCAGAAGAGTGGTGAGCAGTGCCTGGGAGTGGGAGAGAGAGGAACGGTGAGAGGATGGGAAGAGAAGTAGCTACCGCTGGGTAGGAAGCAATGACTTTAAAACGTTCTGTACTACTATGGCACAATAGTGGCTGACCCCAGTTCCTTAAAATTCCAAAACGGCTTACACAAAGGATTCTGAAGCTTCTCCAAA
Organism: Ondatra zibethicus; assembly: GCA_004026605.1. NCBI lineage: Eukaryota > Metazoa > Chordata > Mammalia > Rodentia > Cricetidae > Ondatra > Ondatra zibethicus. Next base: position 84,621 of record PVIU01000850.1, read on the forward strand.
GCTGACCTTTGTCTGAAGTGACAAATATGTTGGTCACCCTGAACTGGTCATTATGCATTGTATACATATATTGTTGAAATGTCAGATTGAACCCTGTATGTTTGTGCAACTACTATGTGTTAATAAAAAAAAAGCATGCCCAAAGAAACCAGGTGGGGCGGCACATACCTGCAATCTCAGCATTTGGAAGGCCGAGGCAGGAGGATTGCCACGAGGTTGAGGCTAGCCTGGGGTACAGAGTGAGGGTCAGTCTTGAAAATCCAAGGTGAAAGAGTACAGAAAGGAGAACTGGAGATGTGGTTCAGTGGGTAAAGTACTTTCCACACAAACCTGGGGACCGGAGTTTGGATCCCCAGTGACCACATAAAAGTCAGGGGTGTGGAAGACAGCCTGTAGTGTCGGAGGCCCCGGGAGGAGGCAGGCGATCCCTGGGGTAAGCTAACTCGCTAAAACTTACTGAATCAGTAAGCTCTGGGATCAGCATCAGAGTCTGCCTCAGTAAACAAAGTAGGGATTGCTGAATGAGGTCATCTGAGGTCAACCTCTGGGCTCTTCACACGTGTATGTGCTTTCTCTCTGTCTCTCTCTTTCTCTCTCTCTCTCTCTCTCACACACACACATGCACACTCTCTCTCTCTCTCTCTCACTCACGTGCATCCACACACATTTAGAACATACACATTCCTCCGCACAGGAAGAAAAATGAAAGTGAAAAAGATTTCTCCGACTTAGAAAAATCAAACTGACCAGTCCCTGCCTGCTGGGAGGCGCCCAGTGTGTCTGGTTCAGTAGGTCTGAGGTGAACTTGTGATTCCAGCCGGTCCCCAAGTGATGTTCCAACGGCTGGGCCTGGAACTGCACTTCATGAATGTCTGGTCTTCTGGATCTCGGAGAAGCCTTTCTGGTCAGACCCCTGTCTCCCTGCACTGGTTATACACGTTCGCAGCCGTCTGAGTTTCCTCCACAGCACTGTCCTTTCCAGGGGCTCTACCTGCACGCTCATTTTACTGGGGTCTTTCTCTGTGGTTACACACATGGGAACGAGGTTAGGGGTCATCTCCATTTTCTGTCGCCAGCATTTGCTACCTGGCACACAGTGTATGATTATGATTATAAATACTTATTCAAACAAGAATCATGTCTCTGATAAAGCTTTCTGTGGTCAACCGAGGATATACCATCACTGCTTCCCATTTTACTGGAAAGAGCCCAGCTTGCTTAGAATCGATCTATTTTAAAGGGTCCTTTAGATTAGGGAAATTATCAAATACTGTTGAATATTAGTAAGAACTGGAGAAACCACCACAAAACATCCTCTACCCGTCGTGAAGCCCACTTCCTTGTGGTGGGGCAATCTAATGGTATAGTGCGTGGAGAAGCTTAGCGTACAGCCTAGATTGGAGCACAAACTCAGAAGCGGCAACTATCATCAGAGGCTGGTATTAGAATGGCCTTCACAATCAGATTATTTTTAGTTCTTTCTAACTTCAAAGACTCTATCTTAAGGGCACATTCCTTGACACCTTTTTTTTAATCTGAAAAATATGCCCACACATATGTACTGTATCATATCAGATTCACTTAGTATGCTGTATATGTCTGAATGGAGCAGTTATTAAGTACCTGCTGTATGCAATCATCTGACCTGTACATGGAGGTGTAAGAACATGTTCTAGCCCCTCCCCTTTTCTCGTACCCTTTATAAGCTGCTCCCAAAGGCATGGTGGAGGACTTGGGAATAGGTTGATGATACAGTGTTTGTCTAGCATGAATGAGGCTTTGGTTCTGGTCCCTCAGCACTGCCCCCAAAGCAAAATCAGACAGGCAAAGAAAGACCAGCCAATATGTGAGGCAGAATGAAATCGCCATTAAACAGAGGGACACAGGAACCTCTGGGAAAATGGAAAAGACAGTTTCTGGCTGAGCTGGCATCTGATAACACCAAGGCAGAAGAGAGAAGTCTTGTGGGCCAAGGACAGACGCATAGTGTCCCAGGACGGCCAGGAGGAGAGAACTTACTTGGCTGAGGTTCTGACTCCCTGTAGCATGTGAATATGCACTACACAAGGTCACAAGGGAAGAGAAGACCACACTGTACTGAGTGATGAGAGAGGGAAGGAGGGGAGGAGGTAGAGGGGTGATCACTGGCAGCCAAAAGGGATGCTTGGAAGCGATGCTAAGAGGCATTCTGGTCCTAGCCTAGGTGGCTTGTTTCCAACTCTGAAGCTTCACAGTCTCTCGTCACACTGCCTGCTCAGCTGTGGCTGAGGGAGGACAGGTGTAATGTCTACGGTCACTTAGGTGGGCAAGGCTAGCTCACTTTGGGGGGTTATCTTCTCCTAATTGGCTTGCTTATAAGGCCACCAAGTACGTGGCCATAGGTGGAGAGGACACTATCTTCTGAACACTCCACTGTTCCTGGAGAGAGGATTATGAAAGCAAGATCAGCTAAACCCTAGGGTAATGGCGTAGCTTTCTTACAAATAAGTGCTGGACTATGAGATGCTCTCCATTTTAATCCTGCCCAGCTAGGGAGACCTTCCCACCTGACCCTCACTCCTGGTATTTTATATGCTAAATCAAAAGTCCTTGTAGGACAAACCAGTTTTCATTTATGCCAGATTTCCCAAGTGCTGGAGAAGATGCTCTTTTTCTCCTCTGATCCCTGTGATATTAAGATAATATTCCGAGGATTGGGCTTTCTCATCCCCTCATGGCGCTGTCTTCAGCACTGCAAGCTCGAGGTTCTCCTGTCTTTCATCCCACGTCTAGAGAAATGATCTCTTTTATCCTCATTCTGCCCCAAGAAAGCACAGTGGAGGCTGGTGGTAGAGTCATCGTCACTACCGCCAAAAAGCCAAACCCAGACCTGGCGAGTAGAGGGTGTCACCCAACTGGCCAACTTTCTCCATAGCTAGGCAATGAGGGAACAGTCTTACAAATGGTACCAATCCCTCTGCTTTTTGTAGAAAGAGACTGCTTTGGAAGGGACCTGAAACTACCCAAATACATAGCTCACATTAAAGCATAGCTTTCAGTAAAGTACACTTTAAGGTCAAGGAAAAAATTTAAAAACCATAAAGTAATTTCAAGCCTGATGTTTGGGTTTTCTATCATTTCTTTCTTTCTTTTCTTTTTCTTTCAACAAACAAAGAAAACCATTTGTTTATTTATTTGAGGTGTATGTGTACAGAGATACCATGATACATATATGGAGGTCAGAGGACTACTTGGGGTGGGATATGTTCTCTCCTTTCACTGCCTGGGACTGAGGGCAGGTCACCGAGCGTGCCAGTGCATGCCTGCATGTCTCTACCGCTGAGCGACTGCATTGCCTGCATGCCTCTACCGCTGAGCGGCTGCATTGGCCCCTATTCTGTCTTTACACTGGGGAACTTAGGTCGTCAGGAAAAATGATTTTTCCCATTGTTAAATTTTTCTCTAGGTTACTCCTTAACATCTTTAGTCCAGATTTAATTAAGAAAAGAATCTGTATTTTTCATTTCATGAAAACCAAACATCCCATCTCAAGCTGTTCACACCTTTGTTCTTTGGGATACTGAGCTGGCTAAGTGTAATGACTCATGTTTGAAATCCTAGCACTTCGGACGCTGAGGCAGGAGGACTGCTTTGAGTTAGAGATCAGCCTGGGCTACACGGACACCTTGCTTCAAAATCCACTAACTAAACAAGCAAACAAGCAAACAAATAAAAAATAAAAATATTAGGATTGGAGTACACTTTCATGATGGCCTGCATCTGTGTTTTCCTAGATTTCAACCCTAACTAGCTCCAAATAAGTATAAACTTTCCTTGTCCTTTTAAAAAAGGAATAAAAATATTGGAATCACATTTTTATAATCTTCCTTTCAACACTTACTATACCATGGGCCCCTGCAGCATTAAACATTTCTTTATGTTATTTTAGTAGCAGTTTAACGTCCCACCATTTATTTAGCCAAATCCCCACTTCCAGTCATGTAAGACCCCTTCAGTTACTTACAGCTACCAATGCTGTGGTGAATATTCTTTATTCCTTCCCTTCCCTCTTCTTTCCTGTTGGACTGGACTGAGCTGTGCACACGTCAGGCAAGTATTCCCCCATGGAGCTATATTCCAGTCCTCATTTTTACTTATTATTCTGAGACAGGGTCTGAGGGACCCAGCCCGGCCTTGAACTCACCCTGTAGTCCAAACAACCTCCTGAGTCTCCGAGATAGTTGGACTCTGCTACCAGGCTTGGCTAGATAAGCCTTTCTCAGTCACACCTCTTCTCATTTGTTGTCTTAGTTGTTTGCTTATCGCTGCACAGCTGGGAATGGAGCTCTGGGTCTTCCATCCTAAACGGGCATTTCACCACTGAGCCGCATTCTTAGCTCTCTGCTCCTGCGGTCAAAACAGCTTTCTGTGAGAGTCCCCAGGCCAAGGAAGACAAGCGCTTGGAGGACCTCCTCCCACTTGCGCTAGCGATGAACAGCGACAGACAGCTGGTGAGAGGCGAAGGGAGCATGAAAGCTGGCAGTCCTAGAATGACTCTAGAATGTTCTAGAAGGACAAGGCCATGAATGCTGCTCAGTTCAACACCAGTCTTCATTTGTAACCCAAAGCCGAGACAACACTTTTGGAATTGGTTTTGTGTCTATTGTCTGTATTTCCACAGGGGAGGAATGGGGGTGTCTGCCTAGCTGGCCTCTTTACCAGGGAGTGCAGGGCTATGAGGTAAAGAGATGGGCAAAGTGACTCTTTTTTTTTTTCTGGTATGGCTACCGCCATCAATTTTATCATCACCTCCGTTATATTCATTACTGTCACTCTCAGTGCCATGGTGACAACAAGGGTCTGGAGGTCCTAGAAACAAGGGCTTGGTGACTTGAGGGGGCTGATACTGGAGCTGTCTCTAGCTCTGTGTTTAGCACAGAGTTCCTGCTGGAGTTGTAGACAGAGGCCTCCTGCCAGCGTCACATGGTATCTCAGGCAACAGGTTCGCGGCAGGAACAATCCGCCCTCGTGCTTTTCCGTCCCAGGAGGCCCTTTATTGGCCCTAGACATATGGCCAGGCCACACGTTCCCTACCCTTGAACACAGCATCTGCCCTGTCAGGAAGAGGGCTTCCTTTGAGTCTGTTCCTTTCACTGGCCACAAACAAGAAGAAAGCAGCTGCAAACGGCATGCAGACACCAGGATTCCCGCTGCATGGCTGCCTCCACGAGGCGGCACAGGCCCCCTTCCGTGGTCTGCCCCCCACGTCAAACCCTAATCAGGCAGGGAGCCAATCCTCATTGCAGTTAAAGAAGGGGAAAGGAGGCTCAGGACCGGGTTTTGCTTTTTTCCCCTAGACTGACACCATCAGCATTACAGTGGTGCAGGAAGCATGTGGCCTAACAGCAGAGCTGTGCCTAGCGTCGTTGGTGGAAAGGTTGCGATGCAAGGCAGTGGGTAGGCACAGGGACCCCTGCTTGGCTCTTTCTTATCTGGCTACAAGCGGGGAACACACAAGAGAAGGCAAAGCACAGCGTTCGAGTTAAAATGGCCCCAGTAGAAGACTGGCCTGGAAGACTGCGGAGTTTTGTCTTTGGGGAACTCAAGGCTCACCCTCCTTAGCCCATCAATAAGGGATTCCCTGTAACCGAACAGGACAAAATGTAACAGCCATACCTATGAGTCCATTATTACGATCACTGTTGGGAGGTCACAGGGTAAATCACTGCGGAGGCAGAAAAGGAACCCAGGGACTCCAGCTAGGAGTTCCAGGCTTAATTGAGCGCATGTGCGCACGTGTGTGGGCGTGACGGCTTTCAGGCTTTCCGGCTTTCCATACCCTCCATGTCTGTGCGTGATTCAAGCGGATGTGGCAGCAGGGGATGAAACTGAAGTCATGAGCAGCTCTCAGGTCATGTGTCCTGGTCCTTCTCTCCATCTTCCTTCACTGACTGGGTCTACTCTCTGGCCTTCCCACTGTCTTAACACGCTGTGGAACCGATACTTGGTCACTGCCTGTTGCCTGCCTGAACGGGTCGGACTGCGGGTAGAGTTCTTTATTTTAAGCGCCTGGGTCAGTGGCTGGCATGAAGAGGTACTTGGTGGATTTTTGTTTAAGAAACAAACACTTATTAGCTATTCTAATTTCCACTCTAGTTAAGTGGATTGATGAGGGCAGAGGACTTGCTCATCTGCCTGAAATATGTCCCCACCTCCCCCCTGCCCTCAGGCTCCCCCTGTCCAAGCCACAGTTGCTTCTGACACAGCCAAGCAATCACTGTCACTTGGCCAAATTGAGGAGGAAGTGAAGTATTTACTGGAGCAGAAATTCCAGGGGTCAGTAGCCTGGCTTGTCCTCACATAAGTAATGATGGTTAGTGACACCCCAGCCCACCTTAGTATTTATTTCAGAAGCATAACTGGCCAGTGTGTGATTTTGGCCCGTCATTCATGAATATTCGAAATCGTTTCACATCTTCAAAGTCTTCATGTTGTCACCAGAGAAAAAAATAAATCCTAACTTAAACGCCTTTCTAGCCTCAGAATGCCTTGCATACTTATTTTGTGTACAGAGTTGAAAACGGTCTTGAAAACTATGCAAGAAAAATGGAGAAGAAAATCAAAACCACAGACTGGCAAGTTGACGTTGGTGGGGAAAGCTGCCAGCCTGACCTGCTACTTGGAAAACCAGTCTTGGGGAACCACATGGTTGAAGGAGGGAAGTGTCTCCCACGAGCACACAACAAAAACACGCACACAACACACACACGGATAAATGTAACAAATGCAATAAATATAATTGACCACAATGAAACCAGGGCTTCTCAGCATCTCCCAGATGCTGAGATACACAGAGTAAACAGTTTGTCAACTGAACCAAGACAAGCAGCCTAGACTCTGACTGTACAGGCATTTGTTCTAAGTCTAACCCAGGTTCCATCACACTAGAAGATGGGAAAGGGTTAACAGACAAGTACATTGGAAATGTCCAAGTCCTGTGGTTTGTATTCTACTCAGTTTGAATCAAAGGACCCAATATTCATAGTGTTAATTTGTACTAATTTCACTAGTTTGTAAGTATCAAGCAAGTCTGCTCAATAATTGACCTAGCAAATTAATCTATTTTCCCCATTAGTTTCTTACTCTTTAGCACGACAGTGTCGGATGGCTGTTAAAGAAGAGGCCCCTGCAAACCTCCTCCTCAGGGACCCATCTGTCTACCTGCCACTCCCACCAGCCCACGGATCTTCCCCCTCCCCAGCTGCAGCCAGGTTTCTATTTTTCAATTTCTGCACCACAATAGAAAAAGGGAAGGAGGACTCTGATTTTCCGGAGGGACCACACAATCTGAAAAGGTACTTTTTCAACATCATTAGCAGTTCATCTTCTGGAACCTCAGGGCAGCCCCCAGGCAGCCCCCTCCTGCAAGCCTCTCTTCCACCCCTACCCCCACCCCACCCCTCTCTTTTTTGGTGTCGGCTTATCAAATTAATGAAGCCGATCTAGACGAGGAAGTTAGGATAGAGGACCGTAGCTTAAGAGCGGTTCCGTGCAAGCCCTTCCCCACCTCACACACACACACACACACACACACACACACACAAAAGCATAGGGGGGAAACGTCAGAATTATCTTTCTTAGAATGAGAAGAACAAACAGGGCGTTGGGGTGGGGCAGGTGACTGAGATCATCTCCCAGTTCAGTGAAGAAGGGAAGAGACCTGTATTGGCTTTCTCTGGCTGAACGTCTGTATGGTCACAAGGTGCCATGCATCTGTGTACAAACAGGGCCACATTTTCTACTTGGTAGTGCTGAGCTCAGGACAAGGGCTTCTGGTAAAGAGGGAAGCAACTCCTTGCAACCTCTCCTTTCATCTTTTGGTAACGCACCTTCCCTCCTTCACGCTGAGGTGGCCAGGGGTGAGATTTCTGTGACACCGTGCCACTGTGCGGAGCATTGGCATGTGGCAGAAGGCTGATCCCACTTTGGGGCAGCAGTGAGCTACAAGGTACAGAGCAGATGACAGGGCCCTCGGAGCCTCCCATTTTGCCTGTATCCAGAGAGGCAATTTTCAGTGCAAGTGAAAAAAAAAAAAACAAAAACATCAGCGTCTCTCATCACATCACTGACCTAAATATAGACAATGACTTCAAGGAGAAAGAAAATAGTTGCGTGTTCTTTTATACCTGTGAATGCTACAGAGCTCCTCCAGCACCGGGCAATGGGAACAATAGATGAGCAGTGAGATATGAAGACAGGGGAACAGAGATACGCCTGTTCTAGAATGATCGCTGGGATAAAGCCATTACCGTATCTCAGATTAACATCAGGCCTCATTTGTAACCCAAGGTTGAGACAGTGGTTTGGCAACAGTATTGCGTCTCTTGTCACCTTTTCCATGGGGAGGACGGGAAGGGTAGGGGGCATCAGCTACAGATGTTTCTAGCTAAGCTGCTCTGGTCTCCAGTTAGGGTAAGTCTTTGATGTAAAGAGAAAGGCTCACCCTTGACCAAAGTGCCATTTTTCTTCCACCTAAGAAGACTGGGCTGTGGTGCCTATGCTAGTCTTTGAGGGTGACTTCCAGCCATTCCCAGTCCCTTTGTCACGATGTCCAAGTCCCCTCACACTTGGCAAAACTGAGGGGGCCTGGCTCAATAGTGTCAGGAAGGGTTATTTTGCCTTTCCTGGATGAGTTCAGAACTGGGTTCAGTCTTTGAGTACTGTGTTCATAAGAGCTCATACCTAATTCTTATCAGCTTGGGGATTATTCATTCTGATGCCTGAATAAAGGGCGATGCTGGAGGCTTTTATGAGCGTGGATCTCACATCACATCGAGGGACCCTGGGAAAGGTACCTGAACAAAACATTAAGTACAGACAGCGCAGTGGTATCAGTGATTAAGCCTCAATTGTGGGCAATCCATCTGAGGAACAGTCACATGCCTCTCACATATTTCTAATGCTCTTCCTGTGCACTCAGGCAACTATCTGCATGAGAACAACCGCGCAGAGGCTCCCTGAGTGTTGCATAATTGCCTGCTGTTAGGGAACCAGCAAGCCACTTCAGACTTAAGCTGCCCAGAACTCCATCATTTAGCCTAAAACACAAACCCACGCTCTTTTGTGTCAGCAAAGTACCCCCAAATGCAGCCATCAATTTGTTTCTTCAGAGAACACACACACAACACAGGCAGAAACATATTCTATCACTATAAAAGGAGCCTTATTCCTTGGAAAAACAATAGCAGGGAACAGTGGAAAGGGACACCAACCGCACACAAGCTAAGAAAGCCACGCCACCGGGACACGTGGCGAAAAACAAACCACCAAAAAAAAAAAAAAAACCCAAAAACAAAAACCAAACCACAAACAAAAACTGAACAAACCAACCCGTAGAATAAACCCAGCACCCGACAGGACAAGAAGAAATTAAATAAGAAGACCTAATTAAAAATAAACAAACAGCAATTATTTTGGCTAATGGAGAGCCTTAAGTGCCAAGGTTAATAGGATGTACGCACAGCCGTGTGGGCTGGACCGCCTGGCTCAGTGAGGCTTTGCTGTCACTGTTCCTCTATGCATCAAGGCTAAGTCACAGCACGGAGAAAAGGCAGAGGCGCGCATCTAGAAATAAAGACACCTGCAAAGGTGACAGACACAGCAGCTGGGAAGTGCAGGTACCACAACTAGAACAGGAATCCAGCTGTCCTGGTATGTGCAGGGGATAGTACTGACAACCATGCCCTTCAGCAAGGAAGGCTGGCTGCCAATAGTTCCTACAAAGGCCTCTGAACTGGGTTCACATGAAGACACCAGAAGATGCTGCCAGCAATAGGCTTCTCTATAGGGTCTTAGCTCTTCTCTACGTAGACTCTTGGAAATAACACTTGCTAGCATAGGTGAGTACAATAAAAAAAAATTATACAAGACTTGGAGGGAGGAGGAGAGAAGCAATTTGGTCATGAAGAAATAAGCCCAGAGTCATTTTTTTCCAATCCAATATCTTTGTTAATTAAGCATTTTCCAACTTATGATGAGAATACAAATGGCAATCGAATACTATACCACTCATTACTAATAAAACATATTTATGAAATGGAAATATAATGTGCCTATTTCCAAAATGTGGTTATAAATGACTGACTGTAAGCCACAATTTAAAGTGGTTTGAGAAATGAGTCTTTAATAAAGAATTGATGAGGATGATGACTGCTGAAAATAATTCGATTTGGTAAGATGATGTGGCTTGCTTATGGCAATTTGAGCTGAGGTGATTGCCTCAAATATTACGGCAAGTAACTAATACAGGGAAGTTTAATTGATGATGCATAGAGCGGCTGCGTAATTGGAGAGTCCTCCATCCTCCTGTGCACTAATTACATCGAGTCATTTCGGGGCTGTCAAGGCGTTATTTGTCTGGTATTGTGTGCACATAGTAGGGGCTTAAAAGGTGAGGGAATAAGTGCCTATAATTAGTCCTCAGTGCGGGTTCCTACACACAATTATGGTTGAGCAGAAAGCCATTAACATTAAGGAAAAATCTAACATGGCTCAGGTTAGAGCCACGTTGCATCTGTGATGGTGAAACGGAAGGCCAGCATGTCGGAACACCCAGATCTCAGGAAGCTTTAGCTCTCCACACCAATTAAAGCGCAGTTCTATTTTTAATGATATTTAGTACTACACTAATAGGCACTTGATGTAACTTCCTTGACTATCCCTTTGACAGAGTGAAGAAAGTTCTCTATCAGCATAGGCAGGAATAGATTTCTCTCTTTCTTTCACACACACACACACACACACACACACACACACACACACACACACACAGAGGGAGAGAGAGAGAGAGGGAGAGAGAGAGAGAAAGAGAGAGAGAGAAAGACATCATCATAGGGCTGTGGTGTGAGAGAGAGAGAGATGTCTTAGGGCTGTGGTGAGTGTGGTGAGAGAGAGAAAGACATGTCTTAGGGCTGTGGAGAGAGAGAGAGAGAGAGAGAGAGAGAGAGAGAGAGAGAGAGAGAGAGAGAGAAGCATGTCTTAGGTTATGGCGCTCCAGAGAACAAAGAGGCCCTGGTGTTTAAGAGGCTGAAAGCCCAGTGAGGGCAAGGGGGTGAATCAACAACACAAGGGAATGCCTCAGATAATGTAAGGCCTAGTGAGAACAGGCCAGGGAAGCATTTCCAGGAGAGATGATTTTTTACATTAAATGTTATTTATGAATTATTATTATGTGTGAGAGAGTGTGGGCATGCCACGGCATGACTGTGGAGGTCGGGGGCAATGCCTGGAAGTTGATTCTTCCCTCCCAAGGTCGGATCTAGGAATCAAACATCAACCCTGCTTAGCAAGGAAGCACTTTCGCCCACTAAGCCATGTCTCCTGCTGACCTAAAAGATACTTTTTATTTATTTTTACTTTTTTCATGGGAGGGGATTAATGAACGAATAGTCTTTCCCTGACGTGGAACAAGGTGAAATGAAAATACACATGGAATGTTGGTCCCCGGGGTTGGGGGGAACCATCTGCTTTGCCTTCCCCTAATGATCCCAAAACATCAGGATAACAAAAAGGTGACTTGAGTCAAGCCATGAGCAGCAGCTCATGAGTCAGATCAATGGTGCCCAAGGCTCCCAAGTAGAGAAATAGCCTGTGGGAAGACATGAAGGTTCTGTGTTTGAACAAATGCCCCATTGAACCTCAGAGGATGTAAGAGGCAGAGGAAGGAGAGGACGATGCTGCCTGGGGTGACTGACCAGGTAGATGAAGTTGTGTGACACCGAGGGTCTGCTCTTCACCTGTAGTGATGACTTTATACGCTGTCATAATGAGCAGGAAAGCAGCAATTATAAAAAGAAAATGGGCTTTCCAGGCCAAGAGAGAGAGTACGAATGTGCAAACACACAGACTCATGAACACTACCTGCTCATGTACTATGGTAGGAAACACAAATCTTGTCTATCCGTGGTTTATGTTAAAAGATTGTAAATCTGTAATTTACCTAGGCATCTTGAGCTGCGGACAAGCAGCTGTCATTGTTAGGAGCGCTGTACTGGTTGGGGGACACCTGGAATTTTATCTGCAAAGCTGAGAACCCTTACTTTAAAGAAGGTATCGGTTATTCTAAGCATGCCAGAGAGGAGGCAGTTTTGGGGACAGTGGGTCAGATAACCACACTGGCAGGAAGAGCAGCAGAAGGGTCGGGAATGAGCCAAGCGAGGCATCTGAAGGCTTTCTCGGCTCTGTGGAGGTTGTGCACGAAAAGAAAGGTCTCTACTGTGTTACTAGATGGAGCGGTGTGGAGGTCACACAGAGACACCTCATGCCCGAGTGCCAGGAAGAACTTCCAACCATTCCACGCCCGAAAACAGAAAGTGGTGACGAGCAAGGATGAGCAGGAATACAGCTGCTCTCAGTCTTCGAGGGGATTCTCAGTCTCACGTTAAATGACCCCGGCACCCCTTTGTAGCCCCAACTTCTCCAAAAGGCCAGCACACCCTGACCGTTTCAGGCCTCTATCCTGTCAAAATCACCAGATGGCCTATATATCCAGTTTCTACATCAAAATAATCAACAAATATTCTTGAACATGGGGCCAGTGTTCAAGAAAGAGGGAAAATAAGAAGATGCTTTCCTGGAGGAAGCAGGCAATGGCATTCCATGGACCATCACTGACCTCTGATGAGACTGGGGACTGAGCATAAATTAGGCACCGATTAGGGAATGGAGACCTAGGAACAGTTACAATGGAGGCTCCTCAAGTACCTGGAGGGCACAAGAGGTCCCTGAGGTATGAGCCCTGAACAACAGAAGTGACTGGAGGGAGAGAGCTGTGGGCTGAGCGGAAACAGGCAAAACCCCAGATGCTCTCTTGTCCAAATGTGTGCCTATGACACAGTTATGGCCACCACCCCATCCCCTTATCCTGCTCAGAGAATAAGGGAGGTGTCGTTTTTCATAAGCAAGGGACAGTTGATGAGGTCACGGAGGGGAGGTTTCTAATGACTTGTTGCTAAGCCAGTCTGAGTATCAATTTCACACACTAGAGATCTATTTCTCTCTATTATTTCCCATAAAGTCCTCAGGGTAAAAATTAAACCAGACTGCTGTTTTTATATTTTTAATAATTTTTTTAAAGCCCATAAGAAGCTCTTTGGATTTGTTTTGGGGGGGGAAGAACTTAAAATATTAAAAGAAATCTGAATTAACTGTCTCCAGACTTTCTGATAACGTATCAGTCCCAAACTCAAGCCCGGGGTTGGGCTTAGAACCTTTTAAGCTAGATGTACCAACCCGAATGCAATCAGGGTTTCAATACAAAAAACATCTCTCCTCATTTACTGGGAAAAAACCCTTATGTTATGTAGCAACATTTTTCTGACGCAGAGGGTGTGGTCTGTTCATCCCACTGACCTAGAAGAGCACAGAAGAATGTCCCTCACCTACAAAGCACCAGTTGTGTGTGTGCTGGGAGCACACTAGCCCTCAGCAAGAGAACACCTTTTCTTATGTGTGACCAAAGCTGAGATTCTGACCATGTGGTCAGGAGAGAGAAAAAAAAAAAAACAATCCACAGGGACATGACACCCAAAGAACAAAGGCCAGAGTGGCTCTGGGAATTGATCCCCTCTCTCTATGTTTTAAACATGGGATTTGGCGAAAGCTGGAAAGATTTACCAGTTCCTCTCACCCCCTTGAAGTGAAGCCTACAACCTTTGTTCTGTTTTCTGAACCATTTCCCTTCCCTGCAAA